>CM042242.1:55005034-55477534 GCA_023566225.1 Romanogobio albipinnatus
ATTGACAGACTTATCAAATGTTGGCATGATATGGCAACTGGCTGAGTCACAATGTGGGACATTTCTATAGACAAACAGTCCGCATGCAGACGAACCAAACAAAGCCCAACGTTTCTGTCCTTTAAGAGGCCCACTGCAAAAAGCAACATGTTCCTTTCATGAAGGGAAGAAGTTTGAGTTCCTGTGAGGCTCAGTGGAGATCTAAGAGACTTCATTCTGAATCTGAGGCTGTTCAGTGTCTGGCTGATCCTCTGATGTCTTCTCTTTGACAGAGGAGGGGCTGCAGTCGGTTTTGTTGCCGTCTGGGTTGCTGTGGCTTCCTGCGCTGCCCAATCGAGATGAAGCTACCACCGCTTTGACCGCTGCCTGTGGAAACATAAGCATAGAGGTGTGCGTTGGGTTTAGAATTGGATAATTTTTATATTTAAGCACATTTTGCTGTAATAAGTGCTGCACAATAATGATTAAACTGATAAAATTGACAATTATTTTGCTCAAAAATTATAATCAGGACTTAATGATTAATTAAGATTAATGATTAATCACAACTGTTCTCAAATTTTCTTTGTACATTTCATCAGAATGATTGAACTTTCATGTAAGCAAAAATCAAGAGAAGGCCAACTCATACGCAGGGTTTATTTTACCTCGTTTTACCTCAGTTTCCTGATTTAAAGGGGTGATGAATTGAGAAATCAACTTTCCTTTTAGCCTTTGGTATATAAAAGTTAATCGTGCTTTTAGAATATCCTGTAAGTTTCAGAGCTGAAAACGTCCTTGTTAGTCAAAGAAAAGCTTTTATTGACACCAGGCCCAGAAAACGAGAGATCTCAGAATATGTCGACGATTGACGTAATAGGACGCAGAAGAACCGCCTCAAGCCCGCCCACCGACTCGTGAAGCTAAACGGGTCGCGCTACCGAGCAGCTCACGTGCGTAAGACATTGCGCGTTTGTTCGCTTCATTTCACCGCCGAATCGATTGTAAACAAGATACAGTTCGAGACTGGATTTTCAGACATATTGAGATTAAAACACAATGCTGTGCCTTCTATATTGGATCCGACAGGAATTGTGCAAGACACTTATGTGAGTAAAACATGTTTTTTATATGTGTTCGTATTGCATTATTACAGATCGTTTGATATCTATTGATTACATACCTTAGCATGCTGTCACAGGCTGGAGAAGGTGTTATTGATTCATACGTGATCAGACTCGCCAGCTCGCAAAGCCCACTATAGTGAAGTGAAGTGACATGTGGCCAAGTATGGTGACCCATACTTGGAATTTGTGCTTTGCATTTAACCCATCCAAGTGCACACACACAGTAGTGAACACACACACACCGTGAACACACACCTGGAGCAGTGCATAGTAGCTATAGTGAAATAACATTCCTTTCTTGCGCGCGTGTGTGTGTGTGTGTATGGTTTGCGGTTATATTCACTGATGATCGGGTGAAATTATACTGAAATAACATTCCAACCAATCGCGGGTGGATGAGAGATGAATCATTGTGTTTGTTTGATAAAGATATTTTGCGAGTCCTGTGAGCGATTAGCTTTCAAAACAATTCCTCATGTGTACTGACAGGGGAGCGGAAACGTATTAAATATGCAAATCTTATCCAATCCTAACGGTGGGCGTTTACTTCCAAGTCTTCAGTGCGGTACGCCCATGAACCGACCGTTTTTCAGAGAGCCTCAAAACCAAGGCAGAAAATAGCCTATTACTTATTCATTATGATGTTTCTGAATGTCACGTAAACGTCATAAGTTGACCTCAGACAACAGTATAAATTTTTTTTAAAAGCCAGTTCATGACACCTTTAATATATTTATCACTCTCAGAAAACCCTTGCAAAACACTTAAAGGCTAAAAAAGGACAAAGATGTTCATCCAAAAATGAAAATGACCCAACAATTTACTCACCCTCAAGCCACACTTTAGATGTATATGACATTCTTCTTTCAGACAAATACAAGTAGTGGACATTCTTCCGTATTCCGGCTTATGACTTGGACTTAGCGTAAGTGTTTTGAACTGTGAGAGGTGTTACACTTTCTTTGTAAGTTGAATATGGAAGGCGGTCTGGCGGAAGCTAGATATTTTACTTTATAAAGTTTTAAATATGGATATTTTTCCTACACAAACCCATCGATTCACTTCAGAAGGCCTTTATTAACCCAACGGAGCAGTGTGGATTACTTTTATAATGGATGGATGCACTTTTTTGGTCTTCAAATTTTGGGCTGCCATTCACTGCCATTATAAAGCTTGGAAGAGCCAATTGTATTTGTCTGAAAGAAGAATGTCATATACACCTAGGATGGCTTGAAGGTTAGTAAATTATGGGATCATTTTCATTTTTGGGTGAACTATGCCTTTAAGAAGCTTCTCTCAAAAGCGGAAAAAGTGAACATTTTATACATTTGAATTACTCTTAACTTGAAATATTTCAGTAAGCCAATTCATACATTTAACTTAGAATTATCATATAATCTCAATTTAAATATTTTAGTACTGGAAACTTGGCTAGGTTTAACTAGCTAATTCAGGTAAATGCTAACTTGCTAATTTGCAACACAATTGATAGCATTAGCACAGCATAGCAATAACTGAATGACTATGTCAATATAGAACATTATCAAATATATCTGTTCTCAAGCCAAGCTCATTCTTCACTTGTCACCATGATGGAAATCCCCCCCCAACCCCCCCCCACCCAAAACCCAACATAACAGAAACTCTTCTAAGGCCCCATCCACACAGAGACGCGTTTAGCTGTTTACGCAAAAATTTTGTATCGTATCAGCGTTTCGTCCACACGGATCTGGCGTTTTGGGAGCCTGAAACCGATATTTTATTAAACTGGGACCCAGAGTGGATAAATCTGAAACCGACACCCTTTCGTTTCCATGTGTACGGCCAATCCGTATATTTTTTTTAAATGTGATGTCATCACACCACGTCCTGCATGGTAAAGACTAGAAGGCATATATCTACGGGCACTGGGCATGCGCACATCAATATTGCATCATTTAATTACTGTATTTGCATTATTGTAAGGGTAGGTTTAGGTTTAGGGTAGGTGTTAATAAAACACAATCTGGTAAGTACCAAATGTATTTATTGTTATTTTATCATGAGATTTTGCCTCACTGCCTACTATTGCTGTATTCCTTCTAGCCACAACTCTTCGTACAGCGAATTACAGCGCCACATACTGGCATGGCATGTATACTACATCGTTTTGAGTCTGTTTCAGTGGTTTCGTGTGTACGCAGATATTTCTTGAGACAAGGGAAAAAAAGATTGGATAGGGAAAGCTCTGGCTTCGTGTGGATGTGGTCTAAATTAGCATAGCAAAACAATAAACACTACTCAATCTCCCACTTTACATTAATCTTGCACAAAAAAAAACATTATATTACACTTTTTTTTATTCTCCCTTTTGAGTGTCATGGCAAAGCATGCTGGGAAATCGAAATCCCAGCCCAGTTTCAGTTAAATTTAAGTAAGTCTAAATTAAATAAAACACATTTGTAAAACTCGAAACAATGAAACAATTCAGATTACTTAAAATGTGTCAGTTTTGTGAACTCAAAAGAAAAAGACAATTCTAAATACTCATAAAAGTTGATTGAACTACTGTCATGTTTTGAGGTTTTTTTTATTATCTGTTTCTCGTTCTGTTCACGTTTGAGTTCTTTGTTCATCCTCTAGTCTGGTAATTAGTTCAGTTCTCTCCCTGTTTGTTCCAATGGGTCTAATTGATTGTGTTAGTTCAGTGTGTTTCATTAATTTTCTCATCAGCTCCTCTGTTTGCCCTCACATATTTAAGCCCAATGTTTCTGTCTGTTCTTTTTTCTAGCTTAAATCAGTGTGCTTGCGTTATGTTTTTTTCCTCATTGATGCTTCTGTTTATAGTTTGGATTATTATATTAAAAGTCTCCTTGAATATACCTCCTTCGTTGTGCGCTTCAGTACTGCAACCACTCGTGACAACTACTTTGTAAACCTTAATTCTCAAAATAATGCATTAATTTGAGTAGAGTAAACTTAAATTAAACATTGTAATATTAACTTCAATAAATCCGAACTGTGATACTGTTTTTTTATTAAGACAACAAAGAAAAACTTTTGCGTAAGTGCATTTATTCAGCAACCAAAATCGCTAGCAATAAAGTCAAGATTCATGTTTGGATTTAACACAGCTCATCACTGAGAAGATTTACTTGCAGATTTAGTTGCAGCAAATAGCACAAGCAGCCTCAAGAAGGATCTGGCTGTTTAGCACTTTCATTTGAGCAGAATACTTCAATGGAGATCAGAAATTAAATAAAAATGTTTCAGAATAAATAGCCATCTGATTATGCTTCCGAGAGAAGTGGCAATCATGACTGTGATTAAAATACGATTAATCATGAAGTTGTAATGTTTTGTCTGAGGCCCTGTTCACACAAACATGGGTATTTTCAACATTTGGCCGTTCGTCCACACGCAAACGCAGTGTCCGGTCACTGAAACGTACTCGGTTACTAAACGTAACCTTGGTTCTCTCTAGAAGAGGGAACGAGTATTGCGTAAGTTGCTTATGCTACGGGAAAGTCTTCTTTTTTCGAGATCTGAAGCCAAAGAATGATCCTAATTTTGCATTTATTGTCAACGCAGTGCAGCAGCCGGCAGACCATAGCAGGCTGTATGAGCGTGCTTATTGGCTGCCCGGTGGCAACTGCTTAAGTCTACCAGTGAGCCCCGTGTGACGTCACATCCAATGAGCGACTAAGCGACAGGTAGGGTGTGGCCAGTGTGTATAAAAGCAGGGCTCACAGGCTGAAAATCCGGTTTTCGTAGTCTGAAGCGCAAAAGCTTGTGGCGCGTCACGGCAGGTTACGCAATACTCGTTCCCTCTTCTAGAGAGAACCGAGGTTACGTTTAGTAACCGAGTACGTTCTCTTACGAGAGGTTCTCTCGTATTGCGTAAGTTACTTACGCTACGGGAACCCCTTGTCAACGCCGTGCGCGCCGAGCATACAGCATATGAAACCCAGGGAGACCGGGGAAAAACATAGGGCTGAAAACAGGTGGCCAATAGTGTAAACGTGTATAAAGCACTACACTTCGTGAATAGGTGGAGCGGCACAGCCGGTCATATCCACGTAAACACAATACATATACCAGAAATATAACCAGTATGCGAGCGTCGTCTGCGCACAAGTGACTGGGCAGAGCATACAGCCCACTTAAACTGATAACACTTTAGGCTGCAAAGCAGGAACTTCCAGGTTATAAAACCTCACGAATGTCGAAGGGGAGGCCCCGCCCGCCGCCATACAAATATCGTGAATAGAAATTCCGCTAGACCAGGCCCACGAAGAGGCCATGCCCCTGGTGGAGTGGGCTCTAATACCCAGAGGACACTGCAGGTGTTTGGAGGCGTAAGCTGCTGCAATTGCGTCCACTATCCACCTGGACAGGCTCTGTTTCGAAGCGGCGAGACCTTTAGTGCGACCTTTAGAACGCCTGAATGTGGCGAAGCGCGTGACAGGGCAAAGGAGGTTATCACTGTCCCCGTTATCGGATGCTGGCAGAGCCAAAAGGGAGATGATTTGTGCCCTAAAGGGGGTCCCAATCGCTTTGGGGATGTAACTGTGTCTCGGTCTGAGGATGACTTTTGAGTCATTCGGTCCGAACTCAAGACATGCAGGGCTAACAGATAGCGTGTGCAGATCCCCCACGCGTTTTACTGAAGACAGAGCTATCAGAAAAACGGTTTTGAGCGAAAGATACTTAGACTCCACGGATTCAAGTGGTTCAAAGGGAAAAGCCTTCAGGGCCTCCAAGACCAAGGACAGATCCCAAATAGGAACCGAGGGGGGTCGCGGGGGATTCATCCGTCTGGCTCCTCTGAGGAAACGGATAATAAGCTTGTTCCTTCCTAATGCGCGACCGAGCGTCGTCTGAGCGAATGCTGCAATAGCCGCCACATAAACTTTGAGCGTGGAAGGGGACCTGCCCGACTCCAACAGCTCCTATAGGAAGGAGAGCACCCGCGGGACCCCACATGTCTGTGGATCCAAGCTCTTAGTAGCGCACCATTTAGAGAACACAGACCATTTGGAGACGTATAGCCGCCTTGTAGAGGGAGCTCTCGACTGCGCGATCGTGTTCACGACCCCCTCTGGCAGGTCAACGGGTATTCGTTGATCACCCATGCATGCAGAGACCAACGCTCCGGATGGGGATGGCAGATCGATCCTCCGGCTTGAGAGAGGAGATCCTTTCTCAGCGGGATCGGCTATGGGGGTGAGTGCGACAGCTCCACCAGCTCTGGGTACCAGATTTGGTTCTCCCAGCGCGGCGCTATAAGAAGCACTGGGCGGCGTGTTTCCCTGATCCTCGCTTTGACCTGTGGTAACAGGGAGAACGGAGGGAAAGCGTAAAGCGGGAGGCTGGGCCAGGCTTGGGACAGCGCGTCCTCGCTTTTCCATAGGAATATCGGGCAGTGAGCGTTGTCTTTTGATGCAAAGAGGTCGACTTCCGCTCTGCCGAATAGGCGCCATAGGCCCTGGACTGTCTGAGGGTGCAGGGACCATTCTCCACGTCTGTCTGGGCCGACGTTCAGGTGGCCCGGCACGTGCGTGGCCCTCAGCGAGCGCAACAAGCGGTGAGCCCACACGAGAAGGCGTTCTGTCAGTTTGCCCAGGCTCCTGGACCTGACGCCGCTTTGTCGGTTCACATAGGACACCACGGACATGTTGTCCGAGCGGACTAGCACGTGGTGATCCCGTATAAATCGCTTGAGCGCGTTCTCGACCGCAATCATCTCCAAACAATTTATGTGGAGGCATTTCTCCCGGTCTGACCACAGGCCAAAGGCCGGTTTGCCCTCGAAAAGAGCGCCCCAACCTGAGGTGGAGGCGTCCGTTGAGATAACTTTGCGGTGTGAGATGGCTCCCATTGTCACCCCCCGCTGGTACCAGTCGGCTGCTAACCAGGGCTTCAGTGCTGAAACGCAGCTCTGAGTCACTCTGATACGAATGCCAGGCTCTGTGAGGCACTCGGGCATTCAACCAGCATTGTAGCGGGCGCATATGCAATAGACCCAGCTGAAGCACTGCTGCAGCTGAAGCCATAGACCCCAGCATCCTCTGAAAAGCTTTGAGAGGTGCGGTGCTGCCCGGCTGGAAGGACGCGGCCAGGCACAGAATGCGGAGCGTGCGCTGTGGTGACAGGCGGGCCGTCATTGCCACAGTGTCCAGATCCAAACCCAGAAAAGAGGTTGATTGACTGGGCACTAATGAGCTCTTGGTCCAGTTGACCGTGAGCCCCAGGCTGTCCAAGTGGCTGAGAAGCACTGTTCTGTGGGCGAGGAGCTCGGCCTCTGACTGTGCTAGAATCAGCCAATCATCCAAATAATTCAAAATCCGCATTCCCTGCCCTCTGAGGGGAGCGAGGGCCGTGTCCATGCACTTTGTGAATGTATGGGGTGCTAAAGAAAGGCTGAATGGTAGGACGGTGTACTGATATACCTGACAGTCGAAGGCGAATCTCAAGAATGGCCTGTGACGGGGTATTATCTGGATCTGAAAGTATGCGTCTTTCAGATCTAGGGAGATAAACCAGTCTCTCGGGCGAATTTGCGCGAGGATCTGTCTGGCCGTAAGCATTTTGAACGGTCTTCTCATAAGAGCTTTGTTCAAATGTCTCAGATCCAAAATCGGTCTGAGAGCTCCGTCCTTCTTGGGAACGGGGAAATAACGGCTGTAAAAGCCTGACTCGCTCATAGAAGGGGGAACCGGTTCTATAGCCCCTTTGCTCAGAAGTGTCACTATTTCTGCTTGAAGTAGATGTGCTACTTCCCTGTTCACTTTCGTCTCGGCACGCACCCGAAAACACGGCGGGCGGCGAGCGAACTGCAGAGTATAGCCCTGTTTTACTGTGCTCAGCACCCATTCTGATGCGCCTGGGATCGCCTCCCATGCTTTCGCGTGAGCCGCCAGAGGCAGAATGGCCTCCGGGCTCTGATCGCCGCATTTCGCGGGCTCGAGAGCTCGAAACGGAGGGGCAGACGCAGTGCGCGCGCTCTCTGTGCTCGGGCCCAGCGGATCGCTCACAGCGATAGCTGGCCGTTCTACACATAGCGTCCCGGTCGCTTTGAACGGGGAACATATAGTGTGAGACTCGACGCGCGAGGGCTGCGTCGGGGGCGAGATGTTCGTGATAATGTGTGAGCGCAGGGGAGCGGGCACAGCACTTCGTGAGGTCGTGAGGGGCTGTGTGACAGCGCTGGCAGTGAGTAGGTGTGGGCACTGTGAGGCGGACACGTGACCTACTTCTAACACTCGAGCGGCCGGTGGCCGCTTTATGAGAGTGGGCTCTGTGAGAGACACGGGGTTTATAGTGCTTGGGTGCAGGGGTGAACACAGAAGAGTGGGCACATACACTGCATTTGAAACACATGCGGCGCAAGCCGTGTAACCAGACATAATGCACTTTTTGAGATTTCTCTGGTTCGCCGTAAAAACGGCGGTTGTAGGCAGGCGAGAGGGCAAGTTTACCGGCTCGTTGGCTGCGGGAAAAACATCTGCAGTAGCCATGGCAGTGGGGACTGACAGGATATGAAGTTTTAACGGCGGTCCGGCCGCAGCGTGACGCAGCCGTCGTTTCTCCCCTCTGGCTAGGACGATTTGGCGGGCTCGGGTTTCAACGTGATCCTCGGCCGGGGTCCCCGGGGGAGGAGGTGGTCTGTTTCGGCTGGATGAGCGCGATCTAGGGCGGCCGCCCTGTCGTCGCTGCGAGGACGGAGGCTGAGCTGGACGCTGGGAAGAGCTTCGCGCAGGCTGGTCACGAGGACGGCGTGCGGCAGAGCCAGAGCGTCGAGGTAGAAAGAGGTGCATTGCCTGTGTCGTCTTTTGTACCTCCGAGAAGCGGTCCATGATCCCGTTTACCGCTGGGCCGAAGAGGCCGGTGGGGGAGAGGGGGGCGTTAAGAAATGCCGAGTGCTCAGCCTCTCTCATGTCGGCGAGCGTGAGCCAGAGGTGCCTCTCTGTAACCATCAGAGAAGCCATGCACCGTCCGAGGGCCTGAGCAGCGGATTTCGTGGCGCGAAGGGAAAGGTCCGTCTTGCTCCTTAAATCCGTGATCGAATCGGGATCCCTACCCTTCTCATCCAAATCGCGGAGGAGGTTAGCTTGGAGGATCTGCAGCCCGGCCATAGAATGGAGGGCGGAAGCAGCCTGTCCGGCGGCGGAGAAAGCGCGGCCGATCAAGGCTGACGTGGTTCTGCAGGCCTTAGACGAGAGGGCAGCCTTTGAGCGCTAGCCAGATAGAGAAGCTGGAGGGCGGGGCTCCGTTGAGCTTCTCGGCACTACCTCAGTCTCCGGGGGTCGCTGCAAGCGGCGCTTCTTTTTGCGCGGCCCGGCAGGGATAGGCGGAGTGACAGCGTCGTCGAAAACTTCAAGTCGAGCCCGCAGGGTCGACATTGAGAGTTCCTCGCACTCGGGGAAGCCGCCCCGGCAATAATCCTTTTTCCAGGCTTCTGATTGGCCAACATGGCTTTACGGTTAGGGTTATATTGCCACCTGTTGGTTTGGCATGCTCTTGGCAGCACTTCATAGCGTGTTTTTGCATTTTCATGTGGACACAATTTTGTTTTTAAATGGAGGAGGAAAAACTTGTGTACGTGTGGACTAGGCTTTGTGTTTTGTGTTTGTGTTTTGTTTGAGTTGTATTCTTGGTTGGTTTCCAGTTCTGTTATCTGTGATTGCATTACTTTCTGTGGTGATTTATTGTTTGATTAATTTGCAACACCTGTTTCTCGTTTCTTTTCATTGGTCTGCGTTTGTATACATTCGGCCCTGTCCCCACTGGCTCCCTTCAGCCCTTTGGCTTCTCCTTTGTTGACTTTATCTAACAACTCTGCATCTAATTCGCCAGCACTGCCAAGGTGTGGCAATCTCGTGGCACCACCTCAAGCCTCCGAGCCCCGGATTCCACCTCGCCCTGTCAACCCATCAGCTCCACCGTGGCCTGTCATCCATCTTAGGCTACGTGTACATTTATCTGGATACATTTTAAAACAGTGTTTTCATTTCAAAATGCTCTCGTCCAACCAAGCATTTTCAACCGTTGTCCAAAAGTTTCTCATCCACACTGAAACGTCGGAAACCGCTTACTGTGCATACGTACATTTAAAAAAATGTGCATACTTTTATAAGCCTCATAAAAGATTATACAGACGGAACAGACATAATAAAGTTCTCATGCTCTTTTTCTGGCAGTATCATTTTATTTAGCAAAATATCTCACCATTTACTTTTTTTATATGTTTGGTTAAAAACGCAACTGCTTTCATGTTTTGCCACAGGACAGCAACTGCGAGTAAATTTTATTTCATCTTTGCAGGACTGCGATATGAAGAGTGTACAAAGTAACATATCTGTGAAAGTGAATAGCACATAATAGGCACAGTAGCAGTAGAAACATACAGATCTATCAGTTCAATATTCGTCACATGACTAAGCATGTTTTCAAATACCTCCGTTTTCACAGTCCACACTACAATGCCAACAGCGTTTTCAAATTTTCCACTTGGAAAAGCATTTTCAAAAAGCTCAGTTTTCACAGGACAAAAACGCTCTCTCAGTGTGGACGAAAGGCCATGGAGAGAAAAATATATGTTTTCAAACGAAAAAATATTAGTGTGGACTAGGCCTTACTAGCTTGCCTTCATTACACATATAAACCTAAGTTGCTTCAGTCAAGTAAGTGTTCATCTTAAAATATTATTAACAATATAAAAGTTATCCTTATGTTTACTAAAAATCTGTAAAGATTTAATAGCAAAAAGACACGTGTACCACAACCTAAAGGTGGACATTTTCACAATTATACTAAAACGCCTTTTACTTGCTGCAAAAAATAAAATAAAAATAATAATTATCAATCAAATATAAATTAAAATCAATCAGAAGGCATGTACTAGATTGTGTACAGATGTTTTGGCACATTTTTGATCATTTTAATAATTTAGAGGCCTTAGAATTTTGCACATCAAATATGATATATTAGGCTTTAATGGTTAAAATAAAAATTAAAATGTGTCATTGAGCCAAAAAGCCTCAAACCTTGAGTTTTCTTCGAGCATTGAACTCCAGGAGTTTCTTCTGAGCAGTGTCCATATGGGTGAAGTTAACAGCCTTTCCAGTCACCCAGGGGTGCTGCAGTGCTTGCTGCGTCGTCAGCCGTTTCTTTGGATCCTGGACAATCAGTTTCTTCACCTATGGAGCCAAGAAAGACAAGTCACACTTTCAGTAACAATTTCAGGTTTCAAATGTAGACTTCAGCAACCCTGAACGTTCAAAATTGTTTGAAAGGTAGAGATGCTTCTGATTGGCTAAATGTTATTATTAACGTTAGAAAAAAAAATCCAAAAAAAGATCCAAAGACAAGCGGTCAGCTCTAAATGTTTTTATTTTGTTTTGCTAGCAAAATATGTATGCTGAGATAACCTGATCATTTTAAGTTAAATGTATAAATTAGTGTACTCAATAATAATGTACAAAATAGTACAACATAATAAATAAAAATAAAACATAATTAATAAAAAATAATCTTACTTAAACTTTGAGTTTCTTAACTTTAAAAAAAAATCTCATTAAATTGTTTTGAGTTCTGACAACTTATTTGGGTGTACAGTGAAATAAATAGCTCATTTGATTTGCAAGAACTCAAAATAAAAAAGTTAATTAACTAAATATTTTATGTTAATTGCTATCAAAATGTATGAGTTAGCCAACTCGGTACTTCAAGTCAGGAGCAATTAACATGCATGAGTACTCAAAACGTGATAATTCTGCTTACTTAAAATGAGGAAAATCATAACTCAAAAAACTTGATGTAACTGATTACCAACATTTTTTGAGTTAGCCCAACTTATCCGGGTTTACAGTGTAACCCTAACCCTATAGTAAGTACTATACATGTAGGCATGGTTTCACAAACAGAGCTTAGATTAAGCCAGGGTTAGGCCTTAGTTCAATAAGGACATGCGAGCTTTTATAAACATGCCTTAGAAAAAACATTACTGGTGTGCAGTGGTCTTGAGACAAAACAATGGCACTGACATTTAATGTTACTGTAACAAGGGCAACTTAAAATAAAGTGTAACCAAGAAAACATAAAAGGTGTTCATAAATGGTGTTTATAAAGAAAGTTATTACTTTTCAGATTTAAAATATGCACACTGTACCAAGTAACACACAGTTTCAGCCAACCTCATGCTAATCTTTAGTACCTATAGAGTAGTATTGCATCCTTCATATCTCCGAAGAGTCTTTAGTTTTATCATATTTATAAAAGGCAGATGCGTGCACACACACATGCACAATACATTCTTGGCATTATCCCTCGCTGGTTAACTTTCTATTCAATATATGTTCATGTTGTTTACCCGAACAAAGCTCGTTGATGTGCTCTGCATGTGCTCATCCGGGAGAAGTGCACATTTCAATTCCGAAATTATGACCTCACGCAGGCTCATACTCTGAAAAAACTTTCCGAAACTTATTCGAATCTGGAAGGAGTCTATTTGGCACAGAAATACTCCGTCATACGTCCAACTAATTTTTTGAAATTTTGGCCATGTTTAGCATGAGAATCCAACTCTTTAACAGTGTAAATAAGGCTTTAATGAAATAGTTTAAAACAACACACACCGGTGTGTGCTTTCTGCTTTAGTAGAGGATGGTGTTGTTTAGGTGACGCCAAATTAAATAACTTATCAGTTTTTACAACAGAAATTAATCAAAAACATACTTTAGCTTTTCTTCTAAAACAAAAACTACTCACTACTCACTCACTACTTTGAAGCAATCTGTGTTGTAAAAAGCACTATATAAATGAATGTGACTTGACTTGTTTATTTCAGGGCAAAAACGGATCATTCATTCATTAGAACTATTTTTTTTTAAATACTTAAAAGACAACAATGTTCCTCTGTGTGTGTGCTGTTTGTATACTTTTTTAGGAGTTTATGAAGATGTTGTATATATTGAGATGTACTCACAAGGTCCTTGGCATTGAGAGACACGTTGTCCCACCAGGGGGAGACAAATTCATATTCACAGTTCAGGATGCGTTTAAACATGTACTGGTCTCCTCTGTCATCAAAAAAGGGTTCAAAACCACATAACCTATAGAAAGAACAGAAACAAAAACAATACTAGATTTAACAGCAATCTCATCAAAAATGAATGTAAAACCACATCAAATTCAGCAATTCATTAGTGAAATGTTAGTACAATTTAAAATAACTTAACAGTTTAATGTATTTTGAAATGTAATTTATTCCTGTGCTGGCAAAGCTGAATTTTCAGTAGCCATGACTTAAGTCTTTAGTGTCACATAATCTTCCAGAAATCAATGCTGATTTGGTGTTCAATTATTAATAATTTACATGTATATTACTTGATTAAAATAAACCTTTCCTAAAATGATTAATGTCTATACTGTCACTTTTGATCAATTTAATATATTCTTGCTGAATGAAAGTATATTTCTTTACCCCAATGTTTTCAACATTGATAATAATGAGAAATGTTTCATGAGCACCAAATTCGAACGATTTCAGAAATGATCTTTTGAGACTGAAGACAGAGTAATGATGGTGAAAATGCAGCTTTGCTTCACAGGAATAATTTACATTGTAATAATAATTGACAATATTACTGTTTTTAATGTATTTGTAAGCAAATAAATGCAGCCTTGGTGAGCATAAGATAATTCTTTAAAAAAGAAAATCATAATTATTCCAAACTTTTTATTGCTAGTGTATACTTAGTATTTTAATATATGCAGACAAATACTACATATTATTAATATAATAATATTAATATTGTAAATATTAAATAGATATTTATTAATAAATATTATTTGTATGTAATACATGCAGCAAAATACGAAATATTATAATTTTATATATAATTTTATTCATATTATAAATACAGAATAGCAAATGACTTTAGATTTACTGCTGTCACAGCCATGTTGCAACAAAGATGATGAAATAAAAGATGCTGGATCTATTTGTACCAGTGTTGTCTTTTATTAGACATAAAAGAAAAAAGATCACAAAAAAAAAGATTAGGCAAAACTAGGCATAACACGAGAAACGGAACAACCAGGTAAACGTACTGAACCAAACAGAGATAGTTCATCCAAAAAATAAAAAAAATTTCATTACTCACCCTCATATAGTTCCAAATACGCAAGACTTTCGTTCATCTTCGGAACACAAATTAGGTTCTTTTTTGATGAAATCTGAGCAATTTCTGTCCCTCCATTGACAGCTACACAACTGACACGTTCATAAAGACATCATAAAACTAATCCATATGAATTGACCTGTTTAGTCCAAATTTTCTGAAGAGACTCGGTCGCTTTATATGATGAACAGGTTGAGTTTAGGCTTTTATTCACATTTAAACATTGATCAGTGAACATAAACAGCTCAGCCGAACCTGCTTGACGCACGAGAACAACCCTCTTGCGGAAGCTAGAGAATTAACCTCATTGGTTCTTGAGGAAGCTTAAATGTGATATGTAACATAAGAATGAACCTCATTGGCTCTTTCAGAAGCTCAAATGTGCTGTGTAACACGATAATTAACCTCTTTGGTTCTTGCGGAAGCTCAAACGTGATGTGTAACATAAGAATGAATCCAAACGTGCTGCGTAACGAACCTCATTGGTTCTTGCGGAAGCTCAAACATGTTGCGTAACACGAGAATTAAGCCCATTGGTTCTTGCGGAAGCTCAAAGGGCTGTGTAACACAAGAATTAACCTCTTTGGTTCTTGCGGAAGCTCAAACGTGCTGTGCAACACAAGAATGAACCTCATTGGTTCTTGCGGAAGCTCAAACGTGCTGCGTAACACAAGAATGAACCTCATTGGTTCTTGCGGAAGCTCAAACGTGCTGCGTAACACAAGAATGAACCTCATTGGTTCTTGCGGAAGCTCAAACATGTTGCGTAACATGAGAATTAACCCCATTGGTTCTTGCGGAAGCTCAAAGGGCTGTGTAACAAGAATGAACCTCATTGGTTCTTGCGGAAGCTCAAACGTGCTGTGTAACACGAGAATGAACCTCAATGGTTCTTGCAGAAGCTCAAACGTGCTGCATAACACAAGAATTAACCTCGTTGGTTCTTACGGAAGCTCAAATGCTGAGTAACACAAGAATGAACCTCATTGGCTCTTTCAGAAGCTCAAATGTGCTGTGTAACAAGGGAATCAACCTCATTGGCTCTTTCAGAAGCTCAAACATGTTGCGTAACACAAGAATGAACCTCATTGGTTCTTACGGAAGCTCAAACATGTTGCGTAACACAAGAATGAACCTCATTGGTTCTTGCGGAAGCTCAAAGTGCTGTGTAACACAAGAATGAACCTCATTGGTTCTTGCGGAAGTTTAAACATGTTGCGTAACACGAGAATGAACCTCAATGGTTCTTACGGAAGCTCAAACATGTTGCTTAACACGAGAATGAACCTCGTTGGCTCTTGCGGAAGCTCAAACTTGCTGTCTAACATGAGAATGAACCTCATTGGCTCTTGCAGAAGCTCAAACGTGCTGCATAACACAATAATGAACCTCAATGGTTCTCGCACGTCAAGCCAACATGCTTGAGCTTCTGTTTACTGCAATTGATGTGTGAGTTGATGAATATTTATATGTGAATAAAAGACCAAATTAAATTTGTTCATCATATAAAGCGATCATGTATCTTCAGAAAATGTTGGACTAAATGGCTATATTCATATAGCCTGGCTCCGCCCTTCTACGTACTTCCGCTACGTACTACCGTCTGGGATTGCGATATATTCTCTAGGTTTCTCCAGTCAAATTTTAACCTGTCCAATCAGCGAACAGAGGGAGTGGCTGAGAGCGATGTTTGGAAATACATGAGGGTGAGTAATTAATGACACAATTTTCATTTTGGGGTAAACTATCCCTTTAAATACACAGAACCAATCAATCAATGAAATGGATGCAGTTGCAACTAATAATCCAACAATGAAAAACCCCCACCAAAAACAGAAACAAACCATGAATATTGTGACAACTGCAAACTAAATTACGACTAACTAACTAATTAAAATTAACACTACAAGACTAATGTTTGTCTTATTACTGTGCACTCTTAATAGTACAAATAATTACAGAATCACTCTGGAACTTGGCAGTTTTCTTATTGTAATTTGTGCTCCTTTGATTTTAGATAATTTTATATACAGCTAAATATTATCATTTGTGGTTTGAAAGTGCATAAATACATTAATGTCTATTTCACTTGAATACATATAGAGATAAATGAGTTTTCAGAATTAATAGCTATGGCTTTTTCAGTGAATAACAAGCCGGTTCCTTACAAATGGGTCAAATGGGTTTTTAACAGCACATGTAGGCCAAATCATGCCATATTTTGTAAAACCGACAAAGACAAAAAAAGTTTGTTTGTTTGTTTATTTTTATTTTTTATTTTTTTTTACTTTCTTAGACTTCTTGTTTTTCTAAAATAATTTATATCCAATTCCTGGATTTACACACAAAAGTTCAACACGTACTTCACACTTTTCACCAGTGAATTTGATGTGAGACAAAACCAGCCTCTCGCAATTGATATGACAGAGAGATGACAGAATGACTAAGCACAGCATTCTTGTGAAAGAATAACTTTAGACAAGTATGTTGTGTTACTCACAAAATGTACGTGATAACTCCCACAGACCACATGTCAACCTCAGGGCCATAGGCACATCCCCGTAAAATCTCAGGAGCTAATGGAGAGAGAGAAAGAACATCAGAAGAAAAGAATGAAGGGGGGTGTGACGCGCTACTGTACTGATGCTGTATAAAGACTACATTTGATCTGTAATTCTCTTTGTGGAAATAAGCTACAGATGGTGCTCTGTAAAAAAAAAAAAAAAAAAACTCTTTAATGAACTCACCACAATAGCCTGGAGTCCCACACACAGTCTTCATTGTTACCTGATCGTCTACAATTTTCGACAAACCAAAGTCCGCTGTAAAGATAAATCACACCAAATAAAAACAGTTTTAACATTTTCTTTATGACAAGGTGCTTGTTAACACAAAACTTGCCAAGATGCTAAGGTGTAGTAGTAGTAGGGCATCACTAATATGTGATATGTGTCGAGAGCATATCTAGTTAATATTTTACTGCAAAAAATATTAATATTTTGTCTAACCAAAATTAACCATAAAGACTTTTGTGCATTGAAATTAAAATGGTTGATACATTGTTGCTAAAATAAAATTTCTGTAAAAAAAGTGACCACAATATTTTTAATGGTAGCATATATACAGTGCCTTCCACTAATATTGGCACCCTTGGTAAATATGAACAAAGGCAACTGTGAAAATTAATCTGCATTGTTTATCCTTTTGATCTTTCATTCAAAAAATTCACAAAAATCTAACCTTTCACTGAAGTAAAACGACTGAAAGTGGGAGGAAACTCACATTATGAAATAAATATTTTTCGCCAATGCAGGTTGGCCACAATTATTGGCACCCCTAGACATTATGAGTAAAATATCTCTGAAGTATCATATTTAAAACATTTTGACTAGGTGCATGAAATTGTCCGGCCATGACTTCCTGTTCCACAGGAGTATAAATATGAGGAAACAAAGGCCAAATTCCCTTAATCATTAATCACAATGAGTAAAACCAAAGAATATAGTTCTGATGAGCAGCAAAAGATTGTTGAGCTTCACAAAATAGAAAGTGGCTGTAAGAAAATAGCTAAAGCATTGAAAACCCCCATTTCCACCATCAGGGCTATAATTAAGAAGTTCTAATCAACTAAAGAAATCTGTTACAAATCTGCCTGGAAGAGGACATGTGTCTAATGCCCGGCGAGGAGGAGAGTTTGAGTGGCCAAAGACTCTCTAAGGATCACAGAGATTAGTTAAGTCTTGAAGTAAGAAAGCCTACAAAAAATTATCAAACAAGACCTACATCACCTTCATCACAAGTTGTTTGGGAGGGTTTTAAGAAAAATCCTCCACACTCAACCAAAAACAAACAAAAGAGCTTTTTGGCAGCAAACCCACCAGATGGGTTTGGTGCAAACAAGGATAAAAAGTACCCCATTTCCACAGTTAAAAATACCACTGGATCTTTAATGTTGTGGGCCTATTTCTTTGCTGGATGTTCCGGACATCTTGTTCAGATACATGGTATCATGGATTCTAGCAAATACCAACAGATAAAAAAATCAAAACCTGACAGCCTCTGCTAGAAATCGTATAATGGGCCGTGGTTGAATCTTCCATCAGGACAATGATTTTTGAAGAAATTAACAGTATTATTTAGCAAGAATGTATCAACAATAAAGTGGCAATAAAGACTTTCATATTGTTACGAAAAAAATATTCAAATAAATTCTGTTGTTTTTAACTTTCTATTCATCAAAGAATCCTAAAAAGAAAATGTTCCTAAGCACCAGATTACCTTATTAGAATGGTTCATTCTTTCATAAATAAATATATGCTTGAGCCTAGTCCTAGTGCTTAGTATACTGGTGCTTAATATTTGTTTACGTATTCCATTAAATTTGCTTTTGGGATTAAACGTGACCTGGACATGTTCTCATGACATTAAGGCCCAATCCCAATTCTAGTTCATACCCCTTCGCCTTCCCCTGCACCTACCCCGTTCCCCTTGCCCCTTGAAACAAAGCGGCAAGGTGTAAGGGTGAAAATATTCCCCTAAGAAATGGGACACCACTACTATACCATTACACGTCATCATACCCCATTTTTTTTATTAGTGTCCTGTAACATTTAACCAGTATGAACAGCAGTGAAGTGCGTAGGCTAAATCTAACAGAAATCAAGCACGTTTAATAAATAACTCACTCCCAACGTAGTTTTGTGCTGTATTTGGACTTAATAAAACAACGCTAGTTTTCAGTTCAAAAAGGTATGAGTCTTCGAGTTTCCTAAGACAATAAAGAATGATACAGAACATACAACACTGGTGAAGCCACTTTTCCATCGGGCCAAACGGTTCTCTTTATTTTTTAACCGTTTCATTCCGTGCTGATCCGATCCGTCCGGTACAGATGTGGTGCTGTGATAATGGAGCTCTTTGCAATGTAATATAAACGAGTCAGTCGTTGCCTTGATTACGTGATGCAAATATCGACTGCATTATGAGGGATGACCAGATATATATTTTTAACTATTATTAATTTGTGTTCATATCACTCAAATAGTGCGTTTAGCAAGCTACGGAGAAACTGGCAGCCGGGTGACACACAAGTGATCGATCCCGAGTGGCAACATACACACATTCTAGCAGCACGGTAGTCGGTGGAGGGAAACTCTTCATACCCCTTATTTCGAAGTGTGGTCCCAAAAAATCTTTGTTTGAAGGGCTATCTGGCCCTTCCCACTACCACTCCAGCCAAAAGAGAATCGAGACACCCCTTCCCCTTCGTTTTGCGCGTTCACGTGAGAAGGGCAAAAGGGTAGAAATGGAATTGGGCCTTGCTTAACACAATACTTTGGTTTATGAGTTTGTTCAAATCCTTAACCCAAACTATGAACGAACATAAAATACTGAGGAATTCATTACAAATGAACAGTGAAAGCTACATTTGAATGTGACATAATTTCAGTGATTATTCTTCTTTTAAATCTTTAAGTGAACGTTCCTCTAATGCACAACAGGATCATGTTTGCAAGCTGATTCACCAACAAGAGATGTTTAGTCAAACTGTAGTTCCCCCCATCAGGTGAATGGAGAGCCTTACCTATTTTGAGCGGAGCATCTGGCGCTGATGTGGCGTACAGCAGGTTCTCAGGTTTCAGGTCTCTGTGCACTACACCATTCTCATGCAGGTACTGCAAACAGACATGTAGACACAGGGGACTGTCTCTTATTAATCTGTGGTGTCACATGTGACTGTACAATATAGTGACACTAATTAACATGTATTGCCTTCACCATTATTTGAGTAATAATATTTATAGTTTTCAAATTCATATGGGAATCTCCTCTGTGGTTGGTAAACAGATTAATCTGGGCCTGATAATGAGCAAATTCAAAGTAATGACCAAGCTGTACTGATTAAACGTGTTTCATAACTGACAGAATTTAGTGCATCAAGAGATTTTTTCCTCTGCTCGGAGGCCATTAAGTTTCACACTGTGTGCAAGCACTGTGTGGAAGCACTGTCTCAATATTCCACAAACATTTTATGTTTCTTTATCTGGACACTGATTTGTAGATCATTATAGTCTAAGTGTCACACTTGCTGTGTGTGTATATAATCCACACAAAAAAGAGAGGAAATGAAAGAAAAAGGCGTTTTAATGAACAGAGTAACACACTAGTCAAATCAAGTCCTGACACGTGTTGCCTAACTCCAATAGAGTTTAGTGTGTCTTTAAATGCTAATCCCAATGCGTCTTTTTCGTTGTCTACATGGATATTAAAATCACCAACAATTAGTTCTTTATCTACTGCCAGTACTAACTCTGATAGAAAATCAGCAAATTCTTTGATAAAGTCTGTATTATGCCCTGGTGGCCTGTATACAGTAGTTAACGCAAATGTTAAACGGGTTTTATCATGTACACTACATAACGTTACATAAAGCACCAAAACTTCGAAGGAATTATATTTGAAACTAGACTTCTGAGTACTACTGAAGATATTATTATAAATTACAGCAACCCCTCCCCCTTTACCTTTCAGACGCGGCTCATGTTTATAACAATAATCTTGGGGGGGTGGACTCATTTAAAGTAATGTAGTCGTCAGGTTTTAGCCAGGTTTCTGTCAAACACAGTACATCTAGATTATTATTAGTTCAGTTTAGTTTGCATGAAAGTGGTTTGGATTTTAGAAGTGTTCATCGCTACAGTAAATTACACTCCACGCTAACCTGCTCCGGGACAGGTTATGTTCTGGATAAGACATCTCAAACTGAAACTGGACCAATCAGCTGTGAGCAAAGTGACACACCTCTGATGAAATACACCCTTTTCACATTTCCGGGTTTCTCAGAGCGGAAGTCGCCATAGTTGGGTTAACTTTTATAGCGGTGAATACATTAAATATTTTTTTTTTGTGTCCCCATTTTCTCAAATAGCAAAAGAAAAACTCCACAAAAGTGATTTCACAACTTTCAAAAAGAGGGAAAATTAGAGTGAGATTGATAACAGCAGTGAAAAGAGAGAAAGATTTTTACCATCATTCCCATAGATGCTGTATTAGAAACACCCTCACCGCAGCGGTAACTTGTTTTTTGTAATTCGATGCAAAAGTAATATAATGCAAAGTATTAGTGTTATAAATGTACATACATTAAAAAATTAAAAATTGAAAATACAAAAGAATGTTGCAGGATTTACAATATTGATGACTGTTAAAACGCGTCATCACAGTCTGTGAAAAGGGTCTATAAAGTCACTTCCTGAGTTTGCGTGGTCATATTTTAACCAACGTGTTAACAATCTTATTGCGTCAGAACAGTAATGTAATGATTTTCTTATTTTTTTCCGTTCAAAAATTGACAATGTTCGTAATGATTTTAGGTTTCATGCTTCAATAGTTAATTTATCAAGTTTTTCTGTTATACCTTTTTCAAAATTTTCCTTGGTTAATTCTGAGTTTCTTTGTGCACAGGTATCTTGTATGAAAGCTTCCACTTGCATACTTGAGCCCTTGCCGTTTAATCTATTTAAATCTTGTCTCAGTTATTAAAGCCCTGCTGTTCTCACCATAATAAATGACTCCTTATCTACAGGTGTTGTGCCAACAGCACTTAAAACTGCTGCTGTCACCCCTGTGTTAAAAAAGCAAAACAGTGATTTAAACAACTTTAATAACTTTCGCCCAATTTCACATCTTTCCTTCCTGTCAACATTTTTAGAGCGAGTTGTTACTTTTCAATTACACAATCATTTAATGGTTAACAATTTGTACCAGCCCTTTCAATCTGGGTTTAGGAAAATGCATAAAAAAAAAAAATTGGGGGGAAAATTGTGAAAATTGATCATTACATATTCGCCCAATAAATGACTTCCAAATAATTATCCCCATGCAAAAATTTGCATTGTTATAATCATAGCTTAAGGTCTTCACTCAAAATTAAAATTGTATATTCACCGAACATATTTAATTGTGCTCAGTCAATCTATGAAGTCGAAGTGAAAAATCCATGTTGAACGAACAAGTTCTACGTCCGAAAAACTGTATACGCATGCGCAAAATGGGCTTGAGAAAAACCATTCATGCTGAGATTTCAAATGCGGAGCGCGGGAGCGGGAGCGCGAGCAGACTGCAGAGCCAAACCAGCCGTTGCTGAACTGAAGACCGAAACAAACATTCCCAAGAGAATAGAGATATTCATCGTCACAAGACGTTGGTGAGTATTGAGCACTGGCATTATTCTACAGAGTTTTGCTTTATGACCCGGTATGAAGTTTAAAAGACATTTTGTATAATCACGAGTTCATGCATGTTTCATGAGTGTGTTCTCGTTTACCACATAATTATCTAATGGTAGCCAATAGTTTTATTTTCCTCATGTCTTATATGTATAAAAAATAGGTAAGTAAATTAAGTAATTTGTGTGATATGTGCAGCATGCGACTGTTGAACGGTGCGTTTGGCGTCGGCCTCTTTCAGGGCTTGAGTTAATGCCTTTTAATATCAAACACGTCAAGCTCATGATTTTCTTATTCGTCCATTATTCGGGGGCGGCAGTGGCTCAGTGGTTCATGTTGTCTACAAACTGGAAGGTTGGTGGTTCGATCCCCGGTTCCACCTGACCAAGTGTCGAGGTGTCCATGAGCAAGACACCTAACCCCAGCTGCTCCCGATGAGCTGGATTGCGCCTTGCATGGCTGACACCACCGTCGGTGTGTGAATGGGTGAATGTGAGGCAATGTGTAAAGAGCTTTGGATGGCCATTGGTCTGTTAAAAGCGCTATATAAATGCAGTCCATTTACCATTCTTTCGTCGCATCCTCATCATATAATGAAGAAACTTCTGTTCTGTCATTTGCCAGATGTGATGCAGGGGAACTTTGTCATTAATGTTAGTTTTTATTTTTATTTACAGGTTTTTAGCCTGCAGTGCCGCAGTTTTCTTCACCACATTAAGACATCCTGTTATGCAGAAGACTTCTTGAATGTATTCAGAGTTTTTCCTTATTGAAATTAATATATTTTCACCAAATATCCTGTGTTGGAATTGACTTGTTAATAAAGTAATGTGATAAAATGTCAACCCTGTTGTCTGTGTTCTATTTTGTATTTTTGTCATTTTTGTATTTCGGGACAGTGAGAAATAAACAATTGTTACTACAATATAAAATATTTAATTAGACCAACCTCACAGTTTCACTGTAAAACATTTCTCCAATTTAAAACTTTCTAGTGACTGGTCACATCTAAATTTGTTAATTGACCGAATTGAATTTCTGTGAATTAAATTGTATCAATTCATAGAAATTCAATTTGGCCAACTGAAAAATTTAGATGTGACCAGTCACTAGAAAATTTTATATTGGAGAGGCCTGACATTTTTTACAGTGTTGGTAAATTACATTTTTCCATTGGCTCAACATATTATTTCTAATTGAGCCCATGTTAACAGACTGTTGCCACAATGGATTAAATTCAATTCACAGAAATTCAATTTGGCCAATTGAAAAATGTAGATGTGATCGCTCACTAGAAAATTTTGAATTGGAGAGGCCTTACATTTTTTACAGTGTAGCACTGAAACAGCCCTGGTGAAAGTTTTCAACGACTTGTTATTAGCTTCCGATTCTGGCTCTTTGTCGATTCTTATTTTATTAGAGCTAAGTTCCGTTTTTGACACCGTTGACCATATGCTTTTGCTTAACTGATTAGAGGCTGTCTTTGGTGTATCTGAGACTCCCTTAGAATGGTTTGGGTCATATCTTAGGGATCGCAGTCAATTTGTTTTTATGGATGGGTTTAGATCTGAGGTGGGTCCTGTTCATACTGGTGTCCCACAGGGCTCAGTTCTTGGTCCTTTTCTTTTTAGCATTTATTTATACCCTCTTGGTCAGCTTTTAAGATTTCTTGACCTCAGTTATAATTTCTATGCTGATGACATGCAGATTTATATACATTCTAAATCTGGTCAATTCGTAGACATTTCTCATCTTTCAAGTTGCATCTCTATGATTAAGTTGTGGATGTCTAACAATTTTCTCTGTCTAAATGGCTCCAAAACTGAAGTTATGCTCCTTGGCTCTCCCAATCAACTACGTAATACTGTAACCATAGATTTGTCGGTTGATGGTATAGCCTTGGAGTTACAAAATAAATAAAAAAATCTCTGAGTCTTCTTCGATCCGACTCTATCATTTGAGCTTTTTATACAGAATATGGTTAAGACCTCCTTTTTTCATCTTAGAAACATTGCACGTATTCGACCTATGCTGCCTTTCTCTGTAGCTGAAAGATTGATTAATTATTTTGTTTTCTCACTAATTGACATTTGTAATGCCCTCCTCGTTAGAGTATCTAAATCTTCAATTAACAGATTACAATATCTACAAAATTCTGTAGCTAGAATCTTAACTGGGGTTAGGATGGTGACCATATAACTCCTACTCTGGAGACGTTACATTGGCTTCCGGTCAGGTATCGTGTAGATTTAAATTTTTTTAATGCTAATATATAAGGCTTTACATGATTTAGCTCCCCAGTATCTGGCTGATCTTTTAACTCCTTACACGCCAGCTTGTCATCTGCGATCTTCGGGGTGTGGTCTATTAACTGTTCCAAAAACACGGCTCCGTTCCAGGGGTGACAGGGCCTTCTCAGCATATGCTCCAAAACTGTGGAACTCTCTACCAGCTGACATTAGGGGAGCAAAATCATTGGAAATCTTAAAACATTTTATTTTAGGCTTGCTTTTATTTGACTCAATGTGTTAATTTGGATTATTTTGTCTTTTGTTATATTTATATTATAATATTTTGTTACTGTTATATTTGATCTTGTGTAAAGCTTCTATGCTAAGCGTCTTGAGAAAGTCATTTTAAAGGCGCTATATAAAATAAATGTATTATTATTTCTTCTTGCTGTGTAAATTTGTTAAAATTCTTAATGTTTTTCAATCTCGTAATATTCTGCAGAAGAGAGAAGTGAATTGCACTGCTTCTCTAGCAAGAAGTGAATCTCAGTTTCACTGTTTCACAGCATGTGATTGGCTGATCACTACTGATGTCACACCTATGCATGTGACACTTAGGTCTGTTATTAAGAGGCCTGTTTCATGAAGCTAGCTGAACAAACTCTGAGTTTCAGAGTAGTTTTAGAGTTGACAAATCCATATAAATCCAACCTGGGGCCCTTACCATGAAGCCAGTTTTGCTGGCTAGCCAGGTAAGTTTCAGTTTAGATTGCACCAATCCTGGGTTTTAGGTAACATGAAAGTTGCTTGGCTTTTACTGTGTTCATCATCATAGTAACTTCAGCATCACAGCTTATGTTCTGGGTTAGAGAAACTGAAATTGGACCAATCAGCTGTGAGCAAAGTGACATGTCTGATGCAGTAAAGTCACTCCCCCAGTAAATTATAAAAAATATATATTGTCTGGCTTTAATGATAATTATTTAATATAATAATTTGATATGATTTATAATTGATTTATATAATGATTTATATATTTATGATCGATTATATAATTAATATATCGATAATCCATTACACACAAGCAATTTTAGTTTATAAATGATTAAGCATTTAGTTTAAATGAATATTAATATACACAGATAATTTATATTTTATCAAATAAGCTGCAGAATAAATAAAGCTTTACAAATGTGACCTTTGAGTCTCTCTCTATATAATAGACATTCTCTTTCAACTCAGGTTTAATCCAGAGTTTGTGCATGCACCTGAAAGTGTGACGCATGCCGCAAGAGAGATATAGCGGGAGTGGCTTTATTGCATCAGATACATGTTACTTTACTCACTGCTGATTGGTCCAGTTTTGGTGTGCTCTAATCTCTAACCCAGAATAAAACCTGCACTGGAGCAGTTTAGCAGTGTAGCATAAGTTACCATGGAGAGGAAAGCCGCTAAAAACCAATCCACCTTCTTCATCTCGAAAAACCAGAGTTTGCTCAAACAAATCTCAAATTTACCTAACTGAAACCAGCTTCATGCAACAGGCCACAGGTGTTTGTTTTTGTGAACTTTAGATGCAAGTTGTCAACCACATAACCACACATAACAACCACAAAAAGAAGCCATTCTAATGTGTTCAAGTTTTTTTGAGGCACGGCAGGATTTTTCCATAATTTCCCCCACTTCTTCAGTTACTCTTAATTTGCATTCATTAACATTCATTGGTCATCTTGAATGTTGTTAAATTGTCAATACAACTGACAATTTAAAAACTTTGAGAGTACACAGATCCCAGAAATTGACTTCATAAACTAATGTTGATTTCTTAAAAGGTTACCATTATGGTGATTAGTGTTCCCTTTGGTTGCGCACTTGGTACTTCTTTTTAGGGAAGTGCCGAAACGAAGTTTCTGAAACAGTGGGGCTTTTACAACAAACTGCGTTGGTGCTTCAAGGCTTTTGACACAGTGCTTTACTTTTCTATCTGGTGGTCAATAAAAATTCCTACACCAACTGTGTCATTCTAATGTTTTATTCATTGGGAAGGTTTATTTGTGCATTTAATACATTTTATTGTATTTTGCACAATAAAATGACAATAAAGACTTTCTGTCCTTCATTTTTACTCACATCAAACTCCTAAATATAATGTTTAATACACCAATAAATAGATTTTTTTTTACTATTAATATAGCAACGCTATTTTTCTCACAAAATGCTTTCACCACATAACAGCAAACACGACATCAATATGAATGCAGTAAGAGCTTCGTTGTGCAGCATAACAGTGTCATTCTTTATAACGGCAGTTTGGGCAAGTGTGCAGATATACTCACAACGTGTGATTGACAGCTTCAGCCATAAAGAGAGTGTTCTTTGATCGCTCTCTGTAGTTTAATCACAATTTAAATAACCGATTTGTTTCATACTACTAAGAGAAACAATGTGAAGTTGATCGTTTAGTCACTGGCTCGATTCGCTGATGCATAAACAGTATTAAAAAGTTAGAAAGTCTGCATGAACTGGAATAATTAGCTACACATTAATGAACACTGTTATTTACTGTTTGTGGCGGTGTTGTCGAATTCATATTGTAAAAGTATGTTTGTAAAGCCTGTGCTGACATTGCGACTGAATTATATGTTAAAAAAACTGAATCCATTTTCTCCAAATTCTCTGGGCAGGCAAAGCAGAAAAAGGGGAGGTAACCTTTCCCCGTATGACAACATATAGGGAAGATTCCATATTGGCCAGAAGGCAGAGCATGATACACTACTGAGCATTACTCTCAACTCAGCTTTATTTATATAGCAACAATTGTTGACCAAGGTGCTGTACATTATATCAAATATCAGCAAAATATAGCTGATATATTACACCATGTAAAACATAAATTAGGACACAAAACAGACCAGACACAGCACAAATCAGCTACAATTAAAAGCCAGAGAAGAAAAAAAAAGTTTTGAGTTTTGCTTTAAACTCGTGCAATGTAGAGGCAGTTCTAATAGAGACAGGTAAACTGTTTCAAAGTTTTGGTGCAGCAATGGCAAAGGCACGGTCTCCTCTCAGTTTCAGCCTAGACCGGGGAACATTTAACAGTCTCTGGTTGGTTGACCTAAGAGACCTTCCAGAATTTTGAATGGATAGTAAATCTGACATATATACCGGAGCTGATCCATTCAATGATTTAAAAACCAGCAGTAAAACTTTAAAATCAATTCAATGCAGGGATTTCAGAACTGGAGTAATGTGCTCACGTTTACGAACACCGGTGAGAAGCCGAGCAGCTGCATTTTGTAACATCTGCAGACGGTTCAAAGATGCTTGATTGATACCCATATAGAGGGAATTACAGTAGTACACCTACAGTATCTCCATTTCTAATCACTGTGGGACCATAGATAGGCTAGGGAAACGCATATTAATGTAAAAAAAAACTCATAAAGTGAAATTTTTATGTCATGGGACCTTTAATAGTAGTATTTTAATGAACAATAATACACCAAGTTAAAAAAGCTACATGCATATAGGCGTGACCAATATAATTATTATAATATAAAATAATATTGCACTAAATGGATAGCAGGTATGAGACAGCATAATCGTTGCGCTTTGTATTTGAGCCCGGCGTGACGTGCCAGTAAGGTAACGAAGCTTCATTTCTACAGGTCACGTGACAGCCTCATTTCAAGCAATGCTCCGGAACACTCAACCCTGTTTCGAAGCACTAGTGCGTCGACACTGGGTGTTGAACTACCATCCCTACTTCTTTTACTTTACTATAATTGTGCAGTAGTGTTACAAGAAATCACAGTTATTTGTGTTTTTAAAGGGGAAAATATCAATTGGTTTCTTTTTAAAAGTGATTTATCTTCAAACTATCATTAACTACTCAACAATGATGATGCCCATCAGGGTTGACAAGTTTGCGGGAATTGGGCTACTTTTAAACTGTTGCCGTGGGTTGATTTTGTTCCTGTGCAAAGGTTTGACATGCATTGTAATTGACTGAAAAGCGTGGATTGAAATATTCTACCCATTTTATAATCTACCAATGATAAAACTGTGCTAGATGAGTTTTGTTAGGGAGGAACAATGGTAAGGAGCCTATGAGTGCCTGTGAGCTCCTTTATGAAAACAGACTGTTAATGATTACTACTATATAGTGGTTTTGAAGTTGAAATTGTGTATAATGCTTAACAGTGACTGTAAAATATGTATTTTAGGTATAGGAGGTCCATATTCAGAGTTTTGATCTTTGGTTGCCTACAGTCAGTGTTGCTATGCGGTTGCTAAAGTATTTGGAGTGTTTTTAGCACTATTAATTTTTCTAGGGTTTTCTGGGTTGTTGCTAGGTGTTTGAGGTCAACTTATGTCTGTATAACAAATTGACCAGTTAAAGGGGCTATCTGTAGAATTCAGAAACCCTTGTTATTAGCGACACCGGTGGCCGTTAAGGAAACTGTAGCAAGTTATTTTTTTAAATAGAAAAAATAAGTTCGAAAAATACATTAGCAGCGATATACTGGTAACAAAAATCCAGACGCTGATGAATATGTAAATATGTTCTGTGCGCTTTTCTCAATTACAAGATAAACACACAACAAAAATGACAGCAGTGAGAAAACAGCTGTTAAGAAGGCATCTGATCATAGCAATGTGGATATGTTTGCACAAGCTCTGCAATTCACTCGCATCATGTCATCAGAATAGGTAATTATAATTACACTTTTATGATAGTTTTAATTTAAAGTATGTTTGAGACTATAGACTATTTGGCTATGTGAGATTATAGTTTGAATGAATTCCTTTTCTTTGCATGACACATTGACATTGCAGTACAGAATAGCTCTTTTGGCATTATCCTGAACAGTGTATAAGCATTCATTTTATGTGTCATAGAATAGAAGAGAGGCTCATGGGAGCGTGTGTAACCATCACATCCTTTGGATTTTCAGTCTACAGGCTTTCAAAGACAACCTGGGAAGTCGGGGGACAGTCTAGGAAGTTCATAAACAACCAAAGTTAGAGGACACTATATATAGCTTCTAACCAAAGTGAAATACTTAGTGTTAGGACTTTGTTCAAATCACTATTCCTCAGAATGAGTAATGCTAAAAGTGATGCTTGACTTAGCAAACACCACTAATTAGACCAATACCAACGTCCATCGCTCACAACAGTTCTGTGTTTATAATCAAGCCTGATGCACTTGCCAGTGCCTTGGTGAGTGTTACCACGGAAACTCATTAAACAGAGTAGCATGGGCCATAAGTCTGCCTGGTTACAGCAACACGTGGTCACCATCTAACATGTGCTACCGAGGGAACTGATGAACCTGATAGAGATGCCCAACCTGAAGATGTGTGAAAGCTATTAATACCAGAAACAACAACAAAAAATTATTTGCTAGCTAAATTCATAAAATTATCCGATAATGGAACCCCTAAAAGGTTCTATATGAAGTGCCTGACATGACCCTTTAAGGTTCTAAATAGAACATTTTCTTCTAAGAGTATACAATGAAGTGCAACAGTTTATTTTCCCCTTAGGGAAATATAAATAATCAAAGACAGACCTACTGTGAGCTACGATGCTGTTATACTATATGCTGTTGTTACAGCCATCAGCCCACATGATTTCAACTTTTTTTTTAATATATATATATAATCATGTTATACAGTAGAAAAAATAGTAGCTTCTACCCTATTTTCAATTTATATGAATAATATTTCCCAAGCTTTCTGTAGTGAGAAAACTTTTATTCATTTATATGCTGATGACACCATTCTTTACTCCATAGGATCATCGAATGATGAAGTTCTAAAACGGTTAATAGTATTGAAGAAGCTTTCCATGATTTAAACCTAGTTTTGAATAGCACAAAAACAAAGGTAATGTGGTTTGGAAAGAACCAGTGTAACAAAGGTATTACATCCTTGAACAGAGCAAATCTTGAAGTGGTATCCTCATACAAATATCTCGGAATATGGCTCGATAGTTCTTTAACTTTCACTGATCATATAGTAAATCTTCAGAAGAAAGTTAAATCAAGACTTGGTTTCTTATATCGAAATAGATCTGCATTTACTAAATTATCAAAGAAATATCTTGTTGAAACCACAGTTTTACCGTTATTCGACTACAGAGATGTAGTTTATAAGTATGCCTATAAAGGGACTCTAGAACAATAAGATGTGTTGTACCATGCAGCCATTCGATTGATCACTGATGCACCTAACAGAACGCATCATTGTGAACTGTATTCACTCTTAAATTGGACATCATTACACATCAGACGGGAAATACACTGGTGTATTTTCATTTATAAAGTCCTATTAGGTTTATTACCCAAATATCTGCAAGAGTTGCTACTACCTCACAATAGTGCGTATACAACCAGATAATCTCATCAGGTTCTTTTAACTATGACAAAAAAGAAAACTGTTTACGGCCTTTCAGCTTTTAGTTTTGCTGCTCCTAATGACTGGAATTTACTACAAAAGTCATTGAAATTGGAATCATATATTTCAATCTCTGCATTTAGAAAACTACTAGGGAGTGTTTTTATTACAACATGCAAATGTATTAAATGAATGTATATATGTTGTATGTATTGTAATATATGTTTGTACGTTTCCCAGGAGATCTAATTCTCCTGCCAGGCTGTTGTTGAAAATAAGAACTTGTTCTTAAGTAACTTGCAAATAAAGGTTAATAATAATAATAATAATAATAATAATAATAATAACTACTGTCACCTGATGGAGTTTTGGTCCCTTGCCAGTGTCGCCTTTAGCTTGCTCAGTTGGGGTTTGCAAAACATTTAATATTCAGCAATATTATAAATTTGACTGCACTGACATTATTGGATGTGACTTAATTGGATGAATGACTGGATGACACTATGGGGCCTATCATACACCCGGCACAATGCGACGGCAGGCGTGATGCAAGTGTTATTTGCAAGTTTCAGCCCGACGCAGTTATCATTTTCATGTCCAATGCCACGTTGTTTAAATAGCAAATGCACTTGCACCAATCTGTTCACCCATGGGTGTGCTGGTCTGAAAACGAGGTGTGTTCAAGAGCATTGTTGAGACGTTGCAATATTTTTGCTATTTTGAGGCAACTGAAAACACCATTGACCAACAAAAACCTGGTCTAAAATCAATATTGCAGTATTTTTTATGTTATTTAAAGGGCGCATTAGTAATGTGCACCTATTGGCAGGTGCACAACGTGCGTACACTCTGCACACAGGGCACTCTGCACACAGCAGCACACAAACATTTTTAAATATTAAAAATAAAAGGATTCCTCTCTGGAGAAGCATTCAGTCTTTCCGCGAATAGCGAATCCGCCATGGTGCAAGCGCAACCATGCTCAAAACACACCCATGACTCATTAAGAGACTAGGTACATCCCTTTTGGACCATTCGCCTGGTGTACTGACTGTTTTTTTCCCATTGTTAAACTAAAAGTGGATTCGGACACATCCTAAGTGCACCTGTGGCATGCTCTTCAGACAATGTGCTTAGATCGTTAAAATAGGGCCCTATGTCCTCTGTAGAGCTGCTTTATAGCTGAATCAAATTTGTTTTATAATTTATGAACTTCACAACAGCAACACTGTTATTGATCTGAATTGAATCAACATAGACCTTATTCAGAGCAGCGCCATGACAGATGTGAAAGCGAGGCTGTGAGGGATAGACTTACCGTGTTTTCAATGGCATCCGCAGTAAAAAGCTGTACAAGCTCCTTGATCACTTATAATTTTCCTCAGCTCATGTTGTCTGGAGTTTTTTGTCTACTGAAACTTCTTAGAAAGATATTTTTGTGGTGTTTCATCAGCATAATAATTCAAAAACACATTAAATAGCAGTACAGCCCACTGAAGAGCTGTAGGTCTGTCCCTCACAGCCTCGCTTTCATTCATGTTAAAAGTCAAAGATGGCGCTGCTGTGAATAAGGTCTATTGAACTGAATAATGAATAGCTGCCTAAAACTGCTTATAACATATATAATACACATCTTTAAATCAATAGTTTTTATCCATCATTTTTGTTTTGATTATGTAATTTGTAGTTCTTTTCCTCATTAAAGCAGTTAAGTACACAGTCTTGTACCTTTGCCCTTTTGTCTGATTTTCAAATACCTTTTTGTTTCAAATCAAAGTTTGTAATTTTGTGATTCACCTTTTAGCTGGTTGGTTCGGTTCATAGCTTATAACTCTTTCACAAAGACTTTTTTAAAATCCATATGGGAAAATAATTCCAAAAAACAAGGCTGCTGAAAAAAGTTTATCTTTATTTGTATTATTTACTTTGGTTTGCAAGTAAGCAATGCTAAGCTAAAGTTCTAAAGTTTTCAAAAGGTCCATTATAGGCACACGACATACTGTATCTGTCACCTTTAAACATGGATTGTCAGGTTTAAGTGCTCTCTCATATATAAGTCACATGGGAAAATCAAGCCTTACACTGACAAAAACTTCTCTTAAACTGTCAAACTAGTATGCACGGCTGCCCATATAAAGGCAGAGTCACCACAGTCCCCAGTGTAAAAGCATTCCAACTGGTTTGTTTGCAATAGAGCTGCAAAATGATTCCTCAGTGGAGCAGTGCAGTGTGCCAGCTTCCCAACACCAATTATTATGATGACATGAAGGGGTGTTATCTTTTAGTTGGGTCCGAGGGGAATACTACCATCCTGTTTAAAACTCAGTGGAGCTGACACACATAAAGTACATCATCTCTCGCCTTCTCTTCCTCCTCTCATCTGACAAGAGCAGGAGGTCTGTAGCTTACCACTGCTGCCATCTGTGTCCCCACACCAAGATTATTTTAGTAACTAGCCTTGTTATGTAGGTCCACACAGTTAAAGGTGAAGTATGTTATTTCAGTGCCACTAGTGGTCCAAATGGAACTGCAAAATAAAAAATTCAAACTTTTTATAGGTGCAGTGTGTGAATTTTAGCGGCATCTAGTGGCGAGGTTGTGAATTGCAACCGCCCAACGCGCAACCCTCCCTTTCGAAGCACAGAGAAGCTACAGGGACTGACACAGGACAAAAATGTTGTCGTTGGAGAGAGCAGAGAGTGACTAGCGCTCTGTAGAGAAGTTTGTCCGTTTAGACCAGTGGTCGGGAACCAATAGCTCGCCAGGTCTCTCACCCTTTACCAAAAATTTGACACAAAACAGAGATCTGCTCTCTGCAGAAAAAAAGCAGCCAATTACAATTCCCTTGTTGTTCAACCTACCGAAGTTAATGAAAAGTTTATGATAATAATATTCAAGTTGTACCGGCCGGCGGCCGCGCGTGTTCACTGCTGTCCGCGAGTGTCACGAGTCGTGACAGCAATCAACTAACCACTTACGCTTCTGTGGTAGCAGCTCCTGCACTGGGATTCAAGCAGCTGTAGCTTGTTTAAGGTAACCGAAAACCATTTTTTGAAAGCAGTGAAAATGTAAAAGTAGGCTATATACTTTAAAGGTGCCCTAGAATGATTTGAAACAACATTTTAAATTGTTCTCTGGTATCTACATAGAGGGTATATGGCTTATTTAAGGTCAATAATTGTCCAGTTACGGTTTTACAGGTCCATTTACAATTCTAGAAATCTTCCCCAGGATGAAATGGTCTATTTTTGCCTTATTTGGAAGGGTCATGAATATTAATGCAGAGTTCTGCTCTGATTGGCTGTTTCACTGCGGCTCAATGATAGCAGGCACAACTTTACTGATCGTCTTGACGATGGAGAGATTAGGCATTCAACCTTATATATATCAAACAGTATATAATCATACTTCAGTTGTCAAAAATATAAATAAATAAATAAATATCAAATTACTATCTTTTCAACTGGAGGTGGTGACGTTAGCTAGAAGGATCGAGTGAGCTATGTGTAAGCAACTAAACTAACATAGTATGTTACGTATCTATGGTTGCATTTACTAATTTATGACAACACTGGCATGAAATAATATAAACCTTTGTCATTAAACATACTATTTAGTTATGTAAGCTACTTGGATTATCCTATTCTTACCGTATAGCATCTTGCGTTGGATATAGACAACAACGGGGATATTATCGTTAATGTTGTCTCTCTAAGAAACTTTCGATTTAATCAGAAATGGTTTAGACAGTCAAGAAGTGGATAAAATCACTTACTGCTTGCAGGTATATGGTTGGAATTGCCCCTTTCTTCAGTATCAGACGCTGAGCAAAGCCTGCTTGATATTGTCCCGGGTTTGAAAAACTGTCCGTGGTGAAATGGGCTGAGCAAACTAACAACTTTGAATTAAATTGTTGCGATATCCGATTATAAAAAAACATCAACCGTGCTTGTTGACATGTTTTATCTGTGGGAAGAGTATGAAACGTCTTCACATCCCCTGCACAGCCTGGAACATAACATTTGTTTCCATGATCTGCCATGTTCGCTATCCTCGCGTGATGCACCTGCAGAGATGATACAGCTGCGCAGTTCCGTCTGACAGTGAACATGTGCTGGCATATGCAAATGTTGGGGGCGTACATATTAATGATCCTGACGATTGCATCACTCTCGGTGTTACGTTGCGATTTGCCTATTTTTCCGTGGTGTTTTTCACAAATGAGATTTACATATGAAGGAGGAGGCAATGGTGTTTGAGACTCTACGTGTGTGTGAATGCACACAGTGCTTACATCTACTGTGTTTATGTGAATACTCGACTCTGCATTCTGATATACAGTGGCAAGAAAAAGTATGTGAACGACTTGCAGAATCGGTGAAAATGTGAATCATTTTAACTAAATAAAAGTGATCATACAAAATACATGTTATTTTTTATTTAGTACTGTCCTGAATAAGATATTTTACATAAAAATGTTTACATATAGTCCACAAGACAGAAAAATAGCTGAATTTATTAAAATAACTACCGTTCAAAAGTTTATGAACCATTGATTCTCAGTGCAGTGTGTCATTCCCTGGATGACCACGATTTGTTTATGTATATTATATTGCATTTCTGTCAATAGATACTCATAAATACTACACACTGAACCTTTAAGTTACTGTCTTTGTAATAGCTAATTTACACTTCACTGACTGATGTCGAACAAAAGCAACAACAGATATCTGGTTTTGTTGGATCCATCTGTTAGCATTGGTCAGCACTTGTTTTCGCCAACAAAACATGTTCAATCTGCATTTGTTTGGTCACGGAACATGTGAGAAGTGACATACTGTAATCTAGTGATTGTTGCTGCTAATCGAAATCTGTCGATGCAATGTGAATTAGCCTCGACTCTTTTCAAATAACAATTTAACCCAAGGTGATTATTTCAAAAATAAATTTGTGAATCTAGCAAAAGTCGGGATGCTTAAAAATACTATACTGTTTGATTGCGCTACAGTGTTTAACTAGGGGTGTAACGATACCCTCATGTCACGATTCGATACATATCACGATACTGAACTCACGATAGACCCTTTTCACATTTTCAGGTTTCTCAAAGCGGAAGTCGTCATAGTTGGGTTAAATATTATAGCTGTGAATGAGAGAATATATGAAATATTTTTTTGTGTGCCGATTTGCTCAAATAGCAAAAGAAAAACACCACAATAGTGATTTCACAACTTTCAAAAAGAGGGAAAAATAGAGATTGATAACGGCAGTGAAAAGAGAGAAAGATCTACATCACTCCCATAGACGCTGTATTAGAAACACCCTCACAGCAGCGGTAACTTGTTTTTGTAATTTGATGCAAAAGTAATAAAATACAAAGTATTAGTGCCATAAACGTGTGTGTATAAATTAAATTACAAAAAACGTTGCAGGACATACGATATAGATGACCGTTAAAACGTTAAAAAAAAATTCTGATTAAAATTATACATTTGGGACAATGGTGACACCAGAATAAAAATATTCATGATTCTGAAGCTGCAAATACAGAATTATTTTAGATGAATATGGTTGCACTATATTTAAAATAATGTAGTCACTTTTTACTGGTAACATAAGACATTTGGCATTGTCAGGACCCACAAATATTCCCCCATTGCATTATTATACATTATATTCAACATTATATATAGTAGTTTATTGTAGTACTGACACTAAAACTCACACAGTCATTTTAATTTTGGGTGAACTATACACAATACAGATTGTCATTATCCACAATTTTTGTGAATACGTCTTTGTATTGTGATATATTACATTTACATTTATGCATTATGCATTTGGCTTTTATCCAAAGCGACTTACAGTGCCCTTATTACAGGGACAATCCCCCTGGAGCAACATGGAGTAAAGTGCCTTGCACCACCACCGTGGTGACCGCTGGGATTGAACCAGCAACCTTCTGCGTATCAGTTCCATGGTTTAACCCACTGGACCACCATCTGTGACACAATATATTTTTGCATCCCTAGTGTTCAGTCCAATAACGCAGGCTATTTGCACTTAGTGTAAATAGACACTCCATACTTATATTGTGTAACAGGAAATATCACAGACATCATTTGGAGTGTGATGGAGTAAATGATGGCACTACTTGCATTTAGTGGCGATCTATCCCTTTGAGGCATCAAATTGAATAGCAAATATAATGGCTGTGTTCGAATTAAATATAAGTTACGTATACTGCTTAGAATACCAGAAGCCTTTTTTTTCTTAGTTTACATCTTGCAATTTTTAGTTATTATCTGGTAATTTTTTTGCAGAGTTGCGATTCTCTCGCAATTCAGATTTTTTTCCCCTGGCAACTGACTTTTTTTTCTTAGAATTCTCGTAATTCTGGCTTTTTTTCCTTAGAATTCGGTTTACATCTCGCAATTCTGACTTTTTTTAATCTCTGAATTGCAAGATGTTACAGTCATAATTGCGAGAAATAAAGTAAAAATATTGTTATAAATTCGCAATTCTAATAAAAAAAGTCTGTTCACAATTCTCACTATTAACTAACCAATTACTATGACTTTTTCCTCAATAAACTCCTAATTACTGCTTATTAATAGTAAGGTAGTTGTTACGTTTTTGGTAGGATTAAGGGATGTTTAATATGTGCTTAGCATGTGCTTTATACTAATAAACAGCCAATATCCTAGTAATTTGCATGCTAATAAGCAACTAGATAATAGTAAAAATTGGACCCTAAACTAAAGTGTTACCAAAAGTAGTATACACTGCATGCTGCCTACAGTATTTATTAAATAGTAAGTGAAAGAATGTGCATTATTCCACAACAACCATTTCAACCAAGTATTATGCTACATTGCTGCCAAATGACAAGATAGGTAACTTGGGTGGCATCAACTAGTTTCAAACCTTCTGAGCAAGAAAGATTCTCAATTCCAGCAGTAAAAAATACATCTTTTTTGAGAGCTCCAGACTTCAAAAGGACAACTGCAATGATATTGCAAAGTCCCAAGCCACTAAGGACATCCCAGCCAATCAGACAGGCAGAAATCTACAAAACACAGATCCAGAGGGATGCCACACAGCAAGCTGGCTTTGATGTGACAGACACACAGATTTTGCTGTTGTGAGGGGAACTGTGAAACTCTTCACACAGTAACACGTTAAAAAATTCTTCCTGGAAAGGCGGGCCACTTCAAAAGGGACTTACAGCATTCACGTTTCCTTTTCTCTGCTCCGTTTTATGCCCCAGTGGGAGCTAGAGAGTTGGCGTTCTCTTATTGCAGCCCACCAACTGAATCCAGCCCATGAGAAATGTGCCCACTTTCTTACTATCTCCTTGGCAACCGCCATCTTTGATGAAGTGAGAGCCAGTGGTTGAGAGCACACTTTAAAAGGAAATGCTTTTAAAATACATTCACACAGATGAAGAACAGGCCTACTTTCTAATTCAGGCACTTATCTCAATAAGGCACATGGATCCATGACTGATATAAACAGAGAGTGTATGCACAAGATATACAGTATAGATGACAAGGTAGATTATAGTATATATGACAAGACTCATTATACGTGAACTAACAAACAAAACACAAGGAAAGGAAGGAGATAGAGAGGGAGAAATATAGTAGAATGGCTTGCCCATTCCAGAAGAAAAAGGATAAATGGTCTCCTATGGTCCTCAAATGCAATCTAAATCCACTTATGGTGACTTCATATTGGAAATAGGATTCTCTTTCCACTAATAAGGGTTTCACTGATGATCTAATGTGTGCATTTACTGTACGGTTGATGGACGAAAATCTCAAAGCCTGATACATTTATGCATGAGTTACACAGAATCACCAGTTGCTAGGTTTTTCTAAGTGGTTGCTAGGGTATTTGAAAAGTCTGATAATGCATTCTGGGTGGTTACTTAACAAGTTTTCATGATTCTGATCTCTAGATATTATAGATTCTCCTAGAGTTTTCAACCTGTTTTATCATCGGCCAGAAGATAATTGTACATTTGATGAGTCAGAAAACCACTGAACATTAAAATCTCCAATACTGCAAAACATTTTTTTTTTTCTGGCCACAAATCAGGTGGGAAAAGTACTCTTTATTAGAAGTACCTATGCATCACTGTTGAATAAGGCTAGGATTCAAATTCAAATTCAAAATATGTTAAAATAAGGTTTTACATATTTTACATATTTACATATTTCACATACAAAAAATGAACTTATACATATAACATTTAGTTACATATGTAACCCGGCAGTGGTGGAGCTAGGGTATTTTCATAGGGGTGACCAAGCAGGGGCCAGCAACCAGTCTGAGTTGGCACAGAAATGTTCATTATTCAAACATAAAAAACGTTTGACTATAAAGTACTGGACTGTTTTAGTGCCTACAACACAATTGAATACAATTAATTGTACGTAATTATAATTGAGGTAGTGATGGAATAGATCAAGTAATACTAATTGATTTTGACAAATTTTTTCTTAATCCCAGACTCTCTTTCAAAAACTGAAAAAATGAAACACTGAATGTTTAATTAATTAATTGATGTGAACATCTACCTCAAGAGGTGAGACAGCCATATCGGGGATGCCGAGCGTGCGCAAAGCTAAAGGCTAGGCGCAGGGAGAAGTGGTGGAGATTCAAGCCCTTTGTTCTGTCAGTGGTTATAGGGAATGTCAACTCACTGGTCAACAAAACCGATGAACTGGCTGCATTGGTTAAGAATGTGAAGATCTACAGGGAGTGCAGTTTGCTATGTTTCATCGAGACATGGTTAACCCCTAGCATCCCGGATGTTAACGTGGATTTACCTGGCTTCCCTACAGTCAGAGCAGACAGAGGCTTTAAGTCTCTACCCTTATTACATGCCTAGAGTTTTCACAAACCATTGTGGTTTGTGTTTACATCCCACCGTGAGCACAAGCGGAAGCCGCGTGTGACGTCATCCACACAGTCTTTGCGAGACTGCAGACGCAGCACCCAGAAGCCATCGTGTTAATCTCTGGTGATTTTAACCATTTCACACTGGACTCCTCACTGTCTGCTTTCTTCCAGTATGTTGACTGTTCCATCAGAGGAAACAGGATTTTCTCTGCCGCCACTGGGGAGATCTGACCACAATCTGGTTCTGCTTCAGCCTCAAAGCCCAAAGTTGTGAGGCAACCTATCACCCCACGTTCCTTCATGAAGTGGTCTCCTGGGGCGGAGGAGGCCCTGCTGGACTGCTTCCAGTGTACTGACTGGGGAATGCTGCAGGAGTCTTATGGGGAGGACATTGAGGTTATAACTAGTTGTATAACTGACTACATGAACTTCTGTATGGACATTGTTGTTCCCACTAGGTCAGCTTAAAGCGTGGAAACCTTGTGGAGGGGGTTGTGGGGAGAGCCAACTTCTTCGATAGGTTTGACTGCCCTGCTCCCCCCTGCTGCCGATGTGGACTGTTCTGCCCCCCTGCTGCTGCTACTGGGGCCTGTACTGCTGCCATTCCCACGCTTCCCCCCAATAACACCAACACCACTTGATGTGAGGTTATTATACCTTCTCCCACACTATTATCCACACCTCCATCTGCCACTGACACTCAGCTCTACCTGGTTTTATCTGGGGAGAGAAATACCCTCCATTCATCACCCATCATCACAGCAGCTCAAGTGAGTGAGGAGTTGAGGAGGCTCCACCCCAGTAAAGCGGCCAGCCTAGACGGAGTATTTCCAAGACTATTCAAAGCCTGTGCTCTGGAGCTTGTTGATCTTCTACAAAATATCTCCCCGGTCTTGTTTACCCTGTACACCTCAGATTTTAAGTACAACTCAGACTTGTGTCACATGTGGAAATTTTCTAATGACACTGCCATCGTGTGGTGTATTAAGAATGGCGATGAAGGGGAGTATCGGCGTCTAATTGAAGACTTTGTGAAGTGGTGTAATTTGAACCACCTACATCTCAAAACTACAAAAACTAAGGAGATGGTGGTTGACTTCCAGAGGCCCAGGCCCCACCTGCAGCCTGTGTTCATTGAAGGTGTCTGTGTGGATGTGGTCCAGACCTACAAATATCTATGTCTGCTGCTGGACGACAGACTGGACTGGTTCAAGAACACAGATGTCCTCTACAGGAAGGGACAGAGTTTCCTGAGAAAGCTGGACCCTTTAATATCTGTCAGAAGCTACTGCAGATGTTTTACCAGACAGTTATCGCTAGTGTAGACCATAGTGGGTGTAGAACTTGACTCTTTAACATCTGTGGCAGAGAGGAGGACTCTCAGCAAGCTCTCAACATCCACCACACACTGCATAATACTATCTCCAGGCAGAAGAGCACCTTCAGCGACAGGTTGCTGGTTCTTTTTTTTTTTTTTTGGAGAAAATGTTAGCCATTTGTTTGATGTGCATGTGGAATTCTGAACCACTAATGTGTCTGTATATCTCAAAGAAAATGATATGGATAGAGAAAGTGTGTTTAGGAGATTTGAAATTCCATGTCCCCATTTTATTATGGGTGATGTTTAGAAGTGAAGCATACACAGGCAGTTCTCGAGGGAGCTGGCTGTGTTCACTGTGATAATTTCTACCCCATCTTCTGGCCCTGTAGGTGGCCCTTGTTGGAGACATGGTCAGAAGGCAAGTGTTGAAACGGCGACCTAGCAAGAAGCCAAAATGGGATCTCAGGGAAGTCACTGCGACCAGGAGACAGCAGAAGACAAAGCCCTGAGACTTTGTTGGTGAATAAAGAGGAATCTGCTCCAGGCAGACTAGACAAATTTTTCCTTGAGGGTCATAATCATTTTCCTCCTGTGAGCCTTCCCTTTCTTCCCGATCTCCATGAGGAAGTGTCAATAACCTGCAGGAAACCATACTCAATATGTTTGTTTGCCTTCCTTCATTCGAGCTATGTGAATTTTAAGGCGTTGACTGAGCATGGGTATGTGGGATTGCCCCAGGTTGAAGAGACTCTTGCAAGTTATCGCTCTCTTGGCATGGCATCCTCACTGAAGACTCCAGTCCTGACTCTTGGTTTACATCACGGCAGGTGGGCAAAGCATACGCAACGATGGCGTTGTTGTATGCATATCAGGCTGACTTAATGAAGAACTCGGATCTAAGTGTGTCTCCAGATGCGGCTTGAGCCATCGGCCGCTCTCTTGCTGCAATGGTTGCCACAGAGCGTTCAACTCCCACTTCTGGCCCTGTAGCTGGCCCTAGCTGGAGGCGAGTGTGGCTTTCTGTGTCCCGCCTCAGAGGACTCAGGGCTCAAAACAGCAACCTCGCAGGAAAATCTCAGGGAAGTCATAGTGACCAGAACACAGCAGAAGTCGAAGCCCTGAGGAAGTCACGCCCTGTTGATGACCGTTGATAGAGAGCAGGAGGGTGTAGAGCTGATGTAGCGCTCCAGCGCTCCCTCGCCAGTTCTCCCGAAAAACGTTGCCATGATCCTTAGGTAGAACAGGCAGTTGTGAGTACAAGGCTCTCTCCCGAGGGCACACCTGGGGCCAGTTGCACCTGTAACAACTTAGCTTAGTTTTGATGTAAATGAGTCAAACTAAGTTACAACTAACTCACTACTAAATATTTTTGCATTGCTCCATTAAACTTAGTTGAAGCGTAACTACATATAAACGGAAGCCTCCAACAGGAGTAATGGTTGGAATAAAATAGCAGACTGACTGAACAGCATCAATACGCTCTTGCATCAATAAGACTTCAATCTTTTAGACATATATGATAATGCTGACATTTACACTCACATACATTCTAAAAGAGAACATTATGTGAACAGATTACTTTGTTAGCCCTTTTTAAAAGTAAAATCAATAAATTTAATATTTTTTGGATCAGTATTTATTTACAATTTCAAATACAGTTTCCGAATGTTATTGTATTAGTATCATATTTGATGGAAACTTATTTTTACTGTTAGTTACGTGAGGTAAAAGAAGTTAGAATCAAGGATCAACTGAAATTTAACCTTCTGCTCACATATTTGAAGGCTGCTATTGGATCTTTGAGGGTAAACATCATATTATGCAACTACGCATTACTTTACGGATAGCTTATGACCTACTACGTTTTGCCTTAAGAATAAATGGTGCAACCGAATAAAGTACAGAGTTAGCTACAAACTAGGTAATAGTTACAAAGCCTCTAGTGTGGACTTTATGTTCCATTTTAGGTAAGAACTTACTCATGTCTGGTGCAACCCTACCCTGGTCCTTAGGACGGAATGCTTAATACTTTGCGCCCCTGGAGTAGGTTGTCCTTTGGAGCTGATGGCGGGGGGTCCGGGTAGCAGTACCCAAGTCTGCCCCTCTTTATTGGAAGCTGCTGGCATGCAGTGTTGCTGCGATCTATCTAGTCAATTCTGCCCCTGTATTCAGTATATTGTGGGCGGTATGGAGCTGCGGATGTCGTACTTCAGGCTATTTAGCGCTTAAGATAAGCAGCTGAATATGACGAGACAATTTGCTAACTGTTTACGATAAAAACATGTTAAACGACCAACATTTTTAGGGATGAAAACTACCACTGCCGGTCAGAAGTTTGAAATAATTAAGACTTTTTAAAATGTTTTTGAAAGAAGGCGGCTGAATTTATTTGATCAAAAATACAGTAAAACACCAATATTATGAAATATTACATTTTAAAATAATTGTTTTAAATGTTTTGCATTTTTATATTTTTAAACATTTTTTTATTTATTTCTGTGATCAAAGCTGAATTTTCAGCATCACAACTTAGTGTAACATAATCCTTTAGAAATCATTCTACTATATTTCTATATTGGGTTATATTTTCAGGTTAGAAAGTGGTGTTAGAAAATTGCTCTGTGCACAATGAGCTGGTGGGTTTATGGTGAGGTGTGTTGTGGACTGGGTGTGGTGGGCTGCTCTGGTATCAACTCCATGACACAGTGACCATTCATATATTGTAAACAACAAATACAGTTTCTTTAAATGTGAAATATGTAAATGTAGTTTTTATTAAACTTTTGAATTCGCTTTTATTTTTATATTATCAGTTTTCATTTCATTTAAAAAAATAATAATTCTCAAAGTATCACTATTTAGATTTCATTTATTTTTAGCTTTAGTTCAGTTTTAGTTTTTATTTATTTCCAGTTAGTAGTTCATTTAGCAGGTTTTCTCATCTTTTATTATATTTTATTTTATTTCAGCTTTATTTCAATTAACAAAAATATTTTAATAGTTTTAGTTTTAATTAACAATAACAACCCTTGTTTCCAAATGAATTATGTGGATGGGAGTCATGGCTCTATGGTATCCTTTCAAGATGGTTAAAGAAATTGGCTGTAAAAGGGAGAAAACGTTTTTCTTGGTAAGGTCAAATGTCGTGCATCCAATCAAACTCTACAGTATCCTATAGTATTATTATAGTACTGTCATTTAGTACAAGCTAGCCAAATTAAGTAGATGCCAACATGGAAAGGTTGCATGGTATGCTCCGATTCTCAAACACACACACACACACACACACACACACACACACACACACACACACACACACACACACACACACACACACACACACACACACACACACACACACACACACACACACACACACACACACACACACACACACACACACACATACACACACCACACACACACCACACACACACACACACACACACACACACACAGGTTTGTTTTGCTATCTACAGTAAGTGTGGACATTCCATAGGCGTAATGGTTTTTATACCGTACAAACCGTATTTTCTATCCCCCTACACTGCCCCTGCCCCTAAACTTAACCCTCACAGGAGACTGTGCAGTTTACTTTCTGTGAAAAAAAACTCATTCTGTGTGATTTATAAGCATTTTGAAAAGTGAGGACATGGGGAACGTCCTCATATTTCACCCTCTTTTTGTAATACCTATGTCATACCCATGTCATTATACACATTTGTGTCCTGATATTTCACAAAAACATGCCCACACACACACACACACACACACACACACACACACACACACACACACACACACACACACACACACACACACACACACACACACACACACACACACACACACACAGGTTTGTTTTGCTATCTACAGTAAGTGAGGACATTCCATAGGCGTAATGGTTTTTATACTGTGCAAACTGTACATTCTATCCCACTACACTACCCCTACCCCATATGAAATGTCATCATATGTCATGTTTACGTCGTAATACCAGTGTAATACCCGTGTCATTATACAAATTTGTGTCCTCATAAATCACAAGAACACACACACACAAATATAAAACTAAGGGCTGTGCCTGTAACAAGAATAAACACAGTTTACTGAAATCTGAAATCTCTTACTTAAATCTCCTTGATATGATTTTAGTGGCTGTGCATTTCTCATGTTCAGAAGCCTATAATACAATATTTGGCCCATTGTTTGTTTCATGTGTTAGACTGATAAATCACACCTCTGCTGCTGTTCTTATTCAGCCATGTCTTTTTAATAATTTTCAACACTATTGGGCCTACTGTATATGCTTCAGAGCAATATTGATGTCAAACAATTTTGGTACTTTGTTGGGTTGCCACACAATGTCCAATGTAAAATCTGAGTCCTGAAGCAAAGCCAATTGAGAACAACTGGTGTAACTCATTCAGTAGTTCAGGAAAAGTAAAAAACCAGTAGAAGAAAATCGCTTTCAGACAGGAAATGAAAGACACTCACCGCGACTGCCTCGAGCACTTGTTTAACTGCATCAGCAGCGTCTCGTTCGCTGTAGTAGCCCTTCTCCACCACCCTGAAAAATGGAAGGCACCATGTGGTCTCCAGTGTAAGTCCATATTGAGCATAAAAAAGCTGACTGACTCTTTTTTTCCAATTTTCACTTCATTATGTTCCAGCCTTAGTGTGAGTCAACCACACCTCAGTACATAAGATGAATGGAGACGGTTCTATCGATTGTTCTTAAGTGAGGCTTTTCTTTTAAATGACTCATGTTGACAGTTGTATGGAAACGGGAAATTAGATAATCCTGAATCAGGATAAAATGAAGTGAAGAACAGTAAAATCAGTGGGTTTCACAGTCAAAGGTGTTCCTCTATTAAATAGTTATTCGGCTATGTTATTAGTTCATGACTGCAGACATGCACCTGTTATTTTGCATCAGATGATGAAGGTAAATTCAGGTCTTACTAGAAGCCTTTCACTAGACCAACTAGATTTTGACATTTTCTGTAGAACATCTGATTGCCAGGGCATTGCTATCGTGCTATAGCTTATGTGCCACTGCTAAAGTTTTCTGCACTGTTAAAAGTGGTAATATTTCTACCTGATTTAACCCCCTAGTTTTGTTGGTATAAACATTTTTAGGTTGTTTCAGTGATGTTAATATTTTTTACTTGAAAAAACCCCCCCTGTTAATTTAAATATTAACAAGGTTATATATATATCAACTTATCAGTGTTTTTTTCGCATGTTGCCATGCAGGTCCCACTAGCCCTATTTTACTTTTAATATTCTTTTTATACTTTTATTATTTTTTGGTTTCACTTTATTTTGATGGTCCCTCTTAAACATTCTGTTTACTAAGTTAGAGTGTTAGTAGACTATTAGTAGATTGGTAGAGTTAGGGTTAGAATAAGTTGACATGTAGTTGCAAAGTTACTTATAGTCAACAGAATGTTCAAAATAAAGTGTTACCTATTTTTTTTTACAGAAAAATAAAAATAAAAAATTCTATTTTAGTAGCGTATTACATTGTTTGCATTTAAGTATTATTTTTATGACACTTTTTTTATGAAACATAGATGTATATAGATATAGATATAGATATATACACTGATCAGGCATAACATTATGACAACCTTCCTAATATTTTGTTGGTCCCCCTTTTGCTGCTAAAACAGCCTTGACCTGTCGAGGCATAGACTTCACTAGACCCCTGAAGGTGGGCTGCGGTATCAGGCACCAAGATGTTAGCAGCAGATCCTTTAAGTCCTGTAAGTTCTGATGCTCACATGCCCACTGTTGACGCTTTCAGAAGTGGACAGGGGTCAGCATGGGCACCCTGACTGGTCTGCGGCAACGCAGCCCCATACGCAACAAACTGCGATGCATTGTGTATTCTGACACCCTTCTATCTGAATCATCATTAACTTCTTGAGAAATTTGAGCTACAGTAGCTCGTCTGTTGCCCACACGGGCCAGCCTTCGCTCCCCACGTGCATCAATGAGCCTTGGCCGCCCATGATCCTGTCGCCGGTTCACCACAGTTCCTTCCTTGGACCACTTTTGGAACACCTCACAAAAAGTTGTAGTTTTGGAGATTTGCTGCCTAATATATCCCACTCACTAACAAGTGCCGTGATGAAGCGATAATCAGTGCTATTCACTTCACCTGTCAATGGTCATAATGTTATGCCTGATCGGTGTACATATATATATATATATATATATATATATATATATATATATATATATATATATAAACGCTCACCTAAAGGATTATTAGGAACACCATACTAATACTGTGTCTGACCCCCTTTCGCCTTCAGAACTGCCTTAATTCTACGTGGCATTGATTCAACAAGGTGCTGAAAGCATTCTTTAGAAATGTTGGCCCATATTGATAGGATAGCATCTTGCAGTTGATGGAGATTTGTGGGATGCACATCCAGGGCATGAAGCTCCCGTTCCACCACATCCCAAAGATGCTCTATTGGGTTGAGATCTGGTGACTGTGGGGGCCATTTTAGTACAGTGAACTCATTGTCATGTTCAAGAAACCAATTTGAAATGATTCAAGCTTTGTGACATGGTGCATTATCCTGCTGGAAGTAGCCATCAGAGGATGGGTACATGGTGGTCATAAAGGGATGGACATGGTCAGAAACAATGCTCAGGTAGGCCGTGGCATTTAAACAATGCCCAATTGGCACTAAGGGGCCTAAAGTGTGCCAAGAAAACATCCCCCACACCATTACACCACCACCACCAGCCTGCACAGTGGTAACAAGGCATGATGGATCCATGTTCTCATTCTGTTTACGCCAAATTCTGACTCTACCATCTGAATGTCTCAACAGAAATTGAGACTCATCAGACCAGGCAATATTTTTCCAGTCTTCAACTGTCCAATTTTGGTGAGCTTGTGCAAATTGTAGCCTCTTTTTCCTATTTGTTGTGGAGATGAGTTGTACCCGGTGGGGTCTTCTGCTGTTGTAGCCCATCCGCCTCAAGGTTGTGTGTGTTGTGGCTTCACAAATGCTTTGCTGCATACCTCGGTTGTAACGAGTGGTTATTTCAGTCAAAGTTGCTCTTCTATCAGCTTGAATCAGTCGGCCCATTCTCCTCTGACCTCTAGCATCAACAAGGCATTTTCGCCCACAGGACTGCCGCATACTGGATGTTTTTCCCTTTTCACACCATTCTTTGTAAACCCTAGACATGGTTGTGCGTGAAAATCCCAGTAACTGAGCAGATTGTGAAATACTCAGACCGGCCCGTCTGGCACCAACAACCATGCCACGCTCAAAATTGCTTAAATCACCTTTCTTTCCTATTCTGACATTCAGTTTGGAATTCAGGAGATTGTCTTGACCAGGACCACACCCCTAAATGCATTGAAGCAACTGCCATGTGATTGGTTGATTAGATAATTGCATTAATGAGAAATTGAACAGGTGTTCCTAATAATCCTTTAGGTGAGTGTATATATATATCCATGAAAATAGTCAAGTCTGCTTGCTTTGAAAAGTAATAACAGACCTCTCCTCAACAAGGTATCAGTGCTTACGAAAAAGCCAGAGCAACAGAAATAGTGATGCTTGCCTTAGCAAACACCATTAATTACAGTTCTCGAAAAAGTGTCGATGAACAGCATGCAGTTCACAGCTTAATCAGCCATTATTAGCATGTAGCACTTTACCCCCATGGTGAACTGACCTGTCAAATAATTCTCCTCCGGTAACAAGTTCTAACACGAGACTAATCTCCGCAGGGGTCTCAAAGATCTCCTTCAGTTTGATCTGACAGAAAATGGCATGAAAAAAAGAGAGAGCGTTTCACTGGAGGAATTCAAAAACATCCTATGATTAATTATTGACGTAGTCTCCAGTAGCTATAATGTCTGACTAACATTTGCATCATCAGACCTTACTAAATCAAACACAGACAGTACTGCAGAGACAGGATGAACATCTAAGCGTGTGTTCTTGTAGATGTATGAATATTTTAGGCTGTGTAACTGCCATAGGACACAAGTAGACAAGGCCCTGGACTTTTTTTCCCATTTGACTTACTATATTTGGATGAGAGAGGCGCAATAATACACCTATCTCTGTTCGTACAATCTTCTTGTCAACCTGCAAAAACAACCAAGTTATTGCTTGAGTACAAAGTGAACAAGGTGCACAATTATGAAGCCATTACACACAGGTAAAGTGCAACGGCAACATTAGCTAAGTGCAGAGAGAAAAAAACTACTTCAAAAGAGTAAGTTCCACATTTAAAGGTAATATTCTGTCATTGTTTACTCATCGTAATGTCATACAAAAACTTGTTTTTTAGAGAAATCCTTTCTTTTCATATTCATATTCTTATTCTGTTCTTTCCATTTCAACCATGTTTAGTAAGCCTACTTCTTGTTGTAACTTGACGCTACATTTATGCAGCACCTTAACAATGCAATGCCATAATGCCTTATATATAGCATCATAATATAATTACATATGCATTAGAGAGGCTTAAGATATCCTTAGTATTCCCTAGACAGGCGCAAGAAAACACAAATGATGGTATGTTTCAATTGGCAAGGTATGTGGAGTACTGCTCTGACAACAACACTGACTGACAGCAATTATTACCCATCATGCATCAGAGTGATGTAGAGAAATGGAAGACAACAGTAGTGAGGTCTTAGCTGCTGGAAGGAAGTCCTGACCAGAAACTCCTTGGCTATACGAGGCAGAACAAAGGCAAGAGAACAAAGCATGGTAACATGTGGAGAGAAATCTGTCAGTTCACTTACTGTTTTTTTCAGCATTTTCACAGCATAGTGCTTCTGGGTGCCTTTCTGATGGCATCGGAACACCACTGACGTGGCTCCCCTGCAAGAGAGAAAAATAGCAAATGACTCATTTACATACATTTTTTATGTATCCCATACATTAATATGTACCCCCATAAACTACCATTCAAAAGGTTGGGGTTAGTAGGATTTTAAAATGGTTTTGAATAAAGTCTTTCATACTCGCCAAAGCTGCATTTAAACAGCAAAACAGTAATAATGTGAAATATTATTAAAATGTAATTTATGTTTGTAATTGATTTTCAGAAATTATTACTCCAGTTTTCAGTCACATGATCTTTCAGAAATTATTCAAATATGCTGATTTGGTGCTCTATCACCAGACCAAGCTCAATTTAAGATTGAACATTGGACTATGTATTTTCTACTGCACAAGAGGCGTGATAAACGAGCATAATTCAAATGACTCTGTACGCAATTGGACAGTCCTTTAACCAATCAGACCACAAGAGGCGTGATCAACGGGCAACAACCCATCGCTTCTCTATCCGTCATCGTGTTAAACCTGCCAATAGCGCGCCAAGTGGATAAGCCAGTCTGTGATTGAAATGAATGTGCAGGTTTCCAGACTGAGTTGCAGGGCGAAATCAAATCACCGGCAGATCAGGCTGGGTTTACCCAGTCAACATTTACCCCATTATTGTTATCGATGATGAAAACACTTCTTTTTTTTGGAAACCATGATACATTTCAGGATTCTTTAATGAATCATTTTTTAACTGGAGAACCCACGGGGTCAAATTTGGCCGCTGTTGACCCTTTGGTTCTTTGAGTGACTTTGATGGAGAATGGTGACAGTCCTGTACTTGGCTAAAGCCTTGAAATAAATTAATTTGTATAATATATTTTACTAAGTTACCTCAGTAGTACAGGGCCAGAGACTAATAAAGTAGTATATCTTTTCAGGGAGTATAGCCGCTCCATTTTCAGGACAAGGAAAGCAACAGAGAAAGATCACTGTAAGACAAGAATTGGAGCAACTTGAAGCTGGTGATAGTGACTTTGGCCCTGAATTGATAGCGATTCTGATTAATTGTTTCAACCGTATGAAAGTGATGGTGGTGAATCTTCTGCCCAAGACAGTGAATTGTCCAATGACTCGTCCAGTGATGAAGATGTGCCGTTTGCTGAGACTGCTAGCCCACCGATGGAGCCAAATCGTGCAACAAAAACTTACAGTTGGCGAAAGAAAGGCTTTGAGTTGCCTGACGTGAACTTTCAAGGTGAACATGTTGAGTCTGCCAGGATGCCACGACAGACATGCCACTGGTTTACTTTCGACGCTTTGTTTCCCTTGATATGTTGGAAAATATTGTTGAGAATACCAGTCAACACCGTGTTCAAAAGCATGGGAAATGTGTAGACACTTCAGTAAAGGAGATAGAACAAGTTCTAGGAATGTATCTCAGGATGGGATTAGTTCAAATGTCAGTACTGGGAAAGTGAAGTTCGTTATGGGCCTGTGGCAGACGTAATGAGTCGCAACCGATTCAACCTGCTACTCTCTGTCATCCACTTTGTAGACAACGAAATGGCCAGTGAAGAAGTAAAAAAGGATCGACTTTGGAAACTGAGACCATTTTTGGATTCTTTTTGGAGACAATGTCTGACTATAGCTCCTCACCAAAAACAGTCCTTTGAAATGATACGCCTAAAGCCCAATGGGTCACATTTGGCCCTAATCCTAAATTAGAGAATAAAGGGTTAAAATTGAAAAAGTGGATATTTTGGTGTTCAGTGAACTTATAGCAGTAATTTCAAATCAAATCAAATCAAATCAAATCACTTTATTTGTCACTCTACATATGCACAAGTGCAACAGTAGGTGAAATTCTTAGGTGCAGTTCCGAGCAACATAGCAGTCATGACATGACATGTACAACATTTAAAGCAACATCAGATTACACATCTGATGCGCACACAATTACTCACAGCACAGCAAACTCTACAATAAACAATAAATAATTTGCACAATGTGAGTTTAGTTCTCACAGCTTTAAACAATATACACATACTTACAATATACATATACTTTAAACAATATACACTAAACATACACTAAACAATATACATTACGCTATAATAATAATAATAATATACAATGTATAGTATAAAATATTATTCACAGATTGAAAATTGAAATCCAAAGTGCAATAGGTGCTATATGATAAATAAATGTGTATATAATGTGTGTGTATCTACAGTGGGTTGTGCGGAGTGATATTCTGTCCAGTGTGTGTTATGATCCTGATGGATCAGGAGTTAAGTCTGATTGCTTGTGGGAAGAAGCTGTTCTGGAGTCGGCTGGTGCGTGTTCTGATGCTGTGGTACCGTCTGCCTGATGGCAGCAGTGAGAGCAGCCCATGGTTCGGGTGGCTAGAGTCTCTGATGATCCTCTGAGCTCTCTTCACACATCGCCTGGCGTAAATGTCCTGGAGGGAGGGAAGCTCACCTCCGATGATGCAGCTGGCCGTGCGCACTACCCTTTGCAGGGCCTTGCGGCTGCGGGCGGTACTGTTGCCGTACCAGGTGGTGATACAGCCAGTCAGCAGGCTCTCTATGGTGCAGGTGTAGAAACGTGTGAGGATGTGGCGGTTCATTCCAAACCTCCTCAGCCGTCGCAGGAAGAAAAGGCGCTGATGAGCCTTCTTCACAACGGCCTCGGAGTGGACGGACCATGAGAGTTCCTCTGTGATGTGGACACAGAGGAACTTGAAGCTGCTGACTCTCTCCACCGGTGCTCCATCGATGGTGATGGGGCGGTGTTCTCTCTCATTCCTCCTGAAGTCGACCACCAGCTCCTTGGTCTTGCTGACGTTGAGGGAGAGGTTGTGCTCCTGACACCACCGTGTCAGAGTGTGCACCTCCTCTCTGTAGGCCGTTTCATCATTGTCGGTGATAAGACCTACCACCGTCGTATCGTCAGCAAACTTGATGATGGTGTTGGAGCTGTGGGTTGCCACACAGTCATGTGTGTACAAAGAGTACAGGAGTGGGCTGAGAACACAACCCTGAGGGGCTCCAGTGTTGAGAGTCAGTGATGAGGAGATGTTACTGCCCATTCTGACCACCTGGCGTCTGTTTGACAGGAAGTCCAGGATCCAGCTGCATAACAGGCTGTTTAAGCCTAGAGCCCGGAGTTTCCCGTCAAGTATGGAGGGCACAATGGTGTTGAATGCTGAGCTGTAGTCCACAAACAGCATTCTCACATACGTGTTCCTCTTTTCCAGGTGGGAGAGAGCAGTGTGTATAGTGGATGAAATGGCATCGTCAGTGGAGCGGTTTGTGCGGTATGCAAACTGCAGTGGGTCCAGTGAGGGGGGGAGAACAGAGCAGATATGGTTTCTGACTAGTCTCTCAAAGCATTTGCTGATGATGGGGGTCAGAGCAACAGGACGCCAGTCGTTTAAGCAGGTGGTTTTTGACTGCTTAGGTACAGGCACAATGGTGGACGTTTTGAAGCATGTGGGGACCACAGACAGGGAGAGGGACAGGTTAAAAATGTCCGTGAAGACTCCAGCCAGTTGGTGCGCGCACGCTCTGATCACACGGCCGGGAATGCCGTCTGGACCCGCAGCTTTACGGACGTTCACCCGCCGGAAGGATCGGGTTACATCCGCGACAGATACGAAGAGTGCACTAACCTCTGTATCTTCAGCCGCGAGCGCTCTCTCCGCGAGGGCGGTGTTAGTTCCCTCAAAACGAGCATAGAAGGTGTTTAGCTCGTCCGGGAGAGAGGCAGCGGTGTTCACGGTGGAGTTTGTGTTCCCTTTATAGTCCGTGATGGTGTTAATTCCCCTCCACATGCTTCTGGAGTCGGTGGTGTTGAACTGTCCTTCAATCTTGTCCCTGTACTGCCGTTTTGCTGCTCTGATGGTTTTCCGGAGGGCATAACTTGCTTGTTTATGCTCCTCCGCGTTACCGGAGTTAAAAGTGAAGGTCCGCGCATTGAGTGCCGCGCGAACATCCCCATTTAGCCACGGCTTCTGGTTAGGATACAGCCGAATTGTTTTGGTCGGAACAACGTCATCTACGCACTTCCTGATGAAACACGTTACGCTATCAGTGTAAACCTCGATGTCGTCATCAGAGGCCGACCGGAACATCTCCCAGTCCGCGTGATCAAAACAGTCCTGTAGCATAGAATCTGATTGATCCGACCAGCACTGGATGGTTCTGAGGGCGGGTGCTTCCTGTTTGAGTCTTTGCCTATATGCGGGCAAAAGGAGGATTGACGCGTGATCTGATTTGCCGAATGGTGGGCGTGGGAGTGATTTGTATCCATCCTTGAAGGGGGAGTAGCAGTGATCTAAGACGCGGTTCCCTCGCGTGTTGAAGCTAACATGTTGGTGGTATTTGGGTGCGATGCGCTTGAAGTTGGCTTTGTTAAAGTCTCCGGTCACAATAAACGCGGCCTCAGGATGCGCGGTTTCCTGCTCACTCACTGTCCTGTACAGTTCCTTTGGTGCCCGGTCTGTGTCGGCTTGCGGGGGAATATACACAGCTGTGATGATGACCGCGGTGAATTCCCTCGGTAGCCAGAATGGTCGGCACAGAACCATGAGAAGTTCCAGATCAGGAGAACAGAAAGACTTGATAGAATGTACGTTCCTCTGATCACACCAGGATCGGTTAATCATAAAACATACACCCCCGCCTTTGCTTTTCCCGGAGAGATCTTTTTCTCTGTCCATCCGATGCACGGAGAACCCCGTGGTTTCGATGGCCGAGTCTGGAATCTCAGCGGACATCCAAGTTTCTGTGAGGCAGATAATGCAGCAGTCCCTCGTGTCTCGCTGGAAAGAGATCCGCGCTCTCAGCTCGCAGAGTTTATTGTCCAGAGTAATTTAATGCATAGTTCATAATTTTCCAAAGAAGAAAAGGGTTCTTGGGTTCACCAGGGTTAAAAAGATGACCCAGTGTAATATTATATCAGTGTAAAAGTATTGGTGCAAAACTTGGGACTGATTTACTAACAGCTTGTGCCAGCGTAAACCCTCTTTTGGCATCAGGACTACTGTCAGGATTAGTGCTAACTGCATGAATGCATCCTTGCTGCATAAAAGTATAAAAATAAAAAATGTTAAATGTTAAACAATAATCAAATCTTCCTAACTTCTAGTGTATATTGAAATACACATAAATTTAAACAAATCTTTCAGGTTTAAAACATGTTAAGCAGCATCTGCGACATGCTGCCAGGTATCAGACACTTTGAGTCTCAATCAGCTCCCTAGTTCAGTAGTCAGGGCACTGATCAGGTAGTCAGCCCATTGACTTATGTCCTGATCAGTGCCCTGACTACTGAACTAGGGAGGTGATTGAGACACACCTTTCGTCACCTTGTTATAACCACTAACAGGTGACCGTGGAATATTTAGTAGTGAGGAAATTTCACGAATGGACTTACTGCACAGGTGGCAACCTATCACGGTACCACACTTGAATTCACTGAGCTCCTGAGAGTGACCCATTCTTTCACAAATGTTTGTAGAAGCAGTCTGCATGCCTAGGCGCTTGATTTTATACACCTTTGTCCATGGAAGTTAGACTGGGTAAACCCAGACTGATCTGCCGGCGATTTGATTTCGCCCTGCAACTCAGTCTGGAAACCTGTACATTCATTTCTACTGCTGCTGTTACACTTTTGCGGGAACCAAACACAGATTGACTTATCCACCTGCCGCGCTATTGGTGGGTTTAACACGATGACGGATAGAGAAGAGATGGGTCGTTGCCCGTTGATCACGCCTCTTGTGGTCTGATTGGTTGAAGGACTATCCAATTGTGTACAGTCATTTGAATTATGCTCGTTTATCACGCCTCTTGTGCAGTAGAAAATACTGACCCACTTTATATTAGGTGGCCTTAACTACTATGTACTAACATTTTAATTAATCATTTGATACAATGCACTTATTGTGTACATACATGTTTTTACTTACATTTAAAAAAAAACCTGCATGTAATTACGTCTGTAAATAATTTCTGTAGTTACATTTGTAATTACACAGTTGACACTTCCCTTACACCTAACCCTACCCTTAAACTTACCCATACCACCACACCTGTCCCTAATTCTACCCGTATCCCTCCTCAATATCAGCAAAGGTGTTTTGCAATTCAATTTGAACACAGTAAGTACATTGTACTTATTTTTTGATGTAAGTACATAGTACTTAAGGCCACCTAATATAAAGTGGGGCCGAAAATACATAGCAGACTCCCCAGACCAATGTTCAATCTTAAATTGAGCTTGGTCTGGTGATAGCCAGACAACATGGAAGTGATTAGACACCTGAATTCAATGATTTGGATGGGTGTCCCAATACTTTTGGCAATATAGTGTATCTTGACATTTGCATCACATAAGAAGCTACATATGTATGGCTTTTCTGATATAGTAAACTTGTTTCTGTGGCTCATCTGCTACAGAACATTGAGAACATTCAATCTTGTTAGAGGAAATGGGTTCTTTAAACCTATACAACCGCTTAACAACCACTCAGAAACCCACTTAGAACATACTAGAAAATGTGCAGCAATGTCCTGGCAAGCACACACAACACCGAAGTGTCCTCATAGCAATGCACAAAAAAACATCTAATTGTTGTTTAGCTTTGTGAGCTTTCAATCTCTTAATATCTTCTTCATAGGCAGATCGCTTACTACGGTATTTTGCTGGCACAGGACCAGCACAATATGTTGGAAGCAAGAAACAGCCAGCAGTTACAAACAAGCATCTCAGCTGGAAAGTGTCCAGTGTGCAAATAAATTAAATTTGGGTGGACAGCTTGGCTAATGCAATTAAAGTGCAGAGGCCACCTCAGTGTCCGAGAACTAGCATCTGGGCACTCATTAGGTGACCGGTGCCAGATCCACACAGCTATAGAGCCCCTCCTCTCTCTCGCTCGCTCTCTCTCTCTATGCTGACCGTGCCCTCCCACTGACTGTTCATGTGAATAGACATCAGGCGAGTGTAGCAACCGGTTTACAGTTCCAATCTGCTCCACATAATCCCCAGGTCCCAAAAATATTGATTTCAGTTGGTTATATAACCACATTTGAAAGAATCCATACCAACATCAGCTGGCAATTACCTCGGTGCATAGAAAGCCCTGTTTAGACACTCTCTGGATTCTCAGCAGGGGCTTAAAGTAAATAATCAACAAATTATTTTAAAATGTAACAATTTTGTCATAAACTAATCCATGTATTAGTTTCAAATCATATGGATTTATTTTATGATCTCTTTGAATTTATATATATTAGAAATCTTAATCTCATTAAAAATACTTTATTTGTGTTTCAAAGATGAACAACAGTCTTATGGGTTTTGAATAACATGAGGGTGTTTAAATGATGACAGAATTATAATTTTGGTAAACTTGATTGAAGTTGATTTACAGGTAGAAGATTGTAGATAGTTTACAAATGTTTATTTTATAGTTTAAAGTACTTAAATAATTAAATATGGGTTCTTTTTTATGACCGTAAGTAATTTTTTGTCTAAAATTAATTAAAAAAAAGACTAGACTAGATGACACAATACCAATACTTTCAAGCCTCTGATCCTTAGCCTGTAATTGGGACTCATAATTCTTTAGTTAATTTAATCATTAAAAGTTAATAAAAGGACATGGCAGAAGGATCTATATTAATGAGGATCCTTGGCTCGCAGGTTGATGACAGGAAATGGATTGCCCACTTCCCTTCCAGATCCTAAGTGTCTGTCATGGACACATTAACACAACACACATAACACAAATATGTATGCAGACAACAGGTTTGTGTACCTGAGAATATCTCCGGTGACCAGTTGACTTTATACTTGAATTGCATTGCAACAGTTGCCTCATTCCATTATGAGTTATTTACCTGTTAGTTTCTAAGTTTCTTCAGAAATAAAAAAGGGTTACATTTTGGTGAAAGATTAAAAATGTTTTGAATAATTTTATTTTGGTGAAACATGCTCAATAAGCATAATATGCAGCATAATATACCATGTATATGTATGTATGTATATTATAATATATATATATATATATATATATATATATATATATATATATATATATATATATATATATATATATATATATATATATATATATACAGTGAGGAAAATAAGTATTTGAACACCCTATTTTGCAAGTTCTCCCACTTGGAAATCATGGAGGGGTCTGAAATTGTCATCGTAGGTGCATGTCCACTGTGAGAGACATAATCAACAACAAAAAATCCAGAAATCACAATGTATGATTTTTTAACTATTTATTTGTATGATACAGCTGCAAATAAGTATTTGAACACCTGAGAAAATCAATGTTAATATTTGATACAGTAGCCTTTGTTTGCAATTACAGAGGTCCAACGTTTCCTGTAATTTTTCACCAGGTTTGCACACACTGCAGGAGGGATTTTGGCCCACTCCTTCACAAAGATCTTCTCTAGATCAGTCAGGTTTCTGGCCTGTCGCTGAGAAACACAGAGTTTGAATTCCCTCCAAAGATTCTCTATTGTTTTTAGGTCTGGAGACTGGCTAGGCCACGCCAGAACCTTGATATGCTTCTTACAGAGCCACTCCTGGCTGTGTGCTTCGGGTCATTGTCATGTTGGAAGACCCAGCCTTGACCCATCTTCAATGCTCTAACTGAGGGAAGGAGGTTGTTCCCCAAAATCTCGCAATACATGGCCCGGTCATTCTCTCCTTAATATAGTGCAGTCGCCCTGTCCCATGTGCAGAAAAACACCCCCAAAGCATGATTCTACCACCCCCATGCTTCACAGTAGGGATGGTGTTCTTGGGATGGTACTCATCATTCTTCTTCCTCCAAACATGTTTAGTGGAATTATGACCAAAAAGTTCTATTTTGGTCTCATCTGACCACATGACTTTCTCCCATGACTCCTCTGGATCATCCAAATGGTCATTGGCAAACTTAAGACGGGCCTTGACATGTGCTGGTGCCATGCATGATTTCAAACCATGATGTCTTAGTGTATTACCAACAGTAACCTTAGAAACGGTGGTCCCAGCTCTTTTCAGGTCATTGATCAGCTCCTCCCATGTAGTTCTGGGCTGATTTCTCACCTTTCTTAGGATCATTGAGACCCCACGAGGTGAGATCTTGCATGGAGCCCCAGTCCGAGGAAGATTGACAGTCATGTTTAGCTTCTTCCATTTTCTAATGATTGCTCCAACAGTGGACCTTTTTTCACCAAGCTGCTTGGCAATTTCCCCGTAGCCCTTTCCAGCCTTGTGGAGGTGTACAATTTTGTCTCTAGTGTCTTGGGACAGCTCTTTGGTCTTGGCCATGTTAGTAGTTGGATTCTTACTGATTGTATGGGGTGGACAGGTGTCTTTATGCAGCTAACGACCTCAAACAGGTGCATCTAATTTAGGATAATAAATGGAGTGGAGGTGGACATTTTAAAGGCAGACTTACAGGTCTTTGAGGGTCAGAATTCTAGCTGATAGACAGGTGTTCAAATAATTATTTGCAGCTGTATCATACAAATAAATAGTTTAAAAATTATATATTGTGATTTCTGGATTTTTTTTTTTAGATTATGTCTCTCACAGTGGACATGCACCTACGATGACAATTTCAGACCCCTCCATGATTTGTGGGAGTGGGAGAAATTGCAAAATAGCAGGGTGTTCAAATACTTATTTTCCTCACTGTATATATATATATATATATATACACTCACCTAAAGGATTATTAGGAACACCTGTTCAATTTGTCATTAATGCAATTATCTAATCAACCAATCACATGGCAGTTGCTTCAATGCATTTAGGGGTGTGGTCCTGGTCAAGACAATCTCCTGAACTCCAAACTGAATGTCAGAATGGGAAAAAAAGGTGATTTAAGTAATTTTGAGCTTGGCATGGTTGTTGGTGCCAGACGGGCCGGTCTGAGTATTTCACAATCTGCTCAGTTACTGGGATTTTCACCACAACCATTTCTTTGGTTTTCAAAGAATGGTGTGAAAAGGGAAAAACTGATTCAAGCTGATAGAAGAGCAACTTTGACTGAAATAACCACTCGTTACAATCGAGGTATGCAGCAAAGCATTTGTGAAGCCACAACACGCACAACCTTGAGGCGGATGGGCTACAACAGCAGAAGACCCCACCGGGTACCACTCATCTCCACTACAAATAGGAAACCGAGGCTACAATTTGCACAATCTCACCAAAATTGGACAGTTGAAGACTGGAAAAATGTTGCCTGGTCTGATGAGTCTCGATTTCTGTTGAGACATTCAGATGGTAGAGTCAGAATTTGGCATAAACAGAATAAGAACATGGATCCATCATGCCTTGTTACCACTGTGCAGGCTGGTGGTGGTGGTGTAATGGTGTGGGGGACATCTTTGGGATGTGGTGGAACGGGAGTTTCGTGCCCTGGATGTGCATCCCACAAATCTCCATCAACTGCAAGATGCTATCCTATCAATATGGGCCAACATTTCTAAAGAATGCTTTCAGTACCTTGTTGAATCAATGCCACATAGAATTAATTCTACTAATTCCCACAGATTTCGCACTCGCATCTGAAGCGCACACATGCCGTAATAAAGCCGCCTCTGACATACAAGTGCAAAAATGAGCTCCTTTTTCCAGCTTATTAATGGTCAAATACACTCAAAAATGCCTCAATGCCCATCTTGGTGAGTTCTAACGTAAACACAGTCGTAACCAGCTCCTCACAGGAACAGTGTTTGGATATGCATGCGTCAGGTCTTAAAGCAGCACTAGGTAACTTTTCAACCTTCATAATATATTTTCAAGACTCTTGTGATGATACATCGACTTACAATAGGTTGAATGGCACGTCTGCCATAGCCTGACGGGGTCTGTATCGTTTTTAATCGTACTTTTAAACTTTGGGTTTTGGGTAGTAACCCGAGAAAAAAAACTACAAAATTCGACTGCTTTACGGCATATACGTCACTTCCACCATCACCCCCACTTCCTTAAAGGGTTAGTTCACCCAAAAATGAAAATGATGTCATTAATAACTCACCCTCATGTCGTTCGACACCCGTAAGACCTCCGTTCATCTTCAGAACACAAATGAAGATATTTTTGTTGAAAGCTGATGGCTGAGAAAGGCCTCAGCAAGCCCTCCATAGGGATTCAGTACATTTACACTCACAAGACCCATAAAAGGCACTAAAAACGTCATTACAAAGTCCATCTCACTACAGTGGCTCTACAATAATTTTACAAAGCGATGACAATAGTTTTTGTGCACAAATAAAAATCAAAATAACGACTTTATTCAACACAAACTTTGGCCTCTGCCGTGAACTCATGAAGCACCATGACGCATGCACGAGAATATTACGCAGATCCGGCGTTCGGACACATAACCCAGAAGCGAGGAGGAGATGTGTTTACAAGCAGAGGAAGACGCGCCGTATCTAAACTGTTGAAATCTACATTGATCGTGCTTTAGGTCTCGGCGTAGTGCTCAAAATGGGACTAAAGTGTGCATTTCATGGATTCCCGAACGCCGGCGCAACGTCATATTCTTGCGCATGCGTCATGTCAATGCACGTGCGATGCATCCCCTGATGCAGGATGACAGAGTTTACGACAGTAGTAGAGGACAATACTGTTTCCCAACTGTAGGGACCTCTGGGGACCCCGAGAGCAACCTAGAGAGAGTACCTAGTGCTGCTTTAAAGGGACAGAAGTTATTTATTATTCAAACTACAAAAAGACAAACGATCACTTACGAGCACACATATTCTGAATGCCTTCGGCAAAATTCAAATGAGTCATTTTAATCTAGATTAATCTAGATTAATTTTGGAATTAATCTAGATTAAAACAAATAATCTATGCCCACCACTAATATATATATATATATATATATATATATATATATATATATATATATATATATATATATACAGGGCTCTACGCTAACATTTTTCTTGAGGAGCACTTGTGCTCCTAATTAAAAAAAATTAGGAGCACAGTCAAAAATTTAGGAGCACTTTCTGATCAATAACACTCATTGCAATTATAACTTTCCCATTACAGGATGATCTTTGTCCCTTTAAATTAATGTCCAGGGGCATTTTTACCATTATAAGAGCAATGTTTTCTAATCTTATTAAATGTATGCATCATCTTTTGTCAATTTCTTCAATTAAAATAGAAATGTTGTTTTTAAAATGTTAATTTAAACTGTAAATTCAGTTAGAGCAATAAGACACAACCAGACTGTTACCAATCTAATTAAATCATAAATAAAAAGTCCATGCAAAGTATAAATTAAAATAAAACAGCCAGTAGGTGGCGTCAAGTCTGTGTGGGAGTCATTCATTCAATCGTTCAAACGCAGATTCATTCGATCGAACCGCTTGGAGATGCGCAACAGTTCTGGTGTAGTTTTGATTTTCACGAAATAAACAGTATTGTGGCTAAAACGTTGTTACTTAATAGCAACTTGTCTATTGGACTTTTGTACAAGATCAGTATCACATTTGCAATCATGCCAATACTCGGAGTCCGTAACTTTAGGCGCTCTGGCGCTTGATAAACAGAACTGCACGCGTCTCGCGGAAGAACACTGCAGCCGGAGCTACTTCTCTCTGTTTATGTCTATGGCGAGTCACGCAGGGACTGTGCTCCTCCGCAGCGCTGCGACCCGAACTGGAATTGAATAGTCAGAATATAAACATTATATGTGTACCGTAGTGATTCAGGGTAAGATAAAAACACGGTTTGGAAAATGGATTCATAATGTACTCACTCATATGCATCTAGTCATTTTTATGGACTGCAGTGATAAAGATTATGTCAAGAACTCATACAGGGGCGTTTTTAAATTATTTTTTATTAATTCATTTTTGCCCCAAGCCCTTGTTAATTTCCGACCTTGTTTATGATAATCCAAATGTGGTATTTCTAGTTAATTTTGGCTGCAAAGAAACATCAGCGCGAGGCGTCTGGTAAGTGCATGGCCGCGTCACACCCGTTTCACCCATAGACCGTGGTTTCACCTTGTAAACAATCTGTGAAGTGTAGTCCGTCGCACACGTTTTTTGCACATGCTCTGCTGACAGAAGGCATGAAAAGCAGTTGATTGCAGCACGAAACGTAACAGTTGCTCAGTCAGTCAGTGTTGATGCACTTTGGCAGTTGTAGTTTTTATTCCGATTGTAGCCTACATCTATTCATGAGAATCGATCGGGTCACTCGCACCGGTGCGCCTAAATATTTTTTCGCAGTCGCACGCAGTAATTTTCAGGCGCAAATGCGCCCAAAATGGTCGCTATGTAGAGCCCTGATATATATATATATATATATATATATATATATATATATATATATATATATATATATATATATATACACACACACACACACACACACACACGGTATACTGTATTATGCTGCATATTATGCTTATTGAGCATGTATAAAGTTGAATAGGGTCGAATTTCATTATGTTGACTTTTATTAGAACAATTATAATCCAGGATTATGTTAATCCCAGGTTAAAAAACTCAAGTGTGAAAAACTGTTTTTGAAAAGAGGTTTTGAGAGCACATTTAGTTTCAACTCCATGCAAAATCATCTTATCTTTATGACAGAATAAATGATGAATTGAGATTTTAACAAATCCTCCACTGACAAGTCACTATTTCTCTCTATTAATGAAGTCAAACCTCTATTGTAGCATTCAATCCTGGGAATGAGATGCTACAGGGATTTCCATCTCACTAACTCCCAACTGGACTATTTAGCATTGTTTGATTAAGCACTTGCACGGGATTATTAGAGGCATTGCATTGTATGGTAATTAGATTGACTTTTCCAGGAGCGAGAGCTAATTTAGAAAATGCAGCTCACAACTAAATAAAAAAAGGGTATTTTGTGGCGGTCACTACTATAGCACAAAACCTAGAAGAACATGAACACCTGACAACTGACTATAGCATTATCACCAGTGAAGTTTGTTTTGTGCCATTCTCCCATTTTTTTTAATTAAAAGTTTTACTTTACATTTAAATCATTGTTTTAAAAAAAAAACCTTACCCGCTATTGCCATGTTTAAGTACACATATTTTGATGCGCTGACTAACATACTAGAGCACATGTAAAGTACTTGATTATAATTTTAACTGTAGTGTTTAATATATTTAAATTTAAAGTTAATATATTTTAAATGTGCTAAATTACATTACAAATGTATAATTACAAATATTTAAAGTTACACTGTGTACCCAGCGAGCAATAGCTGTTATTTCACCGTCTCTGTTAACTATAGACCCGATAAAGTCCGACTATGAGTAACCCACTTCTAGCCAAAATAACCTTGAATTTGGTTACATGTCGTTTTTGCAAATAACTTGTTCTATATAACTAACAGGGTTTGACATTAACTTTTTTTGCTCACCAGCCACTGTGGCTAGTGGTTTTCCAAAGTTACAAGCTACTCAGCATTTTCACTAGCCGCAATTTTGCTGTTTGGAAATTACATTTGATATGATTAAAGTTGACTTTGGCATACTTAAATTACTTGAGTTTGAGTCATTTAACTTGATGTTGAAGATTTAAAACCCTTTCAAACTTTCAAATGCAGAGTGACCACCCAAATCAAGACTACACTGGCTGTATTTCAGCTGGTATGTGCAGGTGGGCAAGGGGTGGGCAATATAAGCATATAGGCAATATGATAAATTTTATATACAAGTTATTTTTGTTAGGCTATATAAAAGAACAAAGATTTTAGCAAAATTATCAAATTATAAAAACAATTCAGATACAGAAGGTTTATTTAATATGTATAGATTTATTTAACATCTGTAGTTGTTTGATTAACATTAATGACAGACAGGTATTTAATTGGGCTGCTGGATGCATGGACACATAGGCTAATATGCTGACACATATCCAGTTATTACCCACTTGTTTACGTACACGTAGACCATAACCGACTGTGTTCATGCGAGATACTCCACACAATGGACATTTTGACATCTGTGTGCGGCTGTGCACGTGTATTTTACTATTCAGCCGCAAGGAGAACTGATCGCGCGTGCAACATAGAGAGTGTGCACGCGAGAGAGCGCTTCTGTTGTGTGTCATTCAGCACGATTCCGCCTAATTGCAAGTTAATCAATTAAGAACTGTAATTGAATTGTAATTTTGTGATACAATGGTTTTGGCATTTCATTTGGCTGTAGCCTAGGCTGAAATTATATTCAACCCGCCAAAGTGGCTAGTGGGAGTGGCTGCCTTACCCGCCACAGCTGCTGATATATACCTGCATTTGGCGGGCTGGCAGGTGTTAATGTCAAGCCCTCATAATTGTGGCAAGGTTGGCGAGGGACATGGGGGGAGCGAGCGAGTTGTTTATTAACTGCTAGAGCGCCAAAACTTACATAGTGTAGCTTTAAAGACACCCTGTGGTGAAAATCAAGTTTTTAATGCTGTTTATACACTATATTGCCAAAAGTATTTGGCCAAACATCAGTATATACTCCAAATCATTGAATTCAGGTGTTCCAATCACTTCCATGGACAATGGTAAAATCAAACACCTAGGCATGCAGACATTTGAGAAAGAATGGCTCGCTCTCAGGAGCTCAGTGAATTCAAGCGTGGTACTGTGATAAGTTGCCACCTGTGCATTAAGTCCATTTGTAAAATTTCCTAAATCCTAAATATTCCACGGTCAACTGTTAGTGGTATTATAACAAAGTGGAAGCAAGGAACAACAGCAACTCAGCCACAAAGTGGTAGGCCACGTAAAATCACAGAGCGGGGTCAGCACATGCTAAGTCATCAACTTTCTGCAGAGTCAATAGCTACAGACCTCCAAATTTAGTTTGGCCTTCAGATTAGCTCAAGAAAAGTGCGTAGAGAGCTTCATGGAATGGGTTTCCATGGCAGAGCAGATGCATCTAAGCCTTACATCACCAAGTGCAATGCAAAGTGTCGGATGCAGTGGTGTAAAGCACGCCACTACTGGACTCTAGAGCAGTGGTTCTCAAATGGGGGTACGCGTACCCCTGGGGATACGTGAAGGCACTCCAGGGGGTACGTGAGATTTAAAAATATAGCCTTCATATATTTAAAAAGTCGCATCCATGCAAAAATCCTTTAAAAATAATTATTTAATAAATATTTCAGGAAAATATAATAAAATATAGTTGTCCCCGGAAATGTCCCCGTTTTACAGCTTGTTCCAAACAACCCGCAGATATATTGGAAAAAAGCGCCCAACCAACATACAGCTGCTACGCTGACTCTACTTGGTAGCGCGCGCGCCGCCCGCTACTACTTCATGAAGAACGTACCGAGTCGAGAGCAGACAGAGCGCCATTATCGTCAAATATTAAAAGAAACCTTGTTGTCACTTTCTAGGTAGTAACATACTAACTATTCGTTTTTAATTTAAAGTAATATTGTATGTACTTTATAACAGAGCCTCAACAAGGTGCGGGATTGTTTTGTCCCCAAAAGTTCCGCAGTCACAACGCAGTGATTACCACACCTCTGAACTATAACTTAAATATAAAAACCTTAACCCTAACCCAAAACAATTACACTTGCAACCAATACATGTGCAGAATACATATACTTTCTGCTTAAAATAATCCTAAAATGCTAAATAACAAGACCAATTAAGGACAGTAAGAATTATTTTCCAGCATAAACGTAACAAAAGTAAAAAAAGTAATTTATATAGTATTAACTTAAATACAATTATAAAATGTTACAATATTTGTTGAATAGTTTTATTTATCATATTTATGTTTTATTTTTGTAATGTGTTTTTGTTAAGTCATGTTACAATTTTGTTTTGAACTGCTTATTTACAATGGTTAGCTTACCAATAACTGTTTTCATTGCTTGTTTGTTTTTTGTGGTTTTTTTATTGTATTAAATCCAGACCAAAAATCCTAATAATCAAACAAATGAGATTTGAGTGATATTTTGACCACTCTGGTTAGGGGGTACTTGGCTGAAAAAATATTTCACAGGGGGTACATCACTGAAAAAAGGTTGAGAACCACTGCTCTAGAGCAGTGGAGACATGCTCTCTGGAGTGGCAAATCACACTTCTCTGTCTGGCAATCCGATGGATGAGTCTGGGTTTGGTGGTTGCCAGGAGAACGGTTCTTGCCTGACTGCATTGTGCCAAGTGTAAAGTTTGGTGGAGGGGGGATTATGATTCAAGGTTGTTTTTCAGGGGTTGGGCTTGGCCCCTTAGTTCTGGTGAAAGGAACTCTTAATGCTTCAGCATACCAAGACATTTTGGACAATTTCACGCTCCCAATTTTGTGGGAACAGTTTGGGGATGGCCCCTTCCAGTTCCAACATGACTGCACACCAGCCAAGCCTTTTCGTCCAACAACAGTGCCTGACCTCACAAATGTGCTTCTAGAAGAATGGTAAACAATTCCCATAAACACACTAAACCTTGTGGAAAACCTTCCCAGAAGAGTTAAAGCTGTTATAGCTGTAAAAGAGTGGGACAATTCCATATTAAATCCTATGGGTTTACATTAAAGTTCATGTGCATGTAAAGGCAGGCGTCCTTGTACACTCTGGAAATTGCAAAAAGCCAGCCAATCGGATATGAGCTTCCTGTTTTAAGAAATTTCTTGCTATTTTTGTGTAAAGTATGGTCTATAAACTGCCCATATAGGCGAGTCAAGGGCTGAGACAGTTCAGAATTCACCTTAACTTCCACATCCTGAAAAAGGAGATGAAATGGCCTGTTGAAAGAATGAACTCTAGTGCACTCCTTTTGAAAGCTATAACAGCCCGGCAGATGGGAGTCCTTCTCGTCATAAACTTCCATCACTATTAACGGCTCAAACTCAACCAATATTCATTACGTTAATAATATCACATTGTGAATGGAAGATACACACAGTGCAAAACAACTGCATCCACCAGGCAGAGCATTATGAAACACATATGAGGTGATGATACAGCCTGATTACTCTCATGGCTACTTGATCCACAGACGATCACACTACAGTGTGTGTCGATGTGTCTTACATGATTACATTTACTAAATTTAATCATTCAAACTGATTCGCACATGGGATTCGGATGCATGCGCAACTAGTCATGCTATGACTGAGAAAAATAGCTCTATGACACTTTACAGAAGTAGGGTGACCAGACGTCCCATTTTATCCAAGACAGTTCTTGTTTCACAATGCCCCTGTCTTTCAAATTCAAATCAGAGGGCCAAAACTAAAAAAAAAAGTTGTTAAGTGTTAGCTTATGTATTGTTGAAATTATGTTGATTTTTACATTTTTCTTAAATCGGTCTGTAAATGTTTGTATCTCAAGGGAATATGTTTCCCTTTTAGGGGTATAAAATAGACTTTGTGGTCTATATACACTTAGTACTTTGTGGCCTGTTCAGTTCAAAATTCAATTCAATACTCTTAAAAGAACGTTTATATTCAATCATTTAGTCAGATTCATTGAATTCAGTTTTATGTCAACAATACATGGATTTATTTATTTTTTTCAGACAATTTCAGTCAACACTTTCTATAGAAGAAGGAAGGGACAGTGTCAGGCAGTAGTTTTCCCACGTGGGGCTTTATATTTCCATTTTAAGATGGAAAATAGCAATAAATAAATGTTCTGGTGTCTCTTATTGGTCTTGGGTTAAAAGTAAACAAATACTAAAGTAAACAAATGTTATATTGAGCGTTACAAACTAGTGTGTAGGTCAAACTCACAAAGGCGAAAGAGAACTTGGAACAGGAACTTTAATAGATATTTAACTCAGGAACACTCAAACACACCAGTATACAGGAACATCAACGGACAAACACTGAGGGGAAACAGAGGACTAAATACACAGAGGCAAACAAGGTAATTAACAAGACAGCTGAACAGAATGAACTCATCATGACAATGATGAGAGAGTGGCGGGAAAACAGAACAAAGGAACAAGCTCAAAGACGAGCAAAACAGACTAGACATGTAACATTGAGTAACAATTATGGCTGTCAATTAATTCATTTTTAATCAAATTAAGAACATGATATGCCGACTAAATAATTTAATTAATTGCAATTAATCACATATCAATGTTTGCAGAGACAAAAAAAACAAACACCCCTCCGTCGGAACTTGACTCTCAAGCCAGTGATTATAACTTATAGGCCCGGTTTCACAGACAGGGCTTAGACTAAGCCAGGATTAGGCCTTAGTTCAATTAGGACATATAAGTAACTTTTATAAACGTGCCCAAGAAAAAAACATTACTGGTGTGCATCTTGAGACAAAACAATGCCACTGACATATTTTAAGATTTGTCAGTGCAAGATTCTTTCAGTTAAAACAGCACAAACATGCATTTTAGTCTAGGACTAGCTTAAGCGTTGTCTGTGAAACCGGGGGATAAAGTTTTGAATAAGGATATTTTTCTTCCAAAAAAACATCTCTTCACTTCAAAAGGCATTTATTAACCCACTGGAATCACATGCATTACTATTATGATGGATGGATGCACTTTTTTGGGCTTCAAAAACTCTATTCAATGCCAGTAAATAATGCCATTACAAAGCCAGGCAGAGCCAGGATATTTTTTAGTATAACTCTGATTATGTGTTCGGCTGAAAGAAAATAAAATCATATACAGAAAGAATATTATTCATTTTTGGGTGAACTATTTCTTTAAAGAGGCACAGTACCAAAACTCAGCGTTTCTGACAGAAGGGCAAAATGAGGGTGGAAAATAATCAAGTTTTGCAAATACATGACCTCCACTTCACTAACAAAGTGAACCTCAATAAACATATACAAAATTTAAAATATACAATATTAATAAAAACACATGAAATAATCCATAATAAAAAATATATTTCATTAATATTAAATATTTCAATTTAAAAAAGGCATGTGATGACCTTTTTTTTAAAATTAAAAATAGTTCCAATCCTGAATGCTGATTGTTCAATACATCATTCCAGTCAGTCTAAAATACAACATAGCATAGTTTCAATTTTATCCTATACATTGTATAAATTTAAAATTGTGGGTCCATGCAAAATGTTTGCAATCATGAAATATATTGTGTGGGTTAATGTAATCTTGATCTAACGTTAGTGCTCATAGTGTATAACTGTAAATAATGTTTCACAGAGACTGCACTACTGTCGGTCACTGAAGCCCTGCGGATAGCTAAAGCTGAATCCAAATCATCAGTCCTCGTCCTGCTCGATCTATCTGCGGCCTTTGACACGGTCAATCATCAGATTCTTCTGTCCACCCTCTCATCACTGAGCATCACAGGGACTCCACTCCTTTGGTTTGAGTCCTATCTCACAGGTCGGTCTTTCAAGGTTGCCTGGAGAGGTGAGGAATCCCAAGCACATCCACTGACCACTGGGGTTCCCCAAGGCTCAGTGCTTGGTCCTCTCCTCTTCTCCTTCTACACTACTTCATTGGGACCCATCATTCAGGCACATGGCTTCTCATACCACTGCTATGCTGATGACACTCAGCTCTACCTTTCATTTCACCCAGACGACCCCACAGTAGCTGCACAAATCTCCAGCTGTCTGGCTGATATCTCTGCATGGATGAGAAAACATCACCTGCAGCTTAACCTGGCAAAGAGTTTCTCATCTTCCCCGCCAGTCCCACCATACAACATGACTTCACCATCCAGTTAGGTACATCCTTGATTTCCCCATCAAAGTCAGTCAGAAATCTTGGAGTAACATTTGATGACCAGCTGTCCTTCAGAGAACACATTTCTAAGACAGCTCGCTCATGCCGGTTTGCGCTCCACAACATCAGGAAGATTAGACCGTTCCTAACAGAGCACGCAACACAGCTTCTTGTCCAGGCCCTGGTTATCTCAAGACTTGACTACTGCAATGCGCTTCTGGTTGGACTCCCCTCTTGTGCGATCCAATCACTTCGAATGATCCAGAATGCAGCAGCACGTCTCGTCTTCAACGAGCCCAAAAGGACCCACGTCACACCTCTCTTCATCTCCCTGCACTGGCATCAAGTTTAAGGCGCTGATGCTTGCATACAGAGCCACCACGCGCTCAGCCTGCTTACCTGCTTACTTTGACCCCATTCTACAAATCCACACCCCCACCAGAAGCCTTCGCTCAGCAAAGGTACGACGGCTTGTGGTACCATCACAGAGGGTGAAAAAATCCCTTTCCAGAACATTTTCATTCAACGTTCCCAGCTGGTGGAACGATCTTCCCAACACCATCCGAAACGCAGAATCATTGACATCATTCAAAAGTCAACTAAAAACTCAGCTCTTCCGTGAGCACTTAACCTCATAAAAAAAAATAAAAAAAATTCCTCTCCTCTTTCTCTTTCTTCTTTCTCTTTCTTCTTCCCTCCCTACTCTAGCCTGTGCTACACTGAGCAATGTACACGGTCTCAGGATTTCAGGCTCTTATTGCGCTTCTCGACTCTTCATGACCAATCGCTTCATGTACCCCCAAGTTGTAAGTCGCTTTGGATAAAAGCGTCTGCTAAATGCATAAATGTAAATGTAAATGTGGATGAATGTGGCTTTATTACTGTGATCACATCCATCACGTGGATTCTTAACAGTAGCTTTCCTGTGCACTTAATGCACAGCTGAGTCAGTGTGGAAGTGTAAGTTACACAAGCTGCTCCTGTTTCTGTTTTCTACTTTCCAAGCATTATATAATCAAAGCAGAGAGAGAGAGAGTGAGTGTGAGAGGGAGGAAGAGTAGCTCTCCGGGGAGTGTGGTAGGCTTCATTATTCAGCTCGCTCTGCCTTCTTTAGGACCTGTGCGGTTTGCATCTGGCCCCATTTACAAGAGTCCAGTACCATCTATGCCCATGGCCAACTGTGAGTTGATAATGCTAATGTATGAACTTCATTAAACCTCTATTCATGGCATTCTTTGTTTGAGATCCCTCTTAGATCTTGATCCAAAGCACAAATAGTACTAAAGGAATAGTTCACCCAGAAATATCTATCATCATTTACTCGCCCTCACGTTGTTCCAAACGTATGTCGCACAAAAAATAAGATATTTATATCAGTGTTTTTTTTTTTGTCTATAAAATGAATGCAAGTCAACGGGTTGCAATGCGGTCACCGTGATTTTGACAGGAAACATTCCTGTCCGAAAATGTATCCCTAACCCCTTACCCAAAATGTATCCCTAGAAATTATCATATTGTTGTAAGCCTAATTTTGACATAAACTGTAAACTTGTCCCTCAAATCTTACTGGCTGATTGGAATGTTGTTCCACACTGTAAAAAAATTATATGAAATGAAGTTATGACAACATATGTTTTCGCATTGCTTTAACTCATCAAAATAATGAATCAACTTTTATTTTGTTATACAAGATAATTTTTTTTGTGAGTTTAATGTAATTTAAGTTGAAATTACTTATACATCTAAGTTGATTGCACTTAAAAACACTTATACTTATACAGTGCATCATTAATAAAGATGTTGATCCAGGATCATGTGTACGCATGTGCACCATTGCAATACAGTGTTGTTAAACTAAAACTTAAACTATTAAAAATAGTTTAACCCCTAGGAGTCTGAGCTGTTTTGGGGCCCTTTAGAAGTTTTGACATGCGCTGACATTTGTGTTTTTTTCAGTTGCTTATAAACATATTAATGGCAAAAGTGTAATTACACTGTATTCAGCACAAACTGGGCTACCATAATACACTCACCTAACGGATTATTAGGAACACCAACTAATACTGTGTTTGACCGCCTTTCGCCTTCAGAACTGCCTTAATTCTACGTGGCATTGATTCAACAAGGTGCTGAAAGCATTCTTTAGAAATGTTGGCCCATATTGATAGGATAGCATCTTGCAGTTGATGGAGATTTGTGGGATGTACATCCAGGGCACAAAGCTCCCGTTCTACCACATCCCATGCTCTATTGGGTTGAGATCTGGTAACTGTGGGGGCCATTTTAGTACAGTGAACGCATTGTCATGTTCAAGAAACCAATTTGAAATGATTCGCGCTTTGTGACATGGTGCATTATCCTGCTGGAAGTAGACATCGGAGGATGGGTACATGGTGGTCATAAAGGGATGGACATGGTCAGAAACAATGCTCAGGTAGGCCGTGGCATTTAAACGATGCCCAAATGGTACTAAGGGGCCTAAAGTGTGCCAAAAAAACATCCCCCACACCATTACACCACCACCACCAGCCTGCACAGTGGTAACAAGGCATGCTGGATCCATGTTCTCATTCTGTTTACGCCAAATTTTGACTCTACCATCTGAATGTCTCAACAGAAATCGAGACTCATCAGACCAGGCAACATTTTTCCAGTCTTCAACTGTCCAATTTTGGTGAGCTTGTGCAAATTGTAGCCTCTTTTTCCTATTTGTAGTGGAGATGAGTGGTACCCGGTGGGGTCTTCTGCTGTTGTAGCCCATCCTCCTCAAGGTTGTGCGCGTTGTGGCTTCACAAATGCTTTGCTGCATACCTCGGTTGTAACGAGTGGTTATTTCAGTCAAAGTTGCTCTTCTATCAGCTTGAATCAGTCTGCCCATTCTCCTCTGACCTCTAGCATCAACAAGGCATTTTCACCCACAGGACTGCCGCATACTGGATGTTTTTCCCTTTTCACACCATTCTTTGTAAACCCTAGAAATGGTTGTGCGTGAAAATCCCAGTAACTGAGCAGATTGTGAAATACTCAGACTGGCCCATCTGGCACCAACAACCATGCCACGCTCAAAATAGCTTGAATCACATTTCTTTCCCATTCTGTCATTCAGTTTGGAATTCAGGAGATTGTCTTGACCAGGACCACACCCCTAAATGCATTGAAGCAACTGCCATGTGATTGGTTGATTAGATAATTGCATTAATGAGAAATTGAACAGGTGTTCCCAATAATCCTTTAGGTGAGTGTATGTGAGCAACATGTATGTACACGCTTGTATATTTGAGAGAAAAATGTGTATGCATGATTTTTGAAAAAAACTACAAAATTTGGCACTTTCGCCAGTGCAAAAAAGAACCCCTCTTTTGGTATTAAAAAACTACTGTCCAGATTAAACGCAGTAAAAAATTTTTGCTGAAAAGGCGTGGACAGAGTCATTTGGTGCTTTTATGTAATTGCGCCCTCACGCTAAATTTGCCCTGTTTAGTAAATCTGACACTTAAGCTTAAAAAACATAAATAAATTGAAGAAACTTACATTTTTAAAACTATAAGTGAATACAAAGTAATACACAATATAGAAATATTTTAAAAACGAATTACAAAAAAAATGATAAAGCACATAAAAATTCCTAAAACTTAAAAACTAAAACTAAAATGAATAAATATTAAATTATAAAACTACTCAAAATGCTAATAAATACTATAAATAATATTCAAATAACACTAGTTCGATGTTTTGTTTTGGACCCCACTGACGTTCATTATATATAGACCAAAATAGTGAAAACATTCTTTAAAATATATATATTTTTTCATGTTTCAAATTTTCATTTTTGGCTGATCTATCCAATTAAACATCACAATTGCTTATACTTAGGGCTACGGATTTCAACAAACCCATAACCCTAATTATTAAACTTCGGCACAAGTCCAGAACCACTTATGCAAAATGAATGATAGTTTAAGATCAGACTTACAATTTTCATCTAGCAGATCGGGGCCTATGTAGGGACCAGAACATCACAAAGATTTGGAGTGGGCCCTTTGACCAATAAGTAACCAACTATAATATGCTAGCAATGCTCTTAACAACCATAAAGAACACTCTAACAACCGCACCGAAATATCTAAAAACACACATAATACCTAAGCAATAGCACTCACACAAAAAGTCCCAAAAAGTACCATGGTGCTATGGTATTCTCAGAAGTACCTTGGAGTACCATGTACTACCATGTTACTAGTAATCCCCTGGAAACCACTAGCATCTTGGCAGAGATTTTCCCAGAAAATGGGTTCATTCGTAATGTTGTGCCTCAGTGCTGTCCGGTAAGTAATCACATCAACAGATATATTACTCCCGTCAGCACAGATGCATGTGATTCTTTTATTCCAAGATTAATTGCATTAACTGAATTTATCTTTAAGTGCCTGGAGATAAGCATCACTCTCAGCTGAGCGGATGGCAAAATTAATTTGTCTTGCTTCCGCAGGCTGTTCCAGCTCCATATGCGGGTGTTGTGCTGTAATACGTTCATGCGATGGGTTTCCATTCCTCAAATTAGACACCTTGATTGCGATTGTTCAGCATCTGCCATAAATCCTCACAACAGCTTTATAATTAGGCCTTATTCATTTTCACCAAATGTCATTTTTTATGTTCTGGAAAACAAAACAAAAGCTAAACAATGTTTTTGTAGGATACATATTTTCTTTTAGTGGAAGATTATTGGTTTACTATACGATAGATCCAGTAAGGCATTTATATATTCATGCTCCCTTAAAGGAACTAAATGTCCATTTGCTGTTGGACTGTGGCCCAGGTCTCTCCAAGTGTCTAGAAAGTACAGACTGTAACTCTCATCTTGGCTGATATAGTAGTGTGGTGTGTGGGGCAGCCATTGTTACAGAGAGAGAGATAAACAATTTATGTGCATTCAGCAACAATTCATGGCCCACCCGTCACAGATCGATGAATGTGCCCAGTCCAGAGAGGCTGAAACACCACAATCTGATTATCCAAGACAATTTGGGTTCAGCACAAACACATAATGTTATATTTCCGATATTTAAAAAAATGAAAAATTATCATGGTATCCATAATGATATTGACATTTTAACCTGTTCGCAAAAAAGTAGCATGCTTGATTTTACCATGATGGACACCATGCTAATATTATTGTTTTCTTAGATGTGTATTGTGGAGTATCATGTAAATACCATGGGACATGAATATGGAAGTAACAAGAGCAACACTTTTCCAATTGTTTTTACAAAATACATAAATAAACATAAATGAATAATACTCAAATATAAAAAAGAAAAAAATCAACTGCCTTATATCTTGAATTAATTTATTTATTTAAAGGGATAGTTCACCCAAAAATAAAATTCTGTCATCATTTACTCACCCTCATGTTGTTCCAAACCACTTGAGACTTTCGATCATCTTTGAAACACAAATAAAGATATTTTTTATGAAATCTGACAGATTTCTGTCCCTCCATTGACAGTCCACTCAACTACAACTTTGGCGCTCCAAAAAGTTCATAGAGATCGTAAATCTAATCCATATGAACTGAGCGGTTTAGTTCAAATTTTCTGAAGAGACATGATCACTTTATATGATGAACAGAATGAATTTAAACATTGATCAATGAACATAAACAGAAGCTCAACCGAAACTGCTTGAGAACAAACCATTGGTTTTTGCCATGGAAAATGAATCTCATTGGTTGCTGCAGAAGCTCAAAAGTGCAGCGTAGCACAAGAATGAACCTTCCGTAAACGTGCTGTGTAACACACTAGAATGAACCTCATTGGTTCTTGTGGAAGCTCAAACTTGCTGCATAACACACGAGAATGAATCTCATTGGTTCTTGCAGAAGCTCAAACGTGCTGCGTAACACAAGAATGAACCTCATTGGTTCTTGTGGAAGCTCAAATGTGCTGCATAACACAAAAATGAACCTCATTGGTTCTTGCAGAAGCTCAAACGTGCTGCGTAACACAAGAATGAACCTCATTGGTTCTTGCAGAAGCTCAAACGTGCTGCGTAACACAATAATGAATCTCATTGGTTCTTGTGGAAGCTCAAACGTGCTGCATAACACAAGAATGAATCTCATTGGTTGTTGCAGAAGCTCAAATGTGCAGCGTAGCATGAGAATGAACCTCATTGGTTCTTGCAGAAGCTCAAACGTGCTGCGTAACACAATAATTAATCTCATTGGTTCTTGCAGAAGCTCAAACGTGCTGCGTAACACAAGAATGAATCTCATTGGTTCTTGTGGAAGTTCAAATGTGCTGCGTAACACAAGAATGAATCTCATTGGTTGTTGAGGAAGATCAAATGTGCTGTGTAACACAGGAATGAACCTATTTGCTTTTGCTGAAGCTCAAATGTGCTGCATAACACAAGAATGAACCTCATTGGTTCTTGTGGAAGTTCAAATGTGCTACGTAACACAAGAATGAATCTCATTGGTTGTTGCGGAAGCTCAAACATGCTGCGTAACACAAGAATGAATCTCATTGGTTCTTGCAGAAGCTCAAAAGTGCTGCGTAACACAAGAATTAATCTCATTGGTTGTTGCGGAAGCTCAAACGTGCTGCGTAACACAAGAATGAATCTCATTGGTTCTTGCAGAAGCTCAAACGTGCTGCGTAACACAAGAATGAATCTCATTGGTTGTTGCGGAAGCTCAAACGTGCTGCGTAACACAAGAATGAATCTCATTGGTTCTTGCAGAAGCTCAAACGTGCTGCGTAACACAAGAATGAATCTCATTGGTTGTTGCGGAAGCTCAAACGTGCTGCGTAACACAAGAATGAATCTCATTGGTTCTTGCAGAAGCTCAAACGTGCTGCGTAACACAAGAATGAATCTCATTGGTTGTTGCGGAAGCTCAAACGTGCTGCGTAACACAAGAATGAATCTCATTGGCTCTTGCAGAAGCTCAAACGTGCTGCGTAACACAAGAATGAATCTCATTGGTTGTTGCGGAAGCTCAAACGTGCTGCGTAACACAAGAATGAACCTCATTGGTTCTTGCAGAAGCTCAAACGTGCTGTGTAACACAAGAATGAACCTCATTGGTTCTCGCACGTCAAACGGACATGCTTGAGCTTCCATTTACCGCAAATGATGTGTGAGTTAATGAATGTTTATATGTGAATAAAAGCCTAAATTAAATCTGTTCAGTGTATTCGTTTTCAGTCAAGTGACTGTCGCGGAGCCTTGGACGGCAAAACCGCCATAGAACTCCATAGAACTGCAGCACAAGCCCATCAAATTTCCATCGTAAAACTAAAATATATGAACAAGATGCAAGTTTTGGGCACTTATGATCCACGTACAGCATCTGCTGCAGTATTCCAATCACTAAAAACAACGGGATGTTCTAAAACATTTAACGTGAAAAAAACTTTAGGGTGGGTCGCACCAATAAGGTTTCAATTAAGTAAAGTTATGATTTGTTGATATGGGTTTTATTTTAAATCGAGTTTTTTTAAACAGATTAATTACACAGTAAAACCGTTAGACTTATAGACCTGATCAAGCAGCAGACGGAGGGTGAACCGACGCCAGGCTAAAGAATCCTTATTTGTGCAACCCACCCTTAAAGCGACGTAATGTACTCAAAATAAGTTTACACCTTTTTTATGATGTAGCCTATATACAGGCGAGCAGATGAGCCCAGAATATGAACGCAACGCAATTTTGTTTATAATGGGTTTCGGGGAAAAACCGCTTAACGAGAAACCTTGCGTTACATTAATATTCTGTGTTCATCTGCTTTCCTGTACAAAGTATGCATCATCAATAAGGTGTATATTGAATTTGGTATTTTAATACCACTGTCTTACTGCATTAATACAGACTACAAACCTGGTCAAAATGACTGGTGGGCAACGGAGGAAAGGCTTGTTTTGCCCTCCAGGTGGGCGTTGCTATATCATGTGAAAACTGAATAAAGTGATTGTGTGTCTTCAGAAAATTTGAACTAAACTGCTCAATTTATACTGATTTGTTTTGCAATCTTTTTATGACATTTTTTTGAAGAGTCAAAGTGGTAGTTGTCTATGGAGGGGATTTCATAAAAATATCTTAATTTGTGTTTCGAAGATGAATGAAAGTCTAGGTTTGGAACGACACGAGGGTGAGGAAATGATGACACAACTATCCCTTTTAATAAAAAAGTTGTTAAGGAAGTAAGTGGTTTCAATAGTTGTTAAGGAAGCATCTTGTTCTAGATTGCCTGCTAAACAAACTACACTGAAGTTCTGCTGATTTAATGATACTATCAAATGTTTCAGACTCAGTGTCCTGGAAACACTTTGTACTTTGAGGATGTCCTCTCCTATTATATTTATTGCCTGGTGACAAATAGGTGGCAATGTAAACACCACTCAGGTTTAGACTAATGACTCCTGTCCTAGACTAATGAGTCGTTTTTCTAATGATGTAACTTTTCCCATGAGTCTCATTGAAATATTTCAACAGACTGCAAATGCCTGCCTCATATATATGAATTCATGACGATGACCACTAAATGCCCTGCCTGAGAACGAAGAGAATTTGTGTTAAATCCAACTATCCTAAATATTCAGATCTCTACACAAATACAGAGAAGAGCAAAAGCCTGACTATAAAACATAGCCTATGGTATTCCTGTAGGATTAGATTCAGATTCAAGTGGTGTCAGGATATTATATTCCAATTTTTAATATAGCACTTTCCATGAAAAAGACAAATTTGTGTTCCGTTGTCCCAAATTGGTGATTTTTTTTAAGCAGTAAAGTCATTTTTTAATAAAAAATGTTGTGTTTACTACATTGGTCTGGCTCAGTTATGTTACTAAAATGATTTTATAAAACGATAATCAAACAAATGGTTTTTTAAAAAATTCAATATAAGGTCAAGATAAATACGTATCAAATGCAATGTATCAAATGCATATAAACCAACATTTCCAAAATAGATGACCACTACTTAGTGATAGAAAACAGCATCATTTTGGTTAAATCCCTGGTTAAAAAAAAAGACAAAAACAAAATGTTGTATTGTTGACTGTAATTGTCATGAATATGTAATATGAATATTTGCTTTCTGCCAGTAATTTTGGGAACAGGGTTGCTGTTCCCAAAATTACTGCCAGAAAGCAAATATTCACATTGTGTATCAATACCTATAAACTAACATTATAGTGTAGTATATTTCAACATGCCAGCTACATTTCTGTTTAAATTCTATTTTTATGAATATGTACAATAAATACACAAATGCCACAATCTGGAGTGACAACTAGATAGGCTAGATTAGATGCTTATTAATTGCAACAAGAAATTTTACACATATTTTAGTGTTAACTGCGTATGACAAGCTCAACTATTCAACATTGTTACCAAAACTATAAATATTTTGTCAAATGATTTATTAGAAATATAAGTTTGTTACTATAAACCAACATCTGGTCACCAGCCGACCACAACATAGTGATATCTTAATTTAGGCTAAATCTGTTTCATATTCTGGTACAGCCTATATTTTATTAGGTTCCAAGCAATGAATATTGTCTTTGATGAGCGTTTGAAAAGCTGCATATTTTCAGAGATGCATATATGCCTACACCACATCCACCCCCAAAACTCATCTGCACATTAGTACTGCTTCACTTCCACTTACCGTCCCAATTCAGACTCCAGCTCATAGAAGTCCGCAAGGGTCTCTTTCTTGGATCCATCGATCCAGTATTCAGGAGCGGCTCTAGAGGCGGGCATTGTCACTTTCAGCATCTCCAGCGCTTCAGTTCACTATCAGCGGAACGCCGATCTGGGCAGAAACAACAACAGCAAGGAATGGCATGGAAAAAGCGGACACACAATCTAGAGAGACGAATGATATACATGATTTTCGAAAGAGTTTCACATTACCTGTAATGTATGTTGGTGAGGTGCGCTGAGTGGCCGTGGATGTGTGTATCAGTTGATCGCGGTTGTCATGTCGCTCTCTGAACGGGGCGCGCGGCTTCCACTGGGTCTTACTGTCGCCTATGTAGGGCGCTGAGGATGTGTGTGTGTGTGTGTGTGTGTGCTTGTAATTTACCTGGATTCAATGGACGTCACACATTACATAACATTAGGCCTACTCCGGTATACATTTGGAAGATGCATTACACTGTTAGATATCATTATGGCATATTATAGTTATATTTAAAGGTATATTTAATCTATGTCCTTTATTAACAAAGGACACCTTTCTGTCTATATGATTTAATAGGCAGATTGTAACCCAGGGACGTTGCCAGAAAATATGGAATGTTCTACAAGACATTCACCAAAACAATAACATCCCATAGGCTATTAGCCTAACTGCAGACCAAACATTTTCATAACTCTGTTTAAATTATATTAAGCCATAAAGTTCTGCATAATTAAGAGCGTGGCCACTTGAGTGGTGGATTGTGGTCAAGCTTTTTGCTTTTCAGGAACCTACGGGTGACGTCATGGACAATACGTCCATATATTTTTTATTTTACAGTCTATGGTTGTAACCTATGGAAGGCCAACAGGGCCAAAACGTGTGAAACTGACGTGTAAACACGTAATTACGTAGCCTGCCATAGTAACCTGTGTCTACACCGGACTGGACTGTTGTTGCTCGCGTCGCAATACAAACGCACGTTGTGAAGCATTTGTCCTTTGTGTCAGGAGAAATAGAACGAAGCATCAGTTTACTGTTGGAGATTTGTCGCTTGCAGAATCACTGTTTAATAAATTTAAGTAACTAGCTGGATGAATCTAACAAAGTCTGTCACGAAATGTCGAAGTTATATTTCACCCCAAATCAGATTTCGAATCATAGGTTGACCTCTAGTTAAGGTTTTAATCCCACCAAAAGTTTTTTTTTTACATTTATTTTCAACTGCGATTTTGATACAATGTTTTCATAAACTAAATCCATGAAAAGAAGGAGCTAAAAAAAAAAGCTTGCGAACAGATTGCTGAGGAAACCATAGCAACAATGCACCGCACAGGCGCCTTGCCTACGGATTAGTATGGAATGTATCGATAAAGTGTAAAAGCTTATATAGTAGGGGAGCGCGGGGCACAACCTAACGCGGGGTTAGTTGTAACGCGCATGTTTTAACCCTTTCCACACATGCCAGAAAGACGAAACTTAGTGTATTTACTAGTTGCCATATCAACATTATTTAGAGAAAAAATAGCACCAAAATTTAAAAAATTCTGGAATATATTACTGAACATTTATTTAACCATAGCAAAAGTAAATTTCTTACTTAAGTTTAGTATTTATCTCTGTTTTTTGTGTTTATTTAAAATAAGACAAATCCGATATTATTTGAATCTTCTGTTATTTAACAGTTGAGATCGTTCTTTAATGCTGATCTAACCAGCAGAAGACACGAGCCGCGATTTAAATCCCAGTTACAGATGGGGTGTGTTGTAACACTGCGTTACAATGAGCCCCTATTAGAAATATGCCATTATATTCTATACTTTTATGAATTCTTTTGAGAAACCATGAGAAAAGGGTGAATAATGACTGAGTTTATGTTCAGAAATTATTCATTATTATTATGTTTTGAACTCTGCTGTATAGCTGTATTAAGCAATGTGTTTGTAGTCAAACTCAAAAACTCTTATATTTGTAATGATTAAAAAATGGCATTATTTTATTTTAAAAAGTTAATAATTGTATTTTGTTGACAAAATATTTTAGTTTGTCTTGTATATTTTTTTGATTATATCAGGTAACATTTTAAGCTGTCATTTGGTCATGTTACATTGTACCCCTCACATGTTACAATGTACCCCACCTACGGGGCATGTTGTCACATTTCATTTCCATTCTTTCGGGGTAAATCAAGAAAAAAGTACACACTGTATTAATGAAACAAAACCTCACAATTGTACTAGACATGTGTGCAATTAATGTTGGAAACAATAAATACTCTGAACCCAAAGTGAATTTACACAAACTGAGAAAGTCAAAAAGCGTTAGGTTGTGCGCCGCTCTCCCCTACTATAACAATAAAAAACCTGATAATGATGTGATAATCCTGTAGATTCAGATTCAGGTGGTGTCAGGATTGTTTTATTCCAAATGATTTTATATCCTGGCACTTCATGAATAATGTTCAAATTTGTATCCCATTGTCCCAAATTGGTGAGGTTTTTTTAAAGCAGTAATTTATTTTTATATATATATATATATATATATTATACTATTAGACTCGGTTTCACAGCTGGGGCTTAAGCCAGGATTAGGCCTTATAGTTCAATTAGGTGGCTTCATTTAAATGGCCTTTTATAAACGTGCCTTAGTAATAAAGTAATAAACCATGGTGTGCATCTTGAGACAAAACAATGGCACTAACTAATATTTTAAGATATGCCAATGCAAGTTGCTTTCAGTTAAAACATCGAACATGCACTTTAGTCTGGGTTTTAAGCCTTGTCTGTGAAACTGGGGGTTAGTTTACTACATTGGTCCTTCTCAATGCTGTTACGAAAATTATTTTATAAAAGGATAAGCAAACAAAAATGTTTTTGTTTAATATAATTTATAGAAATTAAAAAAACCCTGAACTAGTAGACCACCACTAAATGATGGCAGAATTTTGGTTAAGTCTTGTCAGGCATGAGGCATCTTACCTATGGATTAGTATAGAATGTATATCGATAATTTCAGTCATTATTTACTACTTTTTTTACAGATCGTTTACATAGATTGATACAAATTATTATTAGCACATGAATTAATACAAAATACCAGCCTTTACTGACAAAATTCAGTAAAATGTGTGTATATATATATATATATATATATATATATATATACACATTACTGTATTACGTTATTACCAGTTACCATGCCATTATAATCTGATCCAAAGTCCTTTTTTTTGAAAGTGATGTTTAAAAGCTGAAAAACCATGTTTTATTAAAGCATTTATTACCCGACCTCTGAAGCATGTACATTTACTTCAGTCTTCTTTCATTTGAATGACAGAAATCCCCTTACCGACTTGGACTTAATGTGCATTATCTTTTTCTTAAATTTTTCAAATATGCCACTTTCAGTGATGATTTTAATGTGCTATGAGGAAGAAATCACCCACACGGACTCCAAATCTGTACTGGCCTGCATGACTGGTCATCCTTTAAAGCTCAAGCAGTGCAGGAGTGTTCTGGGCTCCCACACACAGAGACCCATCTGTTCAGTATCTGCTCAACACAAAACAACCACAATCCAGCATCACTCATCTCACACATTCACTTCCTTGCTGCTCAGTCACACAAAACGAGAAGAACTGGAAGATGATGGAGGATCCTTTTGGATGTAGGTGTGTGCATATGTATAGCAGATATATTATGTACCGTAGTATTCGGTACTGCTATAGTATGAATATCACTGCTTTAGAATGACAAAATATCAAAACTAAGGCTTGGTTTGATATTTTCTCATTCATTCATTCAAGCCCCACTATGCAACATGTATGAGTGCAATGATGTTTAAACTATTAGCAGAAAAAAACATATAGATTTGGAATACTTTTAATGTGTATTAACAAAATAAGGCAAGGCCTTTAAGTCTGATACAAAAAGTCAAGATTCTCAGAAATGCAAAAGATCTACATTGAATTAAAGGTGCTTTATAATAGTGCACTCTTGATATAAGACAACAGACAAATGTTCTGGTTTAAGAGCGCCTGCATGGATATCCACATCTCCTCCAGGTTCGCCGACATGCTCTCTGCCTCCTCCATCAGTTCGGGCTGGTCTGCGATGAACCGAAGATGGAGCTGACACAGGAAAAACAGCATTGTGAGAAATAAAAAATTTATGAATTACTAGATGATTTTAAAATGAAAATGACTGTATATAGTGACTACTTTTAGCAGTATTTATAGTGCAGAAATAAGGGAGACTGGCAAGGTGCTGAACTACAAACAATAATGGGGAAAAATTTCATATACATTTGCTGCCATCTGCTGTTTAAAACCCAAACAAATTCTGCGTGTCCTACTCCTATCCAGTAACATTAACATTTTTACAATCATGTAAAAATGCTGTGACAGAATAATAACTAATTAGAACATAGAACACACACTGATTCTTGAGATAAGGTACAAAACATGTTTTAAAAAAAATAAATAAATAAATAAAAAACTACATTATTAAAAATGGGCATTTTTTGTAGGCAAAGGTATCAGGTAATGAACCATGTAAGGAGAACAGGCTTATTTCTAAATATTTTTTCTAAAAATTTATATTTATTCACTCCATAACTTAACTTGTGTCAACTCCGTCAGACACACTAAAAAGCATGCTAATTTAATTTAATTTAATCTAAAAAGGAAATAAGTCGTAAAATACTTTCTCTGTTTGTTTGTTTTTACACCATTATTTACAACCCAGTTCCTAAATGCCTTAATTCTCCTCCCTCTTTTTAATATTAAACATTTATCAGCAATGTTCTTAGGTAATTAAGACATAATATCAAGTAGTTCAATTTATGTTTTAACATTTTTGCACAATAAATCGAAAAAAAAAAGAATAAGACATTTCTTTCAAAATAACAAAAACCTTCACCTGACGGTGTAAAATACTGATGGAGTTGACAAATACTGACGGTGTTGACACAGGTCATGCTGGGGCCAAATATGCAGTATATGTAAATAGAATCATGAAACGGCATTAGAAGAATTCCCCATATGCAAAAAACAATCACATTATACTGTTTTTTTGAGAGCACTAGACAACCATTATTCATAAAACCTGACAAACCTGAGTTGACAAAATATTATTTTGTTCCACCTTAAACCATGTGTTGCACAGTGGAGCAATTTAGTTTTTTTCCTCAGTTGTAGCTGCCTAAATATATGGCTAGACGACTGGGTCAGATCATCTCCAAAACTGCAGCTCTTGTGGGGTGTTCCCGGTCTGCAGTGGTCAGTATCTATCATAAGTGGTCCAAGGAAGGAACAGTGGCTCATTGATGCACGTGGGGTGGCCTGTGTGGTCACATCAAACAGAAGAGCTACTGTAGCTCAAATTGCTCAAGAAGTTAACGCTGGTTCTGATAGAAAGGTGTCAGTATACACAGTGCATCGCAGTTTGTTGCGTATGGGGCTGCATAGCAAATAGATACCACAGCACACCTTCAGGGGTCTAGTGGAGTCGATGCCTCAATGGGTCAGGGCTGTTTTGGCAGCAAAAGGGGGACCAACACAATATGAGGAAGGTGGTCATAATGTTATGCCGGATCAGTGTATATATACACAAAATACATAAAAGATCATGTTTATTTATTGATACTACAATAATTATACACATTGACGAGCCAAAACATTATAAAGTGTAAGCGAATATCGTTGATCATCTCCTATCAAGGCCACATATTAAGCTTTGGTTATATTAGATGGTAAGCAAACAATCAGTTCTTATAATCAACATGTTGGATGCAGGAGAAATGGACAGAAATTAAGATCTGAGCGACTTTTGGCCCATGGGGCAAGGCTGATAGTGTGACGGTGGTGAGAATGTACCAACCAGGAAGGACAAATCACAAAACGGAGACAGGGTGTTGGTGTATATGCACAAGGGCAACAAAGGCTATCCCATCTGGTCCAAGCCAACAGAAGGTCTACTGAGACACAACACACAGTGCAGTGCAACGCACTCTGCTGCGTATGGGGCTGCGTAGCCGCAGACCAATCAGACTGAGCACCAGTCTCTCTCTGTCTCGCATCCCTCACAGTCAGACGTAGGCTATAGCATGCATTCTTTCTATTCTGTATAACTGGATAGAAACAGCCAGAAACTCCATCAAAAGTGCCACTGCTGGCAGCTTGAGTGCTTGCGGTAAGTCTTTGTTAGCTGTGGCTTGAATGGATGGTTTCCACGAAATTAAACAGTGGCGTATGAACATAATTTTTTTTAATTTGTATTAATTAAATAAATAAATAAACAAACATGCATTTAGTTAACATATATGCATTATCACCTCAGTGATTACATTCACTTTCAATAATTCACTGCAACTTTGACAACGATCCCTTATGGAATCAACACACTTTAGCTGTTTGTTATTCTTTCTAACGTGTCAGGGAAATATCCTTAAACAGTGATCAAATAAATATTATACCTTCTGTTCGCTTCTTTTTATAGAACGTCAAAAGATGAACCGTTCTCCTGGCCATTTTGAAAAAGCACGAATAATGACGAATCCTTGCTTGAATGTATGCAGCGCATTACAATAGCAAGTCTGATTGGTCAATCGTCCATTAATTATCATATAGAGAGCTCATAAATTTCATTTACATGATACATTTTACATAATACACAGCCCTGTTAATCTAATGGGGATGGTGGTCATTTTCAAATTGAGCCCTGAATATAATATACATATTTTCAAGGAAAACCATCTGGTGGAAGTGAGCCAGAATACCCTCAGCGTGATTAGAAAGAAACAGAAACTAAGCAACCAGCAGTCATGGCTAGTTTGGCCACAAACTATTAGCTTTGGCTTTAAGTTCCAATGCAAAGCTATGTTTTAAGAAGTTTATATTAAAAATTGTATGTGTAATCTTATTGAAATCTGAGGAAAAAACATCAGCAGACTGTTTATATCGTACCTTGAGAAACAATGCAAGGTAGGCTTGAGCCAGGTCAAAATCTCTTTTGGACTGAAGAATGCTGCTGATCATCTTGAGGAAGCTCTGCATAACTCTGACATCTCCACCCATATCTGGAGACAAGGCCCGAAGTTCTGTTTCAATGGCAGAGGGGCCCAACTCTCTCAACAGCTTCACAGGCTCCTCATCTATCGTGAGAAAACAGATGATCAACACAGTGAATGTGATGCAAATTGAAAATTTAACAGTACAGCATCATTTCAAATAACAATATAAGGGACTTACATGAGTTGCTCTCTAAAGCCGTCTCAAGCTGAAGGTAGAAGGTGGACTTCTGTGCCAACACTCCCAAGTTGACAACTTTAGACTAAGAAAAAAATATGCATTTTATATAAATATACATTCACATTATTCACATCACTCATATGATAATGTATTTATGATATATAGTTCAAATTATAAATAGTAAAAAAAAAAAAAACTTAAACCCCAAGTTTCACAGACGAGGCTAAAGCATAGTCCCAGACTAAAATGCATGATTGAGCTGTTTTAACTGAAAGCAATTTGCACTGTCATATGTTAGTGCTATCGTTTTGTCTCAAGATGCACGCATGTAAAGTTTTTTCTAAGGCATGTTTATAAAATCTACTTAAATGTTCTAATGGAACTAAGGCCTAATCATGGCTTTAAGGATTAGTTCACTTTTAAATAAACTTTTGCTGATAATTTACTCACCCCCATGTCATCCAAGATGTCCATGTCTTTCTTTCTGCAGTCGAAAAGAAATGAAGATTTTTAATGAAAACATTCCAGGATTTTTCTCCATATAATGGACTTCAATGGGCTCCAAACGATCCAAGGTCCAAATGACAGTTTCAGTACAGCTTCAAAGGGCTTTAAACGATACCAGACAATGAATAAGGGTCTTATCTAGCGAAACGATCAGTTTCTGCGAGAAACCGAGCAGTAGTTATGCTATTATTTTACCTCTTAACAGACGAACGTGATCATCTCTGAGCTCTGCCATAACTTCCGCTAAGTAAGGTCAAAATACGAACGTGGTCATAGATATATCGATCACAGATGCCTCATTCTACTGATCCGTGCAGGTGCTAATGAGGCATCTACGTATACATCTATGACCATGCTCGTACTTTGACCTCACTTAGGGGAAGTTATGGCGGAGCTCAGAGATGATCATCTGTTAAGATGTAAAATAATAGCATAAGTACTGCTCGGTTTCTCGCATAAACTTATCGTTTCGCTAGATAAGACCCTTATTCATCGTATGGTATCGTTTAAAGCCCTTTGAAGCGGTACCGAAACTATCATTTGGACCTTGGACCGTTTGGAGCCCATTGAAGTCCATTATATGGAGACAAATCCTGAAACGTTTTCATTAAAAATCTTAATTTCTTTTCGACTGCAGAAAAAAGACATGGACATCTTAGATGACATGGGGGTGAGTAAATTATCAGCAAAAGTTTATTTAAAAGTGAACTAATCCTTTAATCTAAGCTCTGTCTGTGAAACCAGGCCATAGTGTTATTTTTCTTAGGCATCAAAAAATGGAAAACTCCTGATTTGTATAATCTTAAAATTGACAACAACAATAAATACTATACTAAAAACTCAAGAGACACACCATCAAAAGAGTTTACCTGGCCCTCTGAGGGTGTGCCGGGCAGAGCAAACTGGGGCACCAGCCCTGGAATGGTGGGAATGAAGAAGGGTGCTGCTTTGGGTAATTTTGGAGGCTCTTTGGGTTTGTTCTTTTTCTGTAGGTAAAGGTTTTTAAACATTTTAAGGCTTTGTAGTGGCATATCAAACATATCACACTTAAGCACAGATCACCACTTTTGTTTTTTTTGCCGTTTTTACAAGCAAAATACCTTGATGATGTCCAGATGCAGCAGGTTCTTCCAGCGTGAGTCAGGAAGCAGCGAGAGTGTGACCAGATGTTCATCCAGCTGTGCTGGTGAAACGTACTCAGCCATCTCAGAGCTGTCAACATCTAAAACTTCCTCTTCTTCTGTTTCTGTTCACAAGCACAAAATTAAAGGGATTTATTATCAAGTTAAATGTTTTTAAAATTACAATCAATATGATACTGTGGTTGCACCTCTGCTTGGGCAAGTGCCTGGCAGCATGATCACAGTCGGCTCATAGTCTGCAGGTAGAGGGCGCAATGACACCATACTGCACAGTGTGTTATTGGACCTAGAAAAGAACAAAACAATATTCCTTAGGGAATATACAATATTCCATAGAGCAAATTCTTAGAATTATAATACTTGGGTCATGACAGGCTATGTTTGGAACAGTACACTACCATACCAATAATTCTATAAAACATATTAAATATGTTAATATATGTCAGAAAACAACATATGGTGACACTTAAAGGGATAGTTCACCCAAAAATTAAAATTAGCCCATAATTTACTCACCCTCACGTCATCCTAGGTGTGTATGACATTCTTCTTTCAGACGAATAAAATCGGAATTATATTACAAAAGTCCAGTCTAATCCAAGCATTAGAATTGGATTAATAGTTGCTCTGTTTTTGAAGTCCATAAAAAGTGCATCTGTCCGTCAAATAACGTGCTCCACGCGGCTCCGGGGTGTTAATAAAGGCCTTCTGAAGCAAATCGATGCGTTTGTGTAAGAAAAATATCCATATTTAAAACTTTATCAAGTAAACTTTCGGCCGACCGCCTTCCGTGGAAAAGTGTTGAATGTTGAAAGTGAAACTCAAGATGCGTACGTGACATCATGACGAGCATACCTGGTCGCGTTAGTCTTTCGATCGGCAGGGGACTCTCAACAATTTTTCCATGAATTGAACAGGGAAGGAGGTCGGCCGAAAGTTTACTTTATAAAGTTTTAAATATGGATATTTTTCTTACACAAACACATCAATTCGCTTCAGAAGGCCTTTATTAACACCCCAGAGCCGCGTGGAGCAGTTATTTGATGGGCAGATGCACTTTTTATGGACTTCAAAAACAGAGCAACTATGAATCCAGTTCTAATGCTTGGATTAGCCTGGACTTTTGTAATATAACGCCAATTTTATTCATCTGAAAGAAGAATGATATATACACCTAGGATGACTTGAGGGTGAATAAATTATGGGCTAATTTGTATTTTTGGGTGAACTATCCCTTTAAGTTTGGGGAACACATTCACTATTAACTACAACTTCTGCATCAACAAACTCCTAATTTACATCTTAGTAATAGTAATGTAGTTGTATGGGTAGGATTAAATGACTTTTAGTGTATTAGAGAAAAACATTTATTTCATAATGAGATTCTCCCATTTTAAATTCTTACACTTCTTCAATGAAAGGTTGAATTGTTGTGGATTTATAAATAAAATAAATAAAATATATAAAAATATATATATAAATAAAATATAATAAATAAAAGGTTAAAAAAAATTAACGGTGCGGATTTATTTTCACAGGCTTTTTTGTTCATATTTACCAAGGGTACCAACAAATTTGTCCACATCTGTATAAATATAAAACATAAATCCTGCATATGCTTTTTTGTTGAGTATTGGACACACCAGTCTTTTATGGCTCATATAGAATAATATAGAAAAAATATGTTGCTCATATTTGAGGGGAAAAAAACACCTTCCTTGGTGCAGTTGCTGATATTTATATGGCCAAAAAGTAAAATCAAATTCTGACAGCTTGAAAAGTATATTAGTGAGATATCAATGAGGAAAATCTGTTGTCACTCATATCTCTGTCTAATGTCTTAGTATTTATCATCTTACTATGACCAAAACTCTGTAGTTTTTATATGCAATATATATGCAATGCAATACAATGACGTTTGAATATGATATGCACATTTTAACATGATTATGTATGGATAATCACGTAAACCCAAGTTGCTTCAGTACAGTAATTATTCATCTTGAAAGCTGAAATGTTATTCTTACATTTACTTTATAAAAATTTCACAGCAAAAAGCAGCGTGTAAAGAAACTTAAAAAAAACTAAATGTTTAATTCTTCAAATATAAAGCCATTTATACATCGGCAGATTCAATTTACAATGTCATTACCATTCACTGACTCATTACCTTTTCACTGTTCAGTCATGATAAAATGATAAGATAAATGCACCATTTGTTTAACAAAATTCAACCGCTCTCATCTTAACCATATGTGTGTGAATTAACTAATTGGAAAAGTAAAAACAAGAGTTGACAGACACAGTATCTGCAAGGCAATCTCTTACCATAAGTAAACACCTAGGCCGTCAACATGCGACGAGGCCAGGAAGTTCCCGGTAGGGGACATACTGAGACTGACGGCTGCCGCGTCTACCAGGAAACAGTCGACCAAGCTATGAAAGACAGCCAGAGAAAGTGGAAGTGTGTGAAAGTGTGAGAAGAAATCATTCAATCATTCAATTGGGCCAGAGGGGACTTCATCGGCTGGAGGAATCCCCGTTAGACAAACAAAAAATATACAACATACTAAATGTCACTTTGGCCGCATCAATGCAAGATAATAATTATCTCTGAATTTGGTTTCACTGGTTACTTTGAAAAGTATCAGTGACTGACTAAACAGAAAAGGTCATCACAAATATCTATCCAGTCAATAATATAGAAAGTGGAAAGGGTGTTACTGGACTGGCCTGGTCTTTCCCTCCCTCAAAAGGCTACTTTTGTGGTTTGTAGTAGAACAACAGTGATGCAATCTCATTTTCCACTCTAAGCATTACGAAACATGCATGTTACAAGACAAATGTAGGTTCATCCCTGGGTTCTACAATGACTTACTTTCAGGGCCAGATTATCCAAAAGAAAAATAGAGAAGGAATTTTCATTACATCTTAGCACTTCCATTGTAAAGTAGCATGTTAACAAAAATGTCTTCACACAGTATGTGTGAAATGTGCTATATAGATAAAGGTAGGCTCGGGTACTTAAAGGGGTGATGAATTGAGAAATCAACCTTTCATTCAGCCTTTGATGTATAAAAGTTCATCGTGATATAAGAATATCCTGTAAGTTTCGGAGCTGAAAACTTCCTTGTCAGTCAAAGAAAAACTTTTATTGACACCAGGCCCAGCAAACACTCAATTTCAGATTGTGCCAAGCTGTGACGTCAGAGTGTGGTGAAATGCCGCCGCCTCAACAGAAGAAGACGAACGCCTGATTCTGTAGCCATGCCCACCGATTTGTGCATGGCATGTAGATAAATAACATAGGCCTACGTGGAGCTAAACCAGATCAAACTTCAAAGCAATAAACATGCTGCATAAGCTTCATTCAGATTCCAATATTATGAATGCATGGATACACTTTATTTTTAATGAATATCAAGCTCCTGTGGGGAAGACATTGCGCGTTTGTTCCTTCATTTCACCACGGATTTGTTTGTAAACAAGAGACTGGATTTGCAGACAGGATGAGATTACATGAATGAATGAAGCAACACAATTATGTGTGTAAAAAACATTTTTTTAATATGTGACAGTATTGCATTGTTACGGATCGTTTTATATCTATTGATTATGTGTATGTGTCTAACTGAACATAACTTCCCACCTTGTCACAGGGCTCGCAAAGCCCAACGTCCCGGGGCTATGTGTTTTCCAGACGGGCTACCAAAACGTATCACCGGCCTGCCGACTGGCTATCTTAAACAGTGAAATAACATTCCTTTCTTGATGTGCGTTGTTCACTCTCGACTTGACATTTGAAGGAAAAATACAATTGCGGAAGTTTGGATCATGCGGATTTGTCTGACTCTGCAGTGAGGCTTGTGCGTGCGTGTGTGTTAGTGATGCACGGTTTGCGGTTATATCCACTGATCGGGCGGGCGAAGTAATAAAAAAATAATATTCCAATAAATTGCGGGTGAAAGAGTAAATCATTGTGTTTGTTTGATAAAGACATTTTGGGAGCCCTGTGGGCGAATCATTCCGGTTGTCGTTTTCCCACACGCTATCAAAACAATTCCTCACGTGTACTCACGGGGGAGCCGATCGCTCATTATAATATGTATATTATACACCCCGTCCGCGCGCAGCCCAAATTTCGAGACCGCGCGGATGGTCCGCGTGCAACAGCGCATGCGCCAGCAGTACAGAAGAGTCCACTAGGTGGCAATACGCACAGTATTGAGCACAGTTTTCAGCCGTCGAAGAAGAGTGTGCAAAGACCGGTTTAAAAACAACACGCTTTAAAAAAGAGAGAAAAACTTCTCCATCGTTTATGATTCTTCAGTATTTCTTCCAAACTTCTTGCAATGGTGGATGCACTACAGTTCTTCTCCGATCATGCCCAGCGAATGTCCCGTTGATAACAGGACTCAGTGCTGCCCCCCAATGTCTGGTAGAGCATAGGGAAAAATGTACTGCGCATGCGTCGAACGCGATCATCCGCGCGCATCCGTTGTGTAGTATACTTTGAAAGACGCGCGGACAGGGCTGCGCGCGTGACGCGTCCGGGCGCGGTAAGTGAAGTATACCCGGGCCTTAAGGTGTGGCATGCCCATAAAAACTGAGCGTTCCATGAGAAAGGCTCAAAACCAGGGTAGAAAATAGCCTATTACTTATTCATTATGATGTTTTTGAATGTAAAAACCATGCAAACGTCATAAACATTCATAAAAAAGGCAGTTCATGACACCTTTAATAAAAAAGATAAAATTAATAATGTCCAATTCGTATGTAAATTTTCCTATCATCTGAACAGTTTTAACTTGAAGCACCACCTTCATGGTTTCATGTATAATTACTTGTAATGACACTTTTTATTATGTCTTTACTCATGTGCCACAATAGCGTAGGTTAATGTCTTTGAATTCTCTTAATTTGGGTGTTTTTCCTTAGCAAATATTTATAATCTCAATAGTACAGCGATTTTATCCATTCATTGTAGAGCCCACTGGCTGCCAGCTGAAAAGCCTTGGTCTATACTTTAAACTTTGTACCTGCCAGATGGAAGATCCCAAGTTCTGATGGTGCAGTCCATAGATGCTGTGATCAACCAACGTCCATCTGGACTAAATGACTGAACAAAAAGCATAAAGCACAATTCATAAGCACGTACGTATACTTAATTCACCCAAATATATTACCCAAAAAAGAAGTCATCATTTACTCTTACTCATGCAAAACACATACGACTTCTGTTCCATACAATGCTATTCTGTTCCATATAAGAAAAAGCATTTTGTCCACATTACAAAAACTAAATGGTAAGCAGTACCGGTCAAAGCTTTAACAATGACAGAAAATAACCACAACAGTAGTCTAAGAGTCATTCCAAGTAAAATTAATGGTTGAGAATAGCCAAAGACTATTTGAATCATGTAGTTGAAGCTGAAGCTCACCATGTCGCTGATCTGCCCACGATGTCCAGAGAATCTGCGAACAATCCTCCTAGTCTCCATATCCAAAATGTGAATGGAAAAATCATCCAGAGCAATAGCGAGCATCCCGCTGTTTGGAGAGATCAAGCATAAATCAACATCATTGTCATCCTAAATAGAGCTCTATGACATGGGTTGAAAAAAAAACAAAACAAAAACAATTCACATCCACCGTTGGGCCAAAGTCACATGAGTTTTATTGTAGTGCATTGAGGGATTTATTCTGTAAATGTGCTTCCATTATAGTTTATGTGCATGTCTTCTTACCGGAATCACCTAAATTGAGCGCATTTTTTAAATTTATGCTCATCTTGTAACTATGTAACGTGTGGTCCTCTAGCAGAAAACAAAACTGCAAGAATTTTGCAGAAGAACATTGGTTTGGTTGTGCTTCGGCTCTGCATGACCGTGTGGATGAATATGGTTATCCTATTGCTCATAAAACATTCACTACGAGGTTTAAGAGATAAAAAAAACAGTTTAGATGGAAAGGATCTGAAGCTGACTAGCTGAAGACGTTACTGTAGCTATACCAATTAATAGACACGGTACTTCACGGTAAGCATGTGAAAACGAGCCATTCAGATTTCTCTCCCCTTTTGACGTAGGAAGGGGATCTATTATAATATTATCGCCCCTTAATCTGCACATTTCTACCCACAGTGCTGACAGACTGTTCCGTATTAGCATAGTTTCCGCCCTCAGCCAGTTGTACACTGTCCGCCATTTCTCCCCATTAAAATGTCTTTTAAGCAATGCAGGTGCGTTGCCTGAACGAGGGACAATTCAAGGCAGGTTTTGCTAAAAAGTCAAAGCTCAAGGATGGATCAGTACCAACTTTTCGTGATCCAGCTTAGTCTCCGGAGCGATACTGGTCACGGCAGTAATGAAAGGGAGAGTGTGCACTTTATTACAGTTCAACTGAGTTGTTTTTTTAACGGATATAAAGTTCATAAGCACCCCCTGAAAAGGCACAAGGTCTGTATATATATGTATATATATATATATTTGTTTACTATTAGTTGTAACAAGTTTTATTGTGTAATTTGCTGTGTATGCTGATGATAATGCAAGGGAGAGAGAGTTTATGGATAAGACTTTATTGCGCACTTCATGTACTGTTAATTAAACTAAGCATCTTACAACAGTTCCCACACAAGCGATTTAAAGATTATCATGGTAGAATATGCTAATCAATGACTTGAAGATAGTTAACTCCACATCAACTAGATAAATTCATCAACTATTCAGAAACGTCCTGTTGCATTCTACATGTTGTCTTGAGTCTCTCCATCATTGTCCAACTCCGGTTTGAACATAAAAGGCTGAACAGTTTCTGACCTTTTTAGAGCATGTCTGCATGAGGTTATCTGTGGGGTATTTTAAGCTAAAACTTCACATACACACTCTGGGGACATCAGAGACTTATTTTACATCTTGTAAAAATGGGCCTTATAGGACCCCTTTAAAAACAATTGTTAGTGACATTTTCTCAAATAAAATGATCACCCATAAGCACGGGTATGAGGGCTATCACGATTATGACATTTGAATGATGATTTTTGTATGTTTCGTTCATTAAATAATTGTCACAAATGAGTGCGAACTTTGTGTCTATTTCTTTTGGTATACGTCTGCCTCTTGTGTCTTCTGAAAGTGCAAAATAATCGTGGTTGTCTGAAATAATCACAGTTAAATCAAATAACCATGATCAGACGGTTATATTTAATAATCACAACAGGCCTAACAGGTACACTGCCGGGTACGCCTCAAACCATCATGTTCATCCACGCTGAAGAGCTGAGCTGAAGCCCATCTCACGTAATTACCAAAATAATGCTCCACTTACAGATTAATGCCTCAACCGCTAGAGGGTCAAATGTTCTGTACCATAAAAACATGTTTTTAAAATGTTATTTATTCATGCTGCCTTTTAAATAAAAAATGAGGTTGCAGTAAGCAATTTCTAAGAAATACTGTTGAAAGTGGATTGGACTGAGCACCAAAACACACTTGTAGCCAATCAGCAGTAAGGGGTGTATACTCTCATGATGGCAGAGATACTTGTGTTGCATAGTGTTTGTGAATTTTGGGGCAGAGCTATCACGATAGGACTGTGATCCCTTTAGTTAGGGGAGTGTTTGTTGTGGTGATTTCAAATATCAACAGTGTTTCTCAGAAATCGCTTACTGCACCTTTAATGTCTCTAATACCTGTCCCTGTGAAGCTGAGATGACGCCGGGGCGGCTGGCAGGCTGTGGTTATGTATTTGCTCCTTAGATTTAAACTTCCAGATTTTCAGAAGGTGGTCTGCTCCCACACTAACAGTCAATTGGTTCAGCGCATCCACAGCGACCCCACGCACAGGTCCTTCATGCGCTGCACACACACACACACACACACACACAAAATGCTATTGAGATAAGTCTGGAATTTACACATCTTTCGCCCCATAAGTTCAGGTTTGGTTAACTTACCCTTGTCCTCTCCATATTTTCCTCGATGAAAACCAGACTGCATGTTGTACACATCAATGTGTCCTGAAGACTGTGCAATCACTGCAAAGTTCCCGCACGAGGTGATATCCACAGCCTGGACAACATATGACCAAATCTGATTGAAGGTCATCCGTTATTTAGCTTAATGATCATGTAAACACATACATTGCATCTACACACTTACGGTTGCATGGACATTGATGATGGGGTTCCTGTTAAAGCGTTCAGGCTCCAACCTGTGAGCACCCATTGAACCTTTCTGGTAGTTCCATGTCGTAGTCCTAAGCAAACCACGGTGGCATGCAATAATGCCATCCCAGTCACTCTGACGAGCCGTTTCTATACAAAAGAACATCAGTAGGCTTAAATGCATATCAGCAGCATTACACGCAGTTATGACTTTCAATATTTTAGTTGTATTGAGTTATATCTAATTCTAACACTGTTTTGGATATGAAGAGATGATCAGAGTTTAAAACTAAATTAAAGAAAATAAAATTCTGTCATCATTTACTCCCTAACCTAAAAGACTTTCGCTTGTCTTTGAAAAACAAATTAAAATATTTTAAGAAGCTTCATATTATCCAAACGTGCATGAATGACTTGTGGGAAACTATGAGGTTTGTTCTCACGTCAAGCATGCATGATTGAGGTTCCATTTACCATATTTGATGTGCTCTATTCATGTGTGTTGATCAAAGTTTATATGCAAACAAAAGCCTAAATCTTTTCATCATATAAAGTGAGACTTGGATCAAATCACTTGATTCATATAGATTACTTTTATAACGTATATGTACTTTTAGAAGCTTGAACATTTTGGTTGTGTGGACTTTCAAATGAATGGACAAAAATAATGCGAGAATATAAAAAATATATTCAAGCATGTTCCACACTTGAAGATGAAAAAAATGACATGAGAGTGAGTTATTGATGACTGATGATTGATGATTTTCATCTAATCATTTTAAAAACATACATTATTAATTTAAAAATGAAATAATTTATCACACCTGAGGCAAAAGTTGTGATGGCTGGAAGTTTTTCCATGTCGTACCTCACACCTTTTTTTTTAGCTTTTGTTTTGTTGAGGGTGCCTGTTGGTAAAAAAGAAAAAAAAAGGGAAAAAAAAGACCACTGAAGATACTACTTGGGGCAAAACAAAATGACATATATTGTCTTTATAATGCGAAAATGCCCATAATCAAGTGCTGAAAAGGTGAAGTGTGCAATTTTAAACTATTCTTTCACTTTTTCCAAATGTAATGGGCAAAGACAAGAAAGCCAATTTCAGGCTGACTTTGTGAAGAGTATGAAGACAAACAGAGTGCTGTTTGTTTAACTGACAGATATAGCAGCATTCAACAACCACTGGTGTGAATTCGGAGGCGGGACTATCAGTAATAAGTATTTGGAAAATAATTGACTGGGTAGTTTGAATGATGGAAAACTAAGGCTGAAGGGTATTTAAGAGTGTTTGGAAACAAGGTAAGCATTGCTAATACTAATAATCTGAACAAACTCAAAATTATTCAACTCAAAAGTATAAAAATACTTAAAGGGGTGGTAAAGCACACTCTTTCGAAGGCTTGATTGTGTTTGTGGGGTGCACTGTAATGGTGTGTTCACACCGCCGCCGGCGAGAGCGTCAAAGTGGCCGGAAGTCATTCATTTTCAATGGGAGCCCGGCGGCGAGCTCCGGCGAGAGCGGCGCGGCGCGTCTTGGACGATTTGGGCGTCGAGGAGAGTTGGAATCAGGTCAACTTTATGGTAATGAGCTATGACGCGGTTCGGCGGCAACCGGCGGCAACCAATGGGAATGTAGTAGTGCTCCGCTTGAAATGATTCCAGAGAACGCAGTTCTGTAAACTTTGGTTCCGACAACATTAGTTCCCCAGCAAAATGGAGGAGAGGCTGATCTTTGCGGTAGCGGGTTTCCCTATAATATATATATATATATATATATATATATATATATATATATATATATATATTCCGCGCAACACCTTTTATATGTAACATTTTCGCGCTAGAAAGCCTTTTTTTCAGCGGGAATACAATTCATTTGCTCAAAAAAACACCGATTTGAATGCTGCACTTAAACCAGGACAGTTATTGTAAAGTAGGTTGCACACAAATTAATGTTAATGTTAAAGACCAAGGCTAGCACCTATAAACTGCATGTTGACATTAGACTAGCACTTCCAAGAACACAAAAGCCACACCACACAAATGGCTTTTAAATGGTTTATTTCAAACATGCAACTATAATTAAGTTAACTTTCACATTTAAATTATTTCATGATGTTATCTTATACGGGTATACCCTACTGTGGTCAGGCAGCACAAATGCCGATTTTAAAAATGCGAACATGATTGTTTGCTTTGCGGCCCCTTTAAATGCAGTTTTAAAAAAGACCAAGCATTCGATCTACGTCATAGCGGCAGCGCGTCCGTGAATCTTTCTACAGCGTCGAGTGCAGGGCGGCCAGAGCGAAGTTTGACGCTCTCGCCGGCGGCGGTGTGAACGCACAGTAACATGTGTTCATGCTTCGTTTTTAAAAAAATTCAGTATTTTTCATATATTTTACCTTTATTCTACACTGCTCTGTCCCTCCTTGTAAAAACGGTCTGATGGTTTCCAGGTTCTATGAAGCCAGTCCCTCAAAAATACACAATGGGCTCCACGCGCACAGCTCCTGCTCTGCCACCGCGTGCAGTGTGAAACCGGCGTTACAGAGCGAACAAATCACAGTTTTATTCGGCTTCTGTTTAAAGTACTCCCACACTTTTGAATGTCGCGGTCTGGCTTTATATGATAAATTATCATTTTCACTATGCCCGGGAGCAGAGGCTGCCATTATTCTAGATCTTCTGTTCCATTCTAGAACGTAAATAATGTGCCGCCGACGTGTCGACGCATTTCACGCACGTATTTTCGTAGTCGACGTCATCGACGACGTCGACGCGTCGTTGCAGCCCTAATGCCAAGTTCGCTGTTGAGATTTTAAACAGTTTGTAGCGTGAGGTGTTTGTCGGATAACGTTAAGTATGAATGAGCATTTAACAAACTGGTTTGCAGAGCCAAACAGCGCTGTCATGTCTACTTCATTGCTACAACGTAGGCTACAATTAACAACACAAACTATTACAGGAAAACACATCGACGAAAAATAAATCACACTTACAGGTTGTGGCCCGTACTCGCGAAGATTGTGGAAGCTTTCCTCCGCGAGATGTGCCGCGGTAGCCGCGCGTGCCCGCCTGTCTCGTGCAGCTTAACTCGTGCAGCTGAAGGCTCATGTATTGCAAATACAGATGAATATAGTCCATTATGTCACATTTTCCGATCTTCTCCTCCGACCCCTGTCTGTCTCGTGCTTTGATTTATGATGGGCAGCATATATCCGATGCAAATGCGATCGTGTTCCCCTCTGTCTCTTACACACATGAATATGACGTTGTATGTTAAACGCACTGCAACGCTGCCCCGTCCTTAGGAAGGATGAACAAAGTGGACCTGCAATCCGGATGAAAATAACAGCGTTTCGTCGGCATTGTCAACAGCACTCCAGCCTACTAACCACAACAACTATTCCCCGAGGCGATACAAAATGGCCCCCCCTTATTTCATATTCTCGGAGGAGGGGTTTATGTAAATATTGGGACTGGTGATGTCAGCACACCCTGGAGGAATGTGTAGTAGTCCCTACTGGCCGTTTACTGTAGTCCTTAGAAATCGATTTCTTTAAAAGCAAATTTCTCCCTTTGCTTTAAACTTTGAACGTTGTAACTTTGAAGATGTTGTTTATGCTCAAACAGCAACATTACACACTAGCTAAAGTTAGAAAAGTGAAATCGTGATTTACCACCCCTTTAAAGAACACCCTAGCAAGGCATCTAATTCTTTTTGGTGCAATTCTGTTTGGTGATGCTAGTTATAAAGGCATTACACACTTTACCTTTACATTCACTAACAAGAAAATGGTAAGTATTTATTACCGTGCCCCAAACTCTTGTTTAACCTTTCATGAACGGTTGAAAATGACTGCAAAGTACCATCTTGACCTATTATGAGAAGTAAAAATATTAAGATCATTATGCTTAAATACAATTATCTGCACTTATATGGCTTGTATATTCATAATGTACTGGTTATGACAGTACCTGCGCTAAGAATGTGCAAGCCATTCTGGTCATAGTGCCGAATCTTTGTTGGTGGGGCGCTGTGACCAATCCGATGTCTTAGAAGACGGCCGTCGCCTCCGGAAACGTCAAAAATCCACACCTACGTCACAAACACACACACACACACACCATTGTTTACTGACATAAAACACAATAATTTACATTATGAAAACCAAACCCGAGCAACACAAACCCGTATGGCGTTGTCTGCTCCATTGGTGATCAGGAGGGGTTCATTTTGAATAAATGAGAGGCCAGCGATGGCTGTTGTATGAGCATCTCGCATTTGACTGTTTAGTTTCTTCTCCTCTAAATCCCACAGCCCTATGTGTCCAATAGGACTGCCAGATGCCATTATTGGATGCCCATCTGCAAGGCCAAGACAAAGTAAGAGAAATATAATGGGAAAAGTAAAGTATACACTTTTTGAAGCCTAGGTAACAACATTACCTGTCCTGAAGGATAAAGCTGTGACTGGACCCCAGTCTTGTTGGAACTTCATCAGTGTTTCATCAAATCTGATATTGTGAATTATGATCTGGCCGGATGCTAAACCCACACCCACAACATCCACAGCTGGACTCTGGAGAGATTAATTTCAACAGAACACATAACACACCAGTTGTCATTCAGGGCTAACGGAGAACAAAAAAAGTTAAGGAGCTATTGGCTCCTATAATAAAAACAATCACATGTAATCATATAGTATAGTCGGTATCATACAGTCGGAAGTATAATTCGGCAGACTTTTGAGAGCTACAGTGCATTTTTGTCGGATCGATAGAGGGTTATTAACAGAATAGTTAATAAAGGGTATGTAATAAAGGGTTTATCCCTGAAAATTGTATCGTACTGTTTACTCTTTAAACAGCATTATGGTAAAAGTGGAACACTATGGCAACAGCTTTCTTACATGTGACTTCGGGGTTTGGGCAGAACTGACAGAAATGCAGTTTCTTCCAGTTTTTCCCCTCCATTTGAAAATAAAAACACTGTGTTCGTAGTCATCCAGTTTAAAATGTTGACTTCAAACGTTGTTTTTTCAGATTTTCTGTCGCCGCGTTCTCTCCACATTTACGATTCTTTACAGCCTTTAGTTACTACGTAGTACAACGCGTTGGATCCTTCACTGGAAACCAAAAATAACTCACTCTCGCCAAATATTTGTGACCGTTTTAGGGGCAGTCTGTAGCCCTGTCATTGATCTATTAAAGTAGGGTTGGCTGATGGATCGTCCACCAACAGACTTGGCTTTAACGTTAATATTTTCAGTGCAATGCTGGAAAAAGTTTGAAAACATCCCTGTAAATGGGACAATATCTTTTAGAGGATTTTATCATCTTTGATAGTGTTGTGAAAAGGTTATAGATAGTCATTGCATTTATTTGTTTGGATATCTGTCAGTTACTTGGTTCATGGATTCCGTTTGTGCTATTTTTGAACCAGTCAATTATGAATGTGTGTAGTTTTAAATGTACACAGGCTAAAGAATAATAAGAAAGAAAGTACAGAGACCAACCTGTTGAAGAACAGTTACAGCAGATGCCCATCCAGGAAATGTGCACAGGAGTTTGCTGGATTAAGAGAGGAAGATTTGTTTTATTAATTAAAACAATCATCATTGAGTATAATGAGAATTAAAAGCAAAATAGTAAATATTTGCATTGTGACAGAATTTCTCCTTTTCATTTTTAAAAACTGTTCGGAGTGGAATATGACTTGCATGGCATGCTTTGGTGAGCTTCAACACGTAAGCAACACTAGTACCAAAAATGTTTATTGTAAACTCATTATAAGTAGTGTTGGGAGTAACGCGCTACAAAGTTTTAGTGGTAATGCGTGCAAGTAACTAAATATTTTTTTAAATCAAGTAACGCAATTACAATTCCTGAAATTTAAATGAGTTCGTTACTCTCTTTTGTTAAAAAACGCTTGTAAACGTAGTTATATTTTGCTTTGTTTTTATATTAAGTTAATTTAGAAAAATGTTTGGAGCATTATTTCTTTGTTAAATTAAAGATTTTGTTTTTTTAAAGTGATGACCAAGCGGCCAGCGGCTGTCAGCGAGTTAACCCAACGCTTTAGCCTCTCAAATCAACACTTGACTTGTCTTGCCTCTAATAAAATCAATAGATATCAAACACTTCAAGCATCACAATGTTAGTTTAAACTACTATCACCACCACCAACACCACCACAGTAAAAAGGCATTTTTTATAAGTTGAGGTTAGGCGTAGGCGCTCGCAAATGAAACACCTCTCCACAAAATGGATATAAATCCGATCTTCAATTCCCGCGCAATATGCACATTTAACAGTTCACGTCAATGAAAGCAAAAGATACGAGCTGCATTTTATGCATCAGTTAAAAGATCAAAGACCGCAATATGAAAGAGAGCGACTAAGCACTGCTAAGATCATTTATCTTTAGTCTCATAAGTTTTAATGAAGATGATTGTGTTTTTGAGCATCTAAGACTTAGCCTACTTTCAGTTTCACTGGCGGCAGTTTGGGTGTTGGCTTGCTTTACTCATTTGCGGCGGCGCGTGTTGCACCTTCTGAATTGGTTTGTTTGAGTAATCGTATTTAAATCCGTCTCGAAAGAATCTCGGAAGGCATTTACTGGTCTGGTCTTTTCACAATCTGATAGATATCTGGTCAGAGAAAACGAATGAAGTGACCAGTAAAAAGGCCATAACTCTCCCAGCTGCACCGAAGGAATGCTCATGCTGCTGGTGGACACTAAACACTGTACTACTGCTTGATTTGAAGGCCTTTTGCCCTGTTGATTACAATAAATAGGTCTAAAAATTATGTTTATTGTGTTTGACTGGTCAGTACTGTTCATATTTACATTTAAAAAGCAGACATAAAAGTAACTTAAAAGTTACTTTCCCTAGTAACTAATTACTTTTGATATACAGTAATTGGTAAAGTAATTCAATTACTTTTAAAAGAAGTAACTAGTAACTGTAACTAATTTTCAGTAACACTCATTATAAGCAATGCAAATTATCAAAAAAGAACCTTCATACAATTCATCTATCATTTAAAGGCACAGAGCACTCATTAGAAGTGCATACTTTGATCTGACGTTCCATAACTGAAGAATCCCTTGACTGCTTCCAAACAGGACTTTGTTCAGGTAGGTGCTCGGGTGCATCATGGCAGAGACCTCAAATGATGCTTTGTCATATGAAATCTGCAGGTACGTGTCTGCAGTAAGATTGACAGAACATATTACAATACACTGTGAAGATATCCTTGATTCTGCTGAAAGAAAGAAATTGAAACATAGCAAAAATAACAAACCAACCTCCAGACTCGACATCCCAAATGATGACAATATTGTCCTTGTCAACAGAAATGAGATGATCTCCGAAAGGCAACAGTAAGTGCACATCAGCTTGATGGCCTGTGTATGTGTGAACAACCTGGATGCAAGAGTAAAAACATTACTTCTGACTAAGTCGCTTAAGTGCATCTTTAAAGGATTAGTGCACTTCAAAATGAAAACTTACTAATATTTTACTCACCCCCATCTCAGGAAAACATTCCAGGATTTTTCTCCACACCATAGACTTCCATGGTAACCAAAATGTTGAAGGTCCAAATCAACGCAGTTTCAAAAGGGCTTCAGAGGCTCTGCGTGATCCCAGACGAGAAATAGGGTCTTATCTAGTGAAACGATCAGCTATTTTCAAAAACAAAAACAAAATTATATACTTTTTAACCTAAATTGCTCATCTTGCGCTGCTCTGCAACGTGCCAAGGATTACGCAATCACGTCGAAAACTTCACACTAGCAGAAGTATCGCCCCCGTGTTTACAATCGCTTGTGTGAAGACTAATACAAACATCCTTCAGCAAAAAAAAAAGGTAAAACAACGATGTTGGATGATTTTGAAGTTGAAGATGGAGTGTTTTTTGGTAAAGGGTGCTTGTATTAGTCCTCGCACGTTCGAACGTCTAGTGTGCTTGCGCAATCTATGGTGTGTCACAGAGCAACGCAAGATGAGCAATTTAGGTTTTGTTTTTTTTTAATGACTGATCGTTTGGCTAGATAAGACCCTATTCCTCGTCTGGAATCGGGCACAGCCTCTAAAGCCCTTCGAAGTGCTTTTGAAACTGCATTGATTTGGACCTTCAACATTTTGGTTGCCATGGAAGTCTATGATGTGGAGAAAAATCCTGGAATGTTTTTCTCAAAAAAACTATTTTCTTTTTGACTGAAGAAAGATATGAACATCTTGGATGAGATGGGGGTGAGTAAAATATCAGGAAATTTTCATTTTGAAGTGAACTAATCCTTTAAAGGTGAAGAATGTAGTTTCTGCGACACTAATGGAACCTAGCGGAATTACAAGAAAACGTCCCTTTCGTGAGTTGCGCCTCCCCAACTCAAACATCACACACAGCTTTTAGTTATGAGTGCTTGTGAAGCCATGTCTCAACAGGTAAAATCAGACTACTTTCAATAAAAGGTCCAAAATATTAGGAACACTTTTAGCTGTGTTGCTATGCGTCATAAGAACACAAATGTGTAGGCTAATACTCTGACTAGAGCGCCTTGTTTGCTATGACATGTTCATGAGCTTTTTAATCTTTGAAGATCTAAATGTAGTGAATTTTGGCATGCACTTCTGTAGTCAAAGCTAAATGTCTTTTCCCATGCAACATGCATTGGCTAAAGGGATAGTTCACCCAAAAATGAAAATGATTTCATTAATTACTCACCCTCATGTCATTCAAAACCGTAAGACTTTCATTCATCTTCAACATAATTGAAGATCTTTTCAATGAAATCTGAGAACTTTCTGTCCCTCCATTGACAGCTATGCAACTAACACTTCGATGCTTCAAAAAGTTCATAAAGAGAGCGTAAAAATCCATATGAATTAAGTAGTTTAGTCAAAAACATTTTTGAAGAGAAACGATCGCTTTATATAATGAACAGATTTAATTTTTGTTTTTATTTACATATAAACATTCATCAACTCAACATCAGTTGTGTAAACAGAAGCTCAAGTTTGATTGATGTGCGAGAACCAATGAGGTTCATTCTAGTGTGTTTTGCAGCACGTTTGAGCTTCCACAAAAACCAATGAGGTTCATTCTCGAGTTTTACGCAGCACATTTGACCTTGTGAAAGAGGTTTGTTCTTGCGCGTCAAGCAGGTTCGGTTGAGCTTCTGTTTGTTCGCTGATCAATTAATAAAAATAATAAATTAATAAAACATATAAATACAATATGTTCATCATATAACGCGATTGAGTCTCTTCAAAAAATGTGGACTTAACTGCTCGATTAATATGTATTAGTTTTACAATCTCCTTATAAAATTTTTGAAGTCTCAAAGTTGTGTAGTTGTCAACGGAGGGACAGAAATCTCTCAGATTTAATCAAAAAGTTCTTAATTTGTGTTCTGAAGATGAATGAAAGTCTTACAGGTTTGGACCAACATTAAGGCGAGTAATTAATGCAGAATCTATTCCTTTAAAACACTCTCTGGCTCTGTCTGCTACAGTAGCCACCAGGGGTGCACCGAAATTTCGGCTGAAAATGCCATTATCGGTTTCGGGCCGAAATAAAAAAAAACAGCCGAAACCGTAAACCGAAAATGAATGTCACCCACCCCTCCCATCCGTGAGCAAGCACTTAGGTTTCACTCACGGTCGAGCTGTTATCATGCGTCTGCCTATCATCTAGCTGAACTACCCATTACCAGAAGCGACAATCCCCTTGACTACTGGCACGCGAACGAAGGCCGCTTTCCATTGCTTGCGCGGATTGCACGCAGGTATTTATCTGCCCCAAGCACCAGCACAGACAGTGAGAGACTATTCAGTGCAGCATCTCATGTTCTTAATGGGAACCATTCTGTGATTTCGTGTGCAGTTATTCAGATAAGTGTGGATCTTTTTTTGCACAACTGTTAAAAAACTATTTTATTTGATGGAACATAAAACTTGAAGAATAATATTATTTGGTATTATTATTCATATTTAAAAATATTTTCGGTGGTTTTGATATGTAACTTAATAAAAGTTTGATTATTCTATTGGTTTGTGATTTTGTCATTTCAGATACATATTTTTTAATACGTTTTTAAAAGAAGCCATTTTCGGCTTCAGTTTCGGTTTTCGGCCAAGTACATCCTAAATTTTCGTTTTCGGCCCAGAATTTTCATTTCGGTGCATCACTAGTAGCCACACCCCAAACTCTCTCTATAGGTTGAGCTGGAAAGAGACTGACAGATCTTAATGATCTCAATGTTTTGATGGTGCCTGGGAGACTCAATGTTCACACTTTTGTAGGAGATAAATCCATGAATGGCATACTAATAGTAGTCAATGAACAATAAACTGTGGGTTAAGAGAATTTATTTATATATGAAAAAAATCTTACATACTTCAACTTTAAGAGCACAGTACATTGCTAACTATTGACTTTTATACTTTACCTCTTTGCTTTTTGCGAAAGCTGAGATAAGTTTTCCATATGCAGCATAGACAAGCATACGATCTGCCGCCAGGAATGAAATGTCTTCTGGGAGGGCATTACCTGTAGAGGTGGTTATCACAAACTGTTTCAATCAAATGTATATGGGAAACTATAATATTTTGACCATGTAGGTGCAGAAAATGTGCTGTAATCAGGGAATAAATGTACTGAATCCTACTTACTGACGGCAACGATTCCAAGTTTCTTCACCTGCCACAAAAAAGATGGGTTCATTTTATATTGCACCGAAAGCATTACCATAAATGAATTAATAAAAACCAATACATTAATTAATAAAAATCAATATTATATTACTTATTATTTAGAAGTTATTACACTATTATTACAACTTATAATTATTATTACACAACTTATATTATCACACACATATATTATGTAAACGCAAACTTTTATTTTGGATGCAATTAATCACGATTATTTTTTCCCCAGCGCTAACTAACATTGAACAACGTATATAAACAACATAATACATGTGACATGATGCAACCAAGACAATGAAAAATAATGTGTTGCCAAGGTATTCACAAAATGAATCTGTCACTTTGAGACAACACAAAAACAGTCACATGCATATCTAAACTGGTTTAATTAGTGCCTAAACTACTGGTACTGTGCTATCAAAAAGTACTGCAGTACAACGGTAGTTACATAGTATTCTTAGACGTACCTTGGAATACCTGTGGCGGTACAGTGATGTCAATACTATGGTACATTTATTGAAAAGCTCATATAGAAATACAGTGTACTTATATTTAAGTACTGGGTAATATTAATTAACAACATGTACTTACTATAGAGTTAGGGTAGGATTAGTTGCACTTACATGTAACATGTGTAACAAGGACACTGTAAAACAAAATGTTACCGGTATTACCTTGTTTTTGGACATGGTACTACCATCGTATGTTGGACATTTACAATGGTGGTGCGTGGTACATTCTCCATCCATACCATTGTATTACAATCACTGTACCATTCGTGCTTTGATATAAACCAGACCACAGAAATCAATGTACCAAGGTATTTACATTATATTCTATGGTACCTTCAAGAGCTATAGTACCATGCATGGTAGGTTAAGTTATGTGACGTTACCATGGATTCTAAATGTTTCTCCCAAGTAAGTTACTTAAAATAACGGTAGTACCACTGAAGAGGTTCAAAACAGGTCAGACATTAAAAACGTAGCATGAAATATTTTATAAGAGGTTGTTTTGACTGAGTGCCATTTATTGAATTTGCACTTACATTGTATGTGTGGAAACACTGTCCGATAGCAGTGACCACATAGAACTCTCCGTGTTTCTTATGGAAGCGAAGCACGTGCGCCAGATGATTAGAGTAAAGCCCCAGCGCCCTGAATCCAGAGAAGATCACGCTTCCTTTCTTTCCCGCAGACATATCGATCATGTATTTTCAAACGTAGAACCTCAAACTTCAGTGACTGTGTACGGAATCCCAATAAATGTTTAACAACACCGTTTCCCCCACATTTCTGTATCGGCGCCCGATGTTGTCAAATAGTGTTACATTAAACACGGTTCGTCTGGAAACTCTCTACATTGGGTTCCTACTCACACCATTAATCGTCATATTTTCAAAATTTTCATTTGTTACAAAAAGAGAACACAAGGCTTTACTTAACGAATATAAAGGCATAATTCTTTATTGTCATGAACTTTGTTGTCTACATATATACATGGCATATTAGTAGTCTGTTATGATATAAACATAAAACAATTATGACAAAATACTTGTCTGACAGTGCATTTACCATAAGACAAAACATATTTCATATTCAATTGTTTAGCAAATATTTGAGAACAAAACATTCATGCTGTGCACATTGTGCAGAACAAATACAATCATCCATCTATCAATCCATTTTCTAGGGCTGTGGGGATTCTAGAACAGATCGACCTCAATTGATTGCGAAAAGCATAAAACTACACCAGCATTTCAGGAAGGACTCAACAGAGCAATTCTTGATTTGTGGTGATCGTCTGGTATTTTTGACACACTTCTCCTGAGAGAGAGAGAGAGAGAGAGAGAGAGAGAGAGAGAGAGAGAGAGAGAGAGAGAGAGAGAGAGAGAGAGAGAGAGAGAGAGAGAGAGAGAGAGAGAGAGAGAGAGAGAGAGAGAGAGAGAGAGAGAGAGAGAGAGAGAGAGAGAGAGAGAGATTAGATAAATTGCATGTACAATTCCTATGTATATAAGACTTGGCCATACAGTTCTACGTTGTAATAACAACATTACAAAAAAGAAAAGAATAATAAATAAATAAATAAATAAATAAAATTATTCTGAATGTTAAAATTAGCTAATGTAATGTAACATTTGTTCTTACACTGCTGTCTTTTATCATTTGTTGTATGTCCTGAAATATTGTACAGCTTCCAGCTAAAGTCCAGTTTAAGATGCACAAAATGTTTTTTTCCCCACGCATCTGGAAAAAAAAATGAAGGTCAAATATTAACAATTTGTTCTCTTTTTTCCAATATTTATTTATTAGTAGTTTAAGATGCACATAATACATGGACATAATTACCTGGTTGCGACAAGAGACATTATTAGCCTGGCAGGGAAGAAATTGCAGATCTATTTTATCTTATGTCAATAAACAATCAACATTAAACATTAAAATGACCAGCATAAAGACTTACCTTCAGATGAGGTTTAATTATATCATAGGCATCTTTTTTAATAATCCTGAGGCATTCTTTATTTGCCATTTTTTGATTTGACCTGACAAAGTGTAATGTGAGAACTACAAGCAACAACTCTGTAAAAAAATAAAATAAAATTAAGAGATGAGAAAAAAAAATTAATCATGACATATGCTCAGTAGACGAATGCAAGTGAAATAGTTCTTACTACAAAGCTTTCTGTCCTTCATCTTTTGGCACTATTGCAAATCACAAAAAAGACACCTCTTTTATAGCCCAAACAGAGTACAAGACTTACCTCAAGAATGACTTTGTGACAGATAAATACTTCTACATATATGGACTTAATATACACGATGACTCAAATCTTGTCTTCACCCCACACATTTTCGTAAGAATTCCACAGATGTAACCAAATCACCCAGACACTAGGCAGGCAAAATGCATGTGCATGGATTTTTTACTTTTTAAAAAAAAAAATACAGTTCATTTCACAATTCTAATAATTTACTCAACAACAAATAATGCAACACAGTACTCTATGGGCAATTTGTGGTGGTGTTGGTTTGATAAAGATCACTGTAGCTGTCCCACATAATAAGATTAGAATTGATACAATCTCATATAAACTTTTTTTTAAGAAAAACCCAAATCACATTTTTGCAACCCTTCTTAATAGTAGGAAATTCTGGCCCACAGGCAAAATCTTACAAAGTAAGATTTTTATAGTTTGCCTAACTACTCAAATGTATTTGAGTATTCTCTAGCAGTGGACTTGTGTGTTTGTTTAAAATGTCTATAAGAATATTATATCGGGGAAAGTTGTCATGTGTTTATTTAATAGTTTTGCATGTTATCTTTTAAATGTGTGGCTTCATAATTATTTACTGTTCACATTTGGCAAAAGAGTCTATAAAAAACTTGAATGGCAGGTTCTCATTGTGACAACTTACCCCATACTGTGACAACATGCCCCACTACATGTGTTCAGGACAACTGCATCTGGACAACTAATGGTGGAAATAATCAAAAATGTTGCTAAACGATTAGGGTGTGTGTCGATACAGAAATTACCATTCAAAAATAAACTAACACTCAGAGTGAAATTCTTCTGGAAAGCATCTGCTGTTTACAATCATCTGATAGACATCTTTAAGATGTCAGTTTTACATATATTATAAATCATAAACATCTTAAAGACATTTTTTAAATGTCTATTTGACATCTGACAGGAAACGATTTACTGCAGATGAGCAAACACTCTAAAAAATACGTCTTCCACATGTAAACACACATCAAATGGACGTCTCCGAGATGTACATGTGCTAAAGCTTTGAATTAAACTTTTTTTTCTTCTAAATAATGGTATTGAACAAATATTGACACGGTACAGGTCTGATTTTCACATTAGCTTAAAAATGACTGGATAATATCAAATCAAAAGAACCATCGGTATCTTTCTGAACACTATAGACATACAACACCTTTCAAAACATTGGGGTCCATAAGATTTTTTAAATGCTTTTGAAAGAAGTCTCTTAAGCTTACCAAGGCTGCATTTATTTGCTCAAAAATACAGTTAATCATAATTTATTCTTGCTTTGGCAAAGCTGAATTTTCAGCATCATTACTCCAGTCTTCAGTGTCACACGATCCTTCAGAAATCATTCCAATATGCTAATAACATGTATTATTATTATCAATGTTAAAAACAGTTGTGCAGATGTTTTTGTGGAAACTGATACATTTTCTCAATATACTAGATAATAGAAAGTTTAAAAACAGCATTTATTTAAAATATAATTATTTGATTAATTTAATGCTTCCTTAATTAGTGAACCGTCCCAAAAAAAAAAAAGTTAACAGTAGTGTATAGGCTATATTTTTATTGTAACATATGTAACATGAAAGGCAGTTTTAAAAAAATAAATAAAAAAACAACAGATTCACATGAAACAGATCGTAGACATTTATTTTAAAGCATGGTGCCCAATAATTTAGAACTTTTCATTTACTCACCCAGGAACCAGAGGTTCGTTACTTTTACATTTGAATTGTTGTGTACATAATGGCTTCAAAATATGTGAATATGTAATCTCTTATATCGTGTTAAACCTGGCAAATAGAAACATTTTCACTGTTTAAAACACTGGCACAAGTTTCAATGAGGTGCAAATAATAATTTAATGACTTAAAGAACTTGGCACAGGGCTTTAACCAATGTTGCCAAAAAAAAAAAAAAAAACACACATTAAGAAACCTAGTGACCATTTATGAGATTGAGAAAACAGTATGGAAATATAAATCACAAAGGTCAATGTTTTATAAATATCATACACGTTTTGGCGTTGGTGGCGAAGGACTGTGGAGGGTTGGGGGTCACCATGAGAATTATTGAAATCCAGTGCTGATATGAGAGCATATAGACTATTTTGCATAAATGCGCCATGCGATCAATGAGACAACCAGTGCATAATAAAACAACGTACAGAAGTAGAATGACAAATCACAGGAAGACGTAAAGAAAACCTTGCAGATCTGCAATTATCCATTCATACTAGGACACATTTTTTGGAATGTCAAACTCAACCAAAAAAAGGACCTCTCAGTAGTAAGGAAGCAATCGTTTCAGAATCAAGCATTTCGCAGCAGCGTCGAGTAGATCATCTTGGTGAACTGCAGCACTGCAGCATGAAGTGTGTACTGCACCACGATGGAGCCAAAGCCCTTGTAGAAGCCCATGGTGCCCTCCACACGGCGAATGGCATTAATACAGTCCTTCATTCCTTCATATTGGGTGTTTATGGGCAACACTTCAAAGCCCAGATCGGTGTTGTCGATGATAGTGCGCGTTCCCTGGATATGCAGCCTGTGTAACACCGTTTCCAAAGGAAACAACAGCACATCTGCACACAGGCTGGCGGCAAAGCTGGCCATGAGCTCAGGGAAGTATGCATCCAACATAGACTGGACCGTGTCTGCTCCCGAGTCAGGGGACAAGTGCTTCGGTGAGCTGTTATTCTGACGGCGAAGCAGGTAAAGAACCAGCCGCTGCACGCTGGAGCTGATGAGATAGTGGAGGATGCCGTGGAGGACTGTGGGGAACACCAGGTTCCAGAGGGGAAGGAGACGCTTGCTGTGAGGCACTCCCATGCCCATTACACGTCCCAGACCCTCTTTCACACAGTCCAGGATGCCGGGGTTGTCTCGGATTATTTCACTCTGGTGAAGGAACACCAAGAGGAAACACTAAATGAATTTGGGCTAGGCGATATAACAATGTATGTTTTAGATTTTTGTTAAATATTTTACTATTTACACTATAAAGTTTGGGGTCAGTAAGTTTGAAAGAAATGCATTTTTTTATCAAGCGAGGATGCATTTAATTGATCCAAAATGAAACTAAATCCTGTTCACAGTATCCACAAAATATTTGGCAGCAAAACATTTTTTACCATTGTTAACAATTAGAAATATTTTTTCAACGCTGAATCAGCATATTAGAATGATTTCTGAAGGATCATGTGACACTGAAGACTGGAGTAATGATGCTGAAATTTTAGCTTTGCCATCACTGGAATAATTTACATTTTAAATTATGTTCAAATAGAAGTTATTGTAATAATATTTCACAATATAACTGTATTTCAGACTTGGGGAGCATATAAGACTTCCTTCAAGAATATTAAAAATAAACCTTACCGGCCCCAAACGTTTGAATAGCAGTGCAGACTTGACAAAAGCTTTTATGAATGAATCAGTTAATCAGTATAAGTCTTTATAGATGATAAGACTTATAGACATTAACTTAATTTTGACTTGACAATCTCCAAATAGTTTATAATGTTTACAAAAGCACAATTCCTATTGCAAATTCCAAAAAGATAAAGTCAAAATTAAAGCAAAACAAATGCTGTTATTGAATAGCAACTCAGATTTTCCAATAATTATCAGATGTAAAACTGACGCATTGGAGAGGTAATTACCAAAAATTGCTTTGTTTGTTTACCACAAGATCAAAATCAAACAGTGTTTCCTAAAGCATCTAGCCTGATCAAGATGTTTTTTCAAATGTGAAAGCACTTTATTCACTGTTGGAAAACATATTTGTAATATTTCATTATTTAAATGAGTAATACAACTTCAGTATCTTCATTGAGCAAACATTATTTTCTTAATCAAAGTCTTGTTTTTCTATAAAATTATCTAAACATCCTTCAAACAAGACACATAGTTATGCTCAAAAGTTTACATACCCCTTGCAGAATCTTCAAAATGTGAATTATTTGAACAAAATAAGAGGGATCATACAAAATGCATGTTAGTTTTTATTTAGTACTGTCCTGAATAAGATATTTTACAAAAAAGATGCTTTTATAGTTGACTTTTTTTTACAACTGCCCAATGTTCTTCAGAAAAATCCTTCAGGTCCTGCAAATTCTTACGTTTTCCAGCATCTTTTGCATATTTGAACCCTTTCCAGCAGTGAATGTAGATGAGATCCATCTTTTCACACTGAGGACAATTGAGGGACGCAAAGGCTCAAACATTCATTGATGCTCCAGAAGGAAACACAATGCCTTAAGAGTCAGGGGGTGAAAACTTTTTGAATTTGAAGATCAAAGTAAATTGCACTTAATTTGTCTTCCGGGAAACAGTACTAAATGAAAAACACTGATATTTAAACAAAAGGAAAATTTGGACGACATCATACTGTTCAAGAGTTTCTTCATGTTCTTAATTCAGCTCTTAATACATCATGTTTCCATCTGGAGCATAAGTGAATATTTGAAACTTTTTTAATAAGCCCCGTTTCCACCGAAATTACCCAGAACAATTTGTACCAGGAACTTTTTCCCCCCAGACCTGCTACTGCCTGCGTTTCCATTGCGGTCTAAAGTACCGTGAAGATTAGGCAAATTAGCTCAGAGACATGGGACTGCGCGCAACTGCTCCTCCCAGTCACCGACGGACAGTAATCATTTTTGTGCGATACTGTCTGCAATAATAACAAATATGGAGGAGCTTCAAGCTGTGCTGCTTTTGCTGGTTATATTTTGGTTTACTAAAGAGGTCATTAACAAAACAGCAGAAAAGAGACGAGCACTGATACTAAAGCGTATTCTGAAACTTGTAAAGCTAGATTTAAAATAAGACAACGTATGTTATTATCAGCTATTACGGACATTGACCGTGAGATGGCTGAGATGAACGGACAGAAAGAGCAAGACTGATATTTACTGAACGCAGAACAAACGCGAACCTCGCAGAAGACTTATGGCGGTTGAAATAAAATGCTGCATGAGCTCAACCAATCAGCATGTTCAGCGCCCAAGTCCCACCCCCGAAGCCTGAACTTTGTACTACTGAAAAGTACTACTATTTAAAACAGCAGGGATTGTCGGAAGGGGAAATATTTACCCAGAACTTCATTTAGACCCTGGTTCCTGCGGTCGAAACACACCGAGTACCACCCCAAAGTTCCTAGGGAAGTTCCTGCGGTGGAAACATGGCTATAGTTGTGCTTGAGTATCTCAATTGTCCTCCATGTGAAAAGATAGATCTCAAAATCATACAGTCATCAAATATGCAAAAGATGCTGGAAAACTGAAGAATTTGCAGGACCTGAAGGATTTCTCTGAGGAACATAGGCCAGTTTAACTGCTCAGGACCAAGCGTGCCACACGAGTCCTGAAAAGTGAAGCCAAAGCATTTTGATCGCCCCAAAGAGGCTGGATGCAGTATAGCTCATAAACCTCGCCCTCTTTTTAATCACGCTGATGTTAGTGTTTGTTCTTTAAAAAAGTTTGGTTTTAGTTCGTTATTTGATGCTATAACAACGGGGGTGTGGCTTCATGATTGACAGCTGAGATTGGCAGCTTCTCTGATTGAGTAATCACTGAGGCACCAACAGACTTTTTTCGGGAACTTTGGGAGGTGATTGGAGCTTTCACTTTAATTTCTACATTTCCAGAACTGTTATTTCACAATAAATTCAGGGGCGTGTGATTGATTAGGCGGGAGCAGTCTATGGGCGAGACCTTGATATCGCGGCTCCACTTCGCGCTCACTACTGCGCAGACTCGAGACTCAAGATGTCAGTGCCTTATTTGGACACTGGCGGCTTCACTTACTACAATGGAAGAGAGTGAAGGTGCGTCATCCATCTTTTTTAACAGTCTATGATCAGGAAAAAGAAGGTACTCAATAACAACCGTCACCAAAAAAACAAACAGTTGTGGATCATCCAGGTAACGACGCACAGTATTAAGAATCAAGGGTATGTAAACTTTTGAATGGGGTAATTTTTATAAATGTAGCTTTTGTCTGGTGGACCATATATAAACAGCCTTTATGTAAAATATCTTATTCAGGACAGTACATTTTGTATGATTTGTATGATGATTTTGTTAAAATAATTAACATTTGGCAGATTCTGCAAGGGGAGTGTAAACTTTTGAGCAAGATTGCACATCAGAAGCAAACCAGCACAAGATAGAATATACCTTGAGTTGTTCTAATGTCAGCAATTTTCACTTGTTTTAAGCATAAGCATTCATTTATTTTTTGTATTTTATTACTGTATGCAAGAGCAATTCAGGGTTTTTGACAACAATACAAGACAAAGAGTGTATTAAAATCTCTTACCTGCACAGTCTCTATGAGACTTGCTGAGTAAAATGGCATTGCAACCACATATGTCAAACTGGAAAAAAAAACCACAATGATTTCTTAAGATCAAAGGACTGCACAAAAAGAGATAAGGAGAAGATAGATAATTTAAATGTCAAGCCTATGGAATTCCCTTTCCGTATTCTTTGTGGGATTTTGTTTTATATAAAAAAACTACCTGCATATTAGGCTTAGTCAGAAGCTTATTCAAATAGATCCCAGATATGGAAGAGCGAGGTAAAATTATGACTCAAAAGAAACAAGAGATAAACAACTTGCAGCTTAGAGCATTTTCCAAACAATACCAAAAATGCAAGTGAAATCACTAAGCTTAACTTACCCTTTGAGTACTAAGTGTCCCACAACTTGTTTAGGGTTCCACTTGTGTGATAACTCCCTGTGAATGTGCATGACAATATTAAAAAGAACAATTATTTACCTCAATAAGGACAATGGAAACAACATGAGAATTGATCAAACTAATTAAAATCCTGAAAACTGTCATTTATCAAAATATCCAGATCTTAATATTGAGGTCATTATAGGACTAGGTCTGGGCGATAAAACGATAACGATAATTAAATCGCAATATAATTTTCCTCAATGAAACGGTATCAAGAATTCGAGAAATGTTCGTTAAGTTTTGATCGAGCTGATCGAGCCCTTAAATTCAGCGAAGAACACAAATGATTTTTAAGCGAGATTATATATATATATATAGTCAATTTTATTACTCAAACAGTCAGAATATTTAATTTCCATATAAAAATTTGTTGTTACTGTTAATGTTAATGTTTTGGTTAATGAACATCAATTCATATCTACCGTATATCCTAACTTAAGTTACTGTCAAATAAGCAATTCTAAGAGACAAAACATGTAGCCTAATATTATTAAAGGTGCTTACACGTCATCAAAGTCAGGCAACACAAACCTGTTTCATGACTTAAAACAATATCACCTGTCAGAACATGCAGGAACTAAGAAATTAATTTTTCTATTAGGATATTTATTTTGTTAAGGAACAATGACTGGAAAAGTGTAAAGAAAAAAAAACATTAAGTATTTGTCATGTTCTGACAATAAAGAGTAGTTTAAAAACACAATTTATGGTCTTGTTTCTACAACTTTCACTTTTATTGTGATTATTTTTGTGGGCCATATCGCCCAGCCCTATATAGGACATATAAATAAACGAAAATACTCTGTAAAATGAAATAAACAGTGACTAATCTTTAGATGGTGTTTTCATGGACACTTATCAGTTATGGCTTACACTGTCTATTTTTATACCTTGGTAAAGGGGTGCATTCGCTGATGATGCCCTCTGTTCCCAGCGTGACCCCCTGTACCACAAAAGTGCTGCCCATTCCTTTCCATAAAGCCTTTGGACCCTGTGAGTGTGTGTGTGAGTGAGAGTGAGAGTGAGAGTGAGAGTGTGAGTGAGAGTGAGAGTGAGAGTGAGAGTGAGAGTGTGAGTGTGAGTGTGAGTGTGAGTGTGAGTGTGAGTGTGAGTGTGAGTGAGAGTGAGAGTGAGAGTGAGAGTGTGAGTGTGAGTGTGAGTGTGAGTGTGAGTGTGAGTGTGAGTGTGAGAGAGAGAGAGAGAGAGAGAGAGAGAGAGAGAGAGAGAGAGAGAGAGAGAGAGAGAGAGAGAGAGAGAGAGAGAGAGAGAGAGAGAATAAATGGACAAAAGACAATCAATTATGGTATTATACATTATATTTTGTAACGGGATACTTTCAGAGGTTTCCTTTCCCAAAGTTATGAGGTGCTTGTGGAATGAAATTGGATGAATTTGCATTTATATTTTACATTTACTTCTACATTATCTGGTTTGCGCCCGTATAAAGAATAGGTCCAAGCACCGAGCCTTGAGGTACCCAATTGACCTGCTGTCAAACCATTCTTTAAAAGATGCTATTTTTGAGCAACAACACAGCGACAAAGGTGAGATATATAATATACATTACCTGAGTTTTGGTGACATTGTACATCACACTGATGGCAGTCAGTGGGGACAAGTGGTAACACCTGGCATGGTAATTCACCTGAAACAAAGTTTCACACTTTTAAATTATCAATTATTTTTCAGGACTATGCAATGCAAAAGGAGTAAGTTTCAGCAACAATGATTTAAAGGGATAGTTCACCCAAAAATGAAAATTCCCCCATGATTTAATCACCCTCAAGCCATCCTAGGTGTAAATGACATTCTTCTTTCAGACGAATACAGTGAGAGCTATATTAAAAATGCCCTGGATAATCCAAGCATTATAATGACAGTGAATGGTAGCCCATGGCAACCCCTCGATTCGCTTCAGAAGGCCTTATAATGGATGGATGCAAATTTTTGGCTTCAAATTTTGGGATGCCATTCACTGTCATTATAATGCTTGGATTAGCCAGGACAACTCCAATTGTATTCGTCTGAAAGAAGAATGCCATATAGACCAAGGATGGCTTGAGAGTGAGTAAATCATAGAGTAATTTTAATTTTTGGGTGAACTATCCCTTTAAGCATCTAAAATGCTTTTATGATAGACATGGAGATTGTAGGATTTGTGTGCTCAGCGTTGTTCTCGCTGGGTTCAGCCTACCTGACACTGACGCCGAAACACAATGCAGGGATGGGCCAGGACATTTTCTGTGAAGAGGCTAATTCAAACCCATACGAAAATTATGAGTTTACTAACATTATTTCACACATCAATAGAACATTATTTTAAGTAGTGATTGTTGGTGTTCATTACCTTGCAAGACCTATCCCGAAACCAGCAAATCTGTTCATGTGCTCTGAAAGAGATTTAAGTTGTCATTTTAAGAAAATTTTTTTTTTTTAATTGACCAATATACCTTTGTACATTTTATTTTAAAGGTCTCTGAATGAGTCATGTGTTTGCTTATACTACTTCAAGTAAATAAGATGGAGTGTTTGTAAGAGTGATGCCTTTTTAAGTATCAGCTGCATCAGAAAAGTTCATGACTTGCGTAACAACACTTTGTATATAATGTTGACTCAGAATTTGTCATATGCAAAATTATATTTGTATATTAAAAAAACATAGAATAACTCTAGATAATTTGTCTCATAACTGTACAGTACAGTCTTCCAGGAGGGTCGGGAATCCAATTCATTTGAATAAACTTGTTCATACATACATTTGATCACTTCAATGAGCCTTCATTTGAGTTATGATAAAATTACCGTTCTAAACGTTGTTTTATCTTTTTGTTTTATTACATGCATATTGTGTGAAATACTGCTATTATGATTGTCTTGATTAGATTATATAATTCAGGCTGTGCGTAATGGCATTCCAGTTTGTGCACACACACAAATAAATACATACATATATATATATATATATATATACACACATACACACACACATACAGTGAGGAAAATAAGTATTTGAACACCCTGCTATTTTGCAAGTTCTCCCACTTGGAAATCATGGAGGGGTCTGAAATTGTTATCGTAGGTACATGTCCATTGTGAGAGACATAATCTTAAAAAAAAAAAAAAATCGAGAAATCACAATATATGACTTTTTAACTATTTATTTGTATGATACAGCTGCAAATAAGTATTTGAACACCTGCCTATCAGCTAGAATTCTGACCCTCAAAGACCTGTTAGTCTGCCTTTAAAATGTCCACCTCCACTCCATTTATTATCCTAAATTAGATGCCCCTGTTTGAGGTCGTTAGCTGCATAAAGACTAGCCTGATGTCGTCATACTCAATTCTAGTCAGAATTTGAGTCTGATACTGCTCCGCTGGGCTGTGATTATGGGGCGTGTTTCAACAGAACCAGGAAAGACCTCAATTGGATAGACCTACAACCAATCAGAGCAACGGAGCGACGCATAACGTTAGTTGTCAAATGTCAACAGAACTCAACTGCACTGTGTTGCCAAGTCCGCGGGTTGAAGCGACCCCAATTTTGTGATATACAGACCCAGGAATGCGAAATTTAGCAGCCGTGCCAAAATAACACATATTTTACCCCCCAAATGCCATTTTTCCCGGAGAGTTTCTGTTCGGGCATAATTACTTCTCTATGGATCAAGTCCAGACCGAACTGCCCGTGCAAAAAATTTTGTGGGCAGGGCTAAGTTCGTCTGGCATCCAGGCTACATAAAGACACCTGTCCACCCCATAGAATCAGTAAGAATCCAACTACTAACATGGCCGAGACCAAAGAGCTGTCCAAAGACACTAGAGACAAAATTGTACACCTCCACAAGGTTGGAAAGGGCTACGGGGAAATTGCCAAGCAGCTTGGTGAAAAAAGGTCCACTGTTGGAGCAATCATTAGAAAATGGAAGAAGCTAAACATGACTGTCAATCTTCCTCGGACTGGGGCTCCATGCAAGATCTCACCTCGTGGGGTCTCAATGATCCTAAGAAAGGTGAGAAATCAGCCCAGAACTACATGGGAGGAGCTGGTCAATGACCTGAAAAGAGCTGGGACCATCGTTTCCAAGGTTTCCAAAGTTCATGTGTGCGGTGTATACTTATTATGTATATTTGAATACACACATGCATGTATATACAAATAAATAAATATTTTACATATAAATATATTTTTTCTTAAATATATACATGCATGTGTGTGTGTTTATACATAATTATACACAGTACACACACGTATGTAATCAAAAATATTTATTTTGACAGCACGAAAATATTTATTTTAATTAAATTTGACAGCACGAATATTATATATATATATATATATAATACAAATAATATGGAGAAAAATAACAAAACGTTAGCGACTGGAAATAACTCTTTCCATAGATATTCTTGTTACCATCTTACATTAAAATACCAAGTGTTACTTTATTGCCATTGCCATGACTTCTGAAGATTCGATTCATAACAATTTTACCGTTCATTCAGTCAAACTGCCAGACAAGGTTTATTTGTAGCGCAACCCTAAGACTTGTTTCAGACTTTTTTAAGTGGAACTTCCCCAAACCTTAGCGCCACCCATAATCTAAAACGTAGCAGGCTCATTAGGAAAAAGGTGATTCCTTTGATAACATCTCACTTGCATGCTGGTCATAAACTGTACTCAATGTTACCGGACGGTGGAGCCGCTGACTGCGCATCGTCTGCTGCTCCTGGTTGGGCAGGTGGCGCCTCAAATTGGGGTGTGCGGTCGCCAAAATGCAGGTTTCTGCTGCCAGGTATATCTGGAGGTGTGGTGACCCAGTGCTGGAGGTCAGAGCTGGATGAATTATTGAATGACCTGCCCGAATACCCCCCGCTGAATGACGGATCCTCTCTGCCCCTGTAACCCAAACCATCAAAGCTGTCAGGCCGACGAGAAGTCATGCTGGGAATCGCTGGGGAAACTACACTAAAATTAAAAGATATCTCAGTCTGACTTCCTACGATGTATAACCTATTTGATGATATACGATTTCATTGAAAATTATAGAAACCGAAATCGAAAATGCGAGATTTAATTCCTGGTTGACCGAGGATGTGAGCAATGCCAGTGCTTTAGCAAAACAACCCAACACCCGTTCGAGTGACTTTTGTCAGCTGACCGTTTACTTCCGGTTTGAATGTGGCCTTATGGGTTATGTAGTTTATTGCATTTACAAGCGAATACAAACGTCTAATTCTATTGTGTGGTAAATACCAATTCCCACGCCACGAAATCCAGACACATACAAATTAGATGCAATAATTTAATTCACAAGAGACAAATTAGTTTGGGCCTATATTCACAGTGAAGAAATTGATAACATTCTACCGAGACCCTTTTCTACCATAGCTTGCTGTCTGTGATGTAAAAGATGTGACAAAAACAGTAGCCTACATTTAGCATAGGAGTAGGTAGTATATCAATATACAATGACTAGGATAAATATGGGCAAGAATAGATAAATAAATGCAAATATTAGCCCAAAATTGTGTCAATGTAGCCTATCTTAGCACTATAATGCTTTTTGTAGCTTCTGCCAATAATAGGCTACTTATTTGATCCAGTGTTCAAACATATATAGCATGGTGGCAAATTAAAATACTTTCTCCTGCAAAAAAGCTTTGAAATCATGGACCGATTCTTTTTCGAAACAAAACGATTCTCGAACAAATTACTCACAATCAGGTTCTTAAAGGAGTAGTTAACTTTAAAATGAGAATTACCCCATGGTTTTCACCCCCAAGCCATCCTAGGTGTATATGACTTTCTTCTTTTTGATGAACACAGTCGGACCATTGAGTTTGAAGTTCAAAAAAGCACATCCATCCATTTTAAACGTGCTCCACACGGCTCCGGGGGTGTTAATAAATAATGCTTTCTGAAGCGAATCGATGGGGTTTTATAAGAAAAAATATCAAAATTTTACACGTTATAAAGTAAAATATCTAGCTTCCACCAAACCGCCGTCCATATTCAACTTACGGAAAAAGCGTAACTGGCGTGACGTATAGCTAGAACGTAACGTAAGTGTTGAACTGCGTGAGGCGTTACACTTTTTGTGTAAGTTGAATACAGAAGGCGGTCTGTGGAAGCTAGATATTTTACTTTATAAAGTTTGAAATATGCATATTTTTCTTACAAAACTTCCTCGCTTCGCTTCAGAAGGCATTTATTAACCCCCCGGAGCCGTGTGGAGTACGTTTATGATGGATGGATGTGCTTTTTTGAGCTTCAAACTCAATGGACCCTGACACTGCCATTATAAAGCTGGGAAGTGTCAGTATATTTAATATAACTCCGATTGTGATAATCAGAAAGAAGAATGTAGGCTAATATACACCTATGGCTTGAGGGTGTAAATCATGGGGTAATTTTCATTTTAAAGTGTACTTCTTTTAATAGTGAATCAAAAACCATGATGAATCTTTCAGAGCGGTTACTGAATTAATCTGAAACACTCAATTGAATTGCAAATTAGTTTATTTATTTATGTGTGTGTATTTATTCAAAGTCTGATTTTAGTTTATTAAGAAAAAGTAGCTACAACAACGACGTTGCTTTGTAAATTATTGCCAAGAATAACATATGCAATGTATCACATTTAAACTTCACCCCAAAATGTAAATTGTTATTTTAATATGTTGTTCCAAACCTGTATGAGTTCCTTTCTTCTGTTGAACACAAAAGAAGATATTTTAAAGAATGTTGATAACCACAGTTGGTTCCCAATTGGCTTGAAGTCAATGGGTACCATCATGTTTGATTGACGTTGTTTAAATGGCACCAAATTAAATAAAATTAATGAAAACTTTTCTTAAAAAAAATTAATTTCCTATCATCACTGTAAAGCTGCTTTGAAGCAATCTGTGTTGCAAAAGCGCTATATAACTGAAGGTGACTTGACTTGATCACCAACACTATTTAAAATATCTTCTTTTGTGTTCAACAGTAGAAAGAAACTCATACAGGTTTGGAACAACTTGAGGGAGTGTAAGTGTTGACAATGTTAATTTTTAACCCTTTTGGTTTTTTTACAGTCTGTGCTTTAACCCTATAGAAATACCATATTTTGCAGGCGCAAAGGGAGATGAGGAGGGCGCCCTCTGTTGATGAAGACTCAGACTGCAGAAGCAGCATCCGGTCAGGAGCCGTGGGGCCTGCGGTAGGATCATGCTTTTACACATCAAAACATAATATCTCAATAATGACACACTAATATACGGTAGTTTAAATGCTATAGAAACACATATTATGCGTGTGTAGGTACATAAATATGTAGAGAAGGAAATATTTGCCGTTTTATAAAGTTGTTTACTTGCAATAGCATCTTCTGAATAGCTTGCAAGCTACACGATGTTGAGTTTTATCTTTAAAAATGACTGCATAAGTTATTATTTGCTGTCATTTCATTCAATTATTTTGTATGCCGTAGTTATAGTTGCAAACATTTATCTGGTCAGTTTTGTCGTACTGTATTTGCTGATGTGACATTGAGGCTGATCTGGGCTGAAGGGGACATTATTAGTACGGCTGTGTCAGGTTGTTGATCTGATTTGTGCTTCAGAGATCTCTCATCTCTCAGATTAACCGATTAGAAATCTACCTGACGTTTTAGACGTACCATAGTTTAACATAAGAAAGGCTGCTTCACAATATTGAATTCAGTCAGTGTAACTTAAATAAGTTAAATAATCACCCCACAATGAATATCATATTTTTTATTATTTGTTAATATCACAGCGAAGTTTTTGCCTTTATACTCTTTGCATTTAAAGCAAAGGTTTATGTGGGATTGACATTGTGCTTCAAAAGAGTTAAATCCTTTTTACTAAGATATAATAATAAGTCTATGGTAGCCTTCAGCGAAATAATGTGAATTACATATTTTCATGATTGATAAGTCATACATTTTTATTTCATAACTTTTATTGGCAACATGCTGAGTGTCATCGCTGTGGCTTGTTTGTAATTTAGCATATTGGGTCAATCCATGTCAAATTTAACCAGAGGACCCGGCTAAACATTTAGATTTTGATAATATTTTTCTGGTGAAAGAAATGCATAAATTAACAAGAAAGTCAAAATAAATATTGTGAATGTATATTTACTTTTTATTTGAGTAATTCGCTGTTTTGTTTTCTACAAAATAGTGGATTACCCAGTAAAGACACAATATGTAATATTTTTGGATTAAAATATCCAAAATCCAGTAGAACAGTGTTATACATTTTGTTGACTTGTGTACTTATCCCAAATGTTTCCAAGAATGTTTAAATCCAGAGAAATAAGCTATTTTTACCGTGTCCGTCCGTCGCCTATCAATGCCATCATACCCGTGTTACCCATGATTTCTGATTTTATTTTGTAGTAACCATGGAAACACCAAAGATGCTTTAATATATGTTTTATTAGAAAAGGGAACAACTTCTTGGATACATTTATAGACACAAAACTCATTATTGTACTTTGTATTAATATTTTGAAATTAATTGCATGCCATTTAGCAACACAAGCCATCCAGCATTTATTAATATGATAGCTTACTGCAGTGTGCAACACTGTCTCATAGCAGCCATGGAGCGAACGCACAGAGTAACTTTATAATATAATTTTTAACACACTCAAATGTATCTAATATGATAAAACAGCGCTGCGTTACCCCACATACGCTTGACCGGAAGAAGCAGAAGCGGCGACTGTGGCATAATAAAAGTTCTGCTCGTCACGCTCGTGTCTCATTAGCAGTCGTCAGCGGTCTCATTCCGCTCCCACAGCACTCAGGCCTGCTCTGCTTTATACTACAGTAACATTAATAATCTCATCCATGAATATGATTTCTGAGTCCCATCCCGATTCTTTTCTTACCGGCTGTGAGGAAGATTCCTCACTGAATCGCTAAACCATGTAAATCGGACGGTTCATCATGATTTGATACGATATGGATTCTCATACCCAGCAATACGATATTTTCTGATACCTCAAAAAGTACTGCGATACGATTACGATACGATTCAGGGGTATATTGATCAATATTTCGATATTATATGCCTATTTGACCTATTTTGTTCATTTATTTTAAAATGTCACATCTTTTCACATTCACATAAGCTTTACATCAATGAATGGTTTGTTAGGATAGGATAATATTTGGCAGAGATACAACTGTTTGAAAATCTGGAATCTGAGGGTAAAAAGTATAAATATTGAGAAAACCTTTAAATTTGTCTAAATGAAGTCCTTAGTAATGCATATTACTACCAATAATACATTTTTGATATATTTACGGTAGGAAAATATCTTCATGGAACATGATCTTTACAACGATTTTTGGCATTAATAAAAAATCTATCATTTTTGACCCATACAATGTATTTTTGGCTATTGCCACAAATATACCTGTGCGACTTATGGTTTTGTGGTCACGTGTATATATACTATAAAATGAATAGACATTTCTTTTAAATGTATAGCGCAGTTTTTTAATGAAGCAACAACATATAGGTAGGACAGAACAAGATGGGCAATTAATATTCTTTCAATGTGCAAAAGTATTATAATATTAAAAGCTCCAATACAGAGCGGCACAAAGAACTTGGGGCTTATGCACATCCCGTGTGCAGATTGTAGGGCTGGTCCGAATACCATCTTTTGAGCTTCGAAGCTTCGGTAGTAATCAACATCGAATATTCGAAGCTTCGGAGGGAAAGGGCTGAACATATTCTTCTCCCTAATAAAAGCAGGAATCTGGAGAAGTGGCGCGTCTCACGCGGGCAGGGCTTATATGTTCTGAGAATGGACACTGTACTAGTGATACAAAACACGCAGGTCTGTTACGTCCCAGTTTTGATATATTATAGTTATGGGTGTATCGTTGAACAATATATCGCGATATAAAAAGGTGACTATATGTATCGTTGATGGAAATGATATGATTCGCGATATAGAGTTGTTTTATCCAAGGCTCAACTTGCTGTAGTCGGCCTATTTTGTAAGGTATAATTCACCCAAACACAAATGTACAAATATAAATTCTGTCATTATGTACTGACCCTCATGTCGTTTTTCGTTTAACTTCCAAACACAAATTAAGATATTCTTTATGGAACCTGAGGCGTTTCTGTCCCTCCATTTAATGTCCATTCCTCTCAAACTCAAAAAATGTCATAAAGGCATCGTAAAAATAACTTATCGAGTGGTCCCTAATCCAAGTCTTCTGAAGAGACATGAACAAAGGCTTATGATGAACAGATTTACAACGACACACATACTGTAGTAAACACGGATGATTAAATGATTGTGTGACACGCGAAAACAACATGAGAGTGAGTAAATGCAGAATTAAAATTCTTGGATGAGTTAAACATTTACAGTTTGAGAGTGGTCATTTTGACACGCTTTCTTGCCATTAGAACTGTGATTGATTGCATTGATCATAGGGCTGTAATGATTTCACCAAAAATAAAAACCTCGATTAATTGAACATTTTACGTCGATTACGATTAATGCACGATTATTTTGCTTTTATTTATTTATTTGCTTTCCATTTTTTTCCCTCTTAAGTTTTTTGAGCAAGTTCCTGATAAGGTTTGTAGGCTACTGTAAAAATGTTCTACTATTAAAGGTGGAATTTTTTTTTTCTAATGAAAAAGTGCATTTCTTTGTGATTTTAAAATACTTGAAGGAAACAGTTCACTTTCAGCAGATTTCTGCTTGTTGTACATCAGATACAGATATATTAGCACAGTAGGCCTACATTACATTTAGGCTATTTGAATGCATTAATGAGAGAATGATTTTGTGTGTGAATTACTCATACTGTCTCTATTCATTATGAAGCTGTGGTTTGTACTTACTTCAAAGGTATTAAAATATATGCCTATAACGGTTGAGTTTCTAAGCTGCTTTAGTGACTTTACTTTAGTCACAGGACAGAGTTTACATTGCGTTTCTGCGATGCTCTCTGCATGCGATCTTCACGTGATGTGCGAGCTTCTGTCTGAGTGTTCATTTGTCACAAATATATCAGGCATTAGTTCAACATAATACACATCTGATGGACTAAAATTGCTTTCATGTTCAAACTGGCAGGCCCTAAAACACATACAAATGACAAAGCTTTGTGAGGACGCAGGTGAAAGAGGTCTGCCTTCAGGGCGTGTGCGCGTTGTCAGAGATGCGACACGGCTCGGCTCTTTGTGTCACAGAAAAAAGCTGAGCACTGAACGGAGAAGTTTTCCGTATTGTTGTTTTTGAATAGTGCACAATCGCTTTAAATGTTCAAGCCTTTAAACGTTTTTACTTGATAAACTTTATTACCCCTTTTCCACCAAGGCAGTGCTAGAGCTAGTTCAGAGCCAGAGCTAGTCCCAGTTCATAATTGGTTCGACTGAGGAGCCTTCTAAGAACCGTTTGCTTTTCCACATGCTGAGAGCCACAACAGAGCCAGGTCTTACGTCACTGTATACGTCTCATCTTTCTCAGCAACGCTAGCGAGGCAGCGGCAGTGTTGCCAAGTCTGCGGTTTCCCCGCGGAATTGGGCTACTTCATCACTGTTGCCGCGGGCTGTTTTTCATGTCCGCGGGTTGAAGCGACCCCAATTATGTGATATTTAGCCCCGGGAATGCGAATTTTAGTAGGCAACCATGCCAAAAAACAAATATTTTACCCCCAAATGTTTTTTTTTTTTTTTTTCGGAGAAGCCACCCTGAAACGCGATTGGGCTTGTTTTGAGTAGCAATTGGGCGTGTTTTGTTGTGAAAACCTGGCAACCCTGGGCAGCGGGAAACACAAACACACCAGGCTTGTTCGAGATGCATCGGCGCTGCGCAGAATGATCCACGTAGGATATATAAAAACAAACGCATGAGTGAATCAAAAGCATAAGGAGTCATATGCTCTCGCTGGACTCGTTGTCATACGGCGATTAGTCTGCACAGCACCGCTGTGAACAAGCCTTCCATCAACAATGCAAACATTGCGTTACTATTGATTCACATGGCTTTACGAGCCTACATCGGCATCAAAACACAACGAAAACACAGCGAATCCAACGCATTCATGCAGTTCGCCGCAATTTGTATAGACGGAGATTACAAACGAGCAGCAGCTGTTAGCTCCATTAGCTGCTATTTCAACAATGGCGGATCTCAAGTTTGTGTTGGTCTTGTTGACCCCGCCCCCAGCGCCTGACGTAATCGGTTCTTACTTCTAGCCCAGCAATGTTTTGGTGCTACTTAAGAACCACTTTTCCTGGCTCGGAGCTGGGGCTTTGGGTGTGGAAACACAAAGAACCGATTTGAAACTAGGCTCTGGCTCCGATCTAGCTCTAGCACTGCCTTGGTGGAAAAGGGGTGTATGAGGACGAAAGTGAAAGCGATCTGGCTTCGGGGCTTGCGCGCGTCGTCTGTGTGTGTGTGTATGTGTGCGTGTGTGGCAGCGTGTAGGCTATAAGAACGGCAATTAACTGACCTGTATAAACTGTGTAAAACATGCTGTTGCTATAGTGATGCTATAGGGCATCTATAAACAGAGATAACTGCTCCTGCATCTCTCTGTGTGCCTGCAAACTGCACTTGATGTGACTGACAGGGCGGAGTCACGTGACTAAAACCAAAATAACTGGCATGGGAAAAATACATCGGTTAGAGGTTCTGAATATCGGTTTCGATTATTTTCCGATTAATCGTATAGCCCTAATTGATCATCTGAAGTGCACGTGCTGCCGGAACGGCACTCTTCAAAGTGAGAGAGCAAACATTATTTAAAGTGGCACTCCTCTAAGTCAAAGCGTGAACATCATTTAAAGCAGCACTCCTTAGTGAAAGCGCAAACATCATTTAAACAAAAAAAAAACCTCTTTTTTTTTGGCTTAAAATATTGGGATACATATCGTATCGTGACACAAGTGTATTGTTACACCCCTAATTATAGTAGTAAAAATAATTTTGTTCAGTTAGAGAACAGATTAACTACAATTAAAAACTGAACGCCGCACAAGCTGCAGCAGGAGTCAGATTTCATTCATCACGAGAGTGAGGAGCTGAATGACAAGATGATCGTGGAAGATTTGGTTTCAAAGCGAAATGTAAAAGTGCCTTTTTAAGGGAGTTTGTCATTGTACTGTTTTGTTGTTGTGTTTTTCATTAAGAATAATAGGCTAATGAACCCACAATTCAAGTAACCCGCCCCCGAGCTGGCAAACCGAAAGTAAACTGCGCACGGCTGCATTTGTTCACAGCCGCTCAGTGCGCAAGCACTGCAATGTGACGGTGAGGGAAAATTTTCTCACCATCACATCCCTAACGGGTAAAAAGGCTAATACATTTTGATTCTATTATTCTATTTTCCACAATGTCAAACCAACGCAGCTTAACCCAAAATGCAAGCTCAGGCATGCGCTTCTTCCATATAAGCTCGTGCAGTTGTGCGCTCTAGACAGAGAATAATCTGTTACAGGGAACGCTGGGAAGCAAATATATTTATTAAGTATAACGAGGTTGATTTCCTATTCAACTGTCCATCCTATTAAAAAACTGCTAGGCTATAAAATAATTGTTAAAAAAAGAGTATTATATTTCGCCAGATTTTATTGTGTAAACATATGCAAGCGCGAATGAGAACCGTTTCGAGGGGGATGCCAGGTGTGCGCGAAAAACAAAACAAAACGAATATTCGAATCCCAAATATGAAAATCGAAAACCCATCGAACGAATATTTGAATATTCTGGTCCAGCCCTTGCAGATTGATGCACTTATGCAGCAGTTTGAGCATTTTCTTTTAACAGTTTTAAATTTCAGTTACTGTGTGTGAAGAACGATTCTTAGCGCTCTATTCTCCTTTCATGCAAAATCATAGAACCATTATCTACTGAAGCACAAAAATAAGTAAAAGAAGTGACATTGTGTAAAAATGTGGAGAGTGTTAAAACAAATGTGGCTCTTAAATATGTAAATAGCCTACAGGTATCGATTTTTAACGTGTTGCATTGATACAGCGTATCGTTACACATTAGATTGACGTATCGATCTATATATATCGATTTATTGTTACACCCCTACTAGCTACGCCTTGTTTTTGAATAGGCGGACTCTAGCAGCAAAAAACTACACATTGTGCCTTTAATATTTTGGTTTTCAACAAAATAAAAAAATTGAGCTGGGAAAGTTTCCGTTATTTGGACGATTTGACATGGATGACCCTATGAAGAGTGTCTCAATTCAGTTGTCCCTACATTGATAACTGTATTTCAGTAATATTGCATCTTTGTGTCGTATAATCTTTGCAAACATCTTTTATCAGTGTCTCGTATTTTTTAACTAGATATTGTTGGTTGTTGACAATCGGTGAGCCTCCAGATGTAGTTGAAGGAGCATCACGTCGCCCCCACTGATCCACACACCCTCACACTGCATGGCTTCGCTTGCTGGTGTCTCACACCGTGTCTCCATAAGCCCCGTCCTGCACACCCTCATGCTGGGGTCTCAGGCCTCTCACAGACTGACCAATGACTGCCTGGATTGTTCTGCCTGTCAGCCTGTCTGCCTTCTCCATCACGGGGATATGGATTGTGTGAGTGTTTAAGTGAAGGAGAAATATGTATATACTGTATATACAGTAGGCTTTTTAATGTTTTTGAAAGTAGTCTCTTAATCTCACCAAGGCTGCATTTATTTGATCAAAAAATCCAGTAAAAACAGTAATATTGTGAAGTATTATTACAATTTAAATTAACTGGTTTCTGTTGTAATATATTTTAAAATGTAATTTATTCCTGTGATTGCAAAGCTGAATTTTCAGCATAATTACTCCGGTCTTCAGTGTCACATAATCTTTCAAAAATCATTATAATATGCTGATTTGGTGCTAAAGAAACATTTCTTGTTATTATCAATGTTAAACACAATTGTGCTGCTTAATATTTTTCTGGAAAGGGATTCTTTGATGAATAGAAAGTTCAAAAGAACAGCATTTATTATAAATGTAACTTTTATAACTTTTAAAAAATATTTATTAATATCGTAAATGTCTTTTTACTGTCCTTTTTATCAATTTAATGTGCCTTTGCTAAATAAAAGTATTATTGTTTTTCTTTCTTGTTTTTTTTTTTTAAATCTTACTTACCCCAAACTTTTGATAATAAGAAATCTTTGAATGATTTCTGAACGATCGTGTGAATAAATTACATTTTAAAATAAATTACAACAGAAACCATTTAATTTAAATTGAAATAATGTTTTACTGGATTTTTGATCAACTAAATGCAGTCTTGGTGAGATTAAGCAACTACTTTCAGAAACATAAAAAAAACCCTTAATGTTTCCAAACTTTTGACAGATATTGTGTATAATATATACACTCACCTAAAGGATTATTAGGAACACCATACTAATACTGTATTTGACCCCCTTTCGCCTTCAGAACTGCCTTAATTCTACGTGGCATTGATTCAACAAGGTGCTGAAAGCATTCTTTAAAAATGTTGGCCCATATTGATAGGATAGCATCTTGCAGTTGATGGAGATTTGTGGGATGCACATCCAGGGCACGAAGCTCCCGTTCCACCACATCCCAAAGATGCTCTATTGGGTTGAGATCTGGTGACTGTGGGGGCCTTTTTAGTACAGTGAACTCATTGTCATGTTCAAGAAACCAATTTGAAATGATTCGAGCTTTGTGACATGGTGCATTATCCTGCTGGAAGTAGCCATCAGAGGATGGGTACATGGTGGTCATAAAGGGATGGACATGGTCAGAAACAATGCTCAGGTAGGCCGTGGCATTTAAACGATGCCCAATTGGCACTAAGGGGCCTAAAGTGTGCCAAGAAAACATTTACATTTACATTTATGCATTTAGCAGACGCTTTTATCCAAAGCGACTTACAACTTGGGGGTACATGAAGCGATTGGTCATGAAGAGTCGAGAAGCGCAATAAGAGCCTGAAATACTGAGACCGTGTACATTGCTCAGTGTAGCACAGGCTAGAGTAGGGAGGGAAGAAGGAAGAGAAAGAGAAAGGAAAGTTTTTTTTTTCTTTTCCCCACACCATTACACCACCACCACCAGCCTGCAAAGTGGTAACAAGGCATGATGGATCCATGTTCTCATTCTGTTTACGCCAAATTCTGACTCTACCATCTGAATGTCTCAACAGAAATCGAGACTCATCAGACCAGGCAACATTTTTCCAGTCTTCAACTGTCCAATTTTGGTGAGCTCGTGCAAATTGTAGCCTCTTTTTCCTATTTGTAGTGGAGATGAGTGGTACCCGGTGGGGTCTTCTGCTATTGTAGCCCATCCGCCTCAAGGTGTGGGTGTTGTGGCTTCACAAATGCTTTGCTGCATACCTCGGTTGTAACGAGTGGTTATTTCAGTCAAAGTTGCTCTTCTATCAGCTTGAAACAGTCGGCCCATTCTCCTCTGACCTCTAGCATCAACAAGGCATTTTCGCCCACAGGACTGCCGCATACTGGATGTTTTTCCCTTTTCACACCATTCTTTGTAAACCCTAGAAATGGTTGTGCGTGAAAATCCCAGTAACTGAGCAGATTGTGAAATACTCAGACCGGCCCGTCTGGCACCAACAACCATGCCACGCTCAAAATTGCTTAAATCACCTTTCTTTCCCATTCTGACATTCAGTTTGGAGTTCAGGAGATTGTCTTGACCAGGACCACACCCCTAAATGCATTGAAGCAACTGCCATGTGATTGGTTGATTAGATAATTGCATTAATGAGAAATTGAACAGGTGTTCCTAATAATCCTTTAGGTGAGTGTATAATTATGTTAAATCTACCTCTCTACTGTTTATTTGTTTAACTAATATACTATACATTAATGACAAGTCATGTACTTATTACAAATAATCATAAAGTATTTTGTTTTCTAGTTACGCCATGGCAGTAATGAACCACCATGTCTGTCCAGTTGAGAACTGGTAAGATAACCTTATAAAGCCTTCTTTACCCATATGTAAATTATCATGTTTATGTTTGAAACTTTGCTGAAGTACCTGTTGTGCACAAACTACTACATCCCTTCTGTCATCTGATTGATCGTTTATACTTTTTTAAGCAAGTAATTGTAAAAACGTCCCCCTGGTTTTTTTTTCTGTGAATCTTTACTGATTTTGACGTAAAATGTAAACAATACATGGAATCAAATTTATATTTCAATATGAACACTTACTGGTGTAACAAAACATGTTTGCTTAATTAAATTATACATACATAAATGTTTTAAAAATCATGTTAAAACGTGAGTATCAAATACGATACATCAGGCATTTGATTATCACCTTACTAAAACATTATTGGGAGATACACTGTAGAGCAGGGCCAAACTGGCCTTAAACAAAGAATATGTGTAGCCATCACAATCCAAACAAAAATGCTACACTCATGAGCATGAGCAGTTGTTTATATGTAAAATATTGTTAAATTAGATATAATTTCAAGACTTACAGCAAAATCAGCATGGTCTGACTTTGGCTTTGTGAAATGATGCTACATAAGACACACTTGTCGTGCACAAAACATGAACAAAAATAGACAGACTGAATGTAACGTTAAATGCAAATGCATTCTCTGCCATTAGGTGGCTTTTATGGAAGAGCAGCACTATAGCGTTTCCTTGGTTACCACTGCACACAAAGCAGCGGTACATTTTAAAATGTATGTTAGGGTGACAAAAAGTTTTAAGTTAAATTTTGAGTCTGGTCTGCCTCAGGTCTTACTGTGCTCGTCGATGTCAAAATGATTGGGATGGCCAATCAAATCAAAGTAAGCAGGGTTTACATTCTCCTCTGGCTCGTGCACAGTTGTCATAGACAAGTGCGTCAATCTATCGCTTAATGCCATTGCGTGGAGTGGACTCTATTCTTGAAATTACAAAACAAAATGCACACAAACGTGTCCATGCTCTTAATATACAATCGTTGAACATCTTTGATTTTAATGAAGAAAAAAATTATATGAGGGCGGACTAGAACCTGTAACCTTCGACATGGTTTACAAAAATACGGAGATAAGAAAAGAAAATGCCATCAAAACTTTTCTGAATACAGTCAGTACCCATCAGAGATACATTCATATAAACCCCAATTCAATATTACATTTTTTCTTTCACGAACAGTGAGCTTGTTCCTGGTTGACTACAGCATTTAAGTCTTTAAAGCAATTTGTTTGCAAGAGAACAGTAGAGTAATAGAGATCGGCCAAAATAAAACTAAAACCCGTTCGGATTTATGGCCAGTGCCTGTGGACTAGTCAGCGTATCTCTTATTTTTAAAATTATTTTTCAAATCATGCACGGGCCGGATTGGACACCTTTTTGGGCCGTATGTTTTACACCCCTGCTGTAGGGTGACAACTGGTATTTATATGCATTTTATGTGCTGTACTGTTATAAAGATCTCATTGATTTACATTACAAGCTATCAGAATTTCATGTTATTTTTTGGACAAATAAATGTCTCTTTTGCTCATTTTGAGGTGCTTTTTCCTCCTTCAATATGAGCTCCATATTCTTTGTCATATTATATGAGCCATTTAAGCATGATGTAACAAATATGAAACTCAAAAATAAATAAATAAAATAACACCACACATGCAAACCTTTTTTTTGAAGATTTTATTTAAACGTTTAGCAAACTGTTACCTTAAAAAAAAAAAAAAAAAAAATATATATATATATATATATATATATATATATATATATATATATATATATATATATATATATATATATATATATATATATATATATATATATATATATATACATACATACATACATACATACATACATACATACATACATACATACATACATACATATATATACATACATACATATACAGGTCCTTCTCAAAAAATTAGCATATTGTGATAAAGTTCATTATTTTCCATAATGTAATGATAAAAATTAAACTTTCATATATTTTAGATTCATTGCACACCAACTGAAATATTTCAGGTCTTTTATTGTTTTAATACTGATGATTTTGGCATACAGCTCATGAAAACCCAAAATTCCTATCTCAATAAATTAGCATATTTCATCCGACCAATAGAAGAAAAGTGTTTTTAAAACAAAAAAAGTCAACCTTCAAATAATTATGTTCAGTTATGCACTCAATACTTGGTCGGGAATCCTTTTGCAGAAATGACTGCTTCAATGTGGCGTGGCATGGAGGCAATCAGCCTGTGGCACTGCTGAGGTGTTATGGAGGCCCAGGATGCTTCGATAGCGGCCTTAAGCTCATCCAGAGTGTTGGGTCTTGCGTCTCTCAACTCTCTCTTCACAATATCCCACAGATTCTCTATGGGGTTCAGGTCAGGAGAGTCGGCAGGCACAGTAATACCATGGTCAGTAAACCATTTACCAGTGGTTTTGGCACTGTGAGCAGGTGCCAGGTCGTGCTGAACAATGAAATCATCTCCATAAAGCTTTTCAGCAGATGGAAGCATGAAGTGCTCCAAAATCTCCTGATAGCTAGCTGCATTGACCCTGCCCTTGATAAAACACAGTGGACCAACACCAGCAGCTGACATGGCACCCCAGACCATCACTGACTGTGGGTACTTGACACTGGACTTCAGGCATTTTGGCATTTCCTTCTCCCCAGTCTTCCTCCAGACTCTGACACCTTGATTTCCGAATGACATGCAAAATTTGCTTTCATCCGAAAAAAGTACTTTGGACCACTGAGCAACAGTCCACTGCTGCTTCTCTGTAGCCCAGGTCAGGCGCTTCTGCCGCTGTTTCTGGGTCAAAAGTGGCTTGACCTGGGGAATGCGGCACCTGTAGCCCATTTCCTTCACACGCCTGTGCACGGTGGCTCTGGATGTTTCTACTCCAGACTCAGTCCGCTGCTTCCGCAGGTCCACCAAGGTCTGGAATCGGTCCTTCTCCACAATCTTCCTCAGGGTCCGGTCACCTCTTCTCGTTGTGCAGCGTTTTTTGCCACACTTTTTCCTTCCCACAGACTTCCCACTGAGGTGCCTTGATACAGCACTCTGGGAACAGCCTATTCGTTCATAAATTTCTTTCTGTGTCTTACCCTCTTGCTTGAGGGTGTCAATGATGGCCTTCTGGACAGCAGTCAGGTCGGCAGTCTTACCCATGATTGCGGTTTTGAGTAATGAACCAGGCTGGGAGTTTTTAAAAGCCTCCGGAATCTTTTGCAGGTGTAATTTTGATTCAGATGATTAGGTTAATAGCTCGTTTAGAGAACCTTTTCATGATATGCTAATTTATTGAGATAGGAATTTTGGGTTTTCATGAGCTGTATGCCAAAATCATCAGTATTAAAACAATAAAAGACCTGAAATATTTCAGTTGGTGTGCAATGAATCTAAAATATATGAAAGTTTAATTTTTATCATTACATTATGGAAAATATTGAACTTTATCACAATATGCTAATTTTTTGAGAAGGACCTGTATATATATACATTATGTATGTCAGGATTTACAGGGTTAAATCCCACATCCAAAAGTCACCATATACTGTTGTTTAAACTTTCCTGCTTGGTTCTTTGTATAATAGGACATACAATTTGACATGTACAGAGGAAACGGCTAAGAGGGGCTTCCCAAAGACCTGCTGCACTCTTCAAGACATCCCCCTCATTAGGTAAAAATTACTATGAATTTATCTGGAATACCACAATATGACCACATTTTCAAGATGCCTCCTTAGTAGTACTGTTTTGTACCAACTTCTCATGAAAGTGGTCCAATGTCTGGTTTTCTGCTCTTTTGACAGTAAATGTGGTTGCTATCCACCAGAGAGCTGTCTCTTCAGTTTGATAGGCAATGTTGGGGCATTTATGGGTAAGAATTACTGTTTCAAATTAAATAAATAGTGTTGTCAAATCTATAAATTTCAATTAATCGCATCCAAAATTTGTGTTTGCATATATGTGTGTGTACTGTGTATAATTATTATGTATATTTGAATACACACACATGCATGTATATTAGGGCTGGTCCGAAAACCATTTTTTGAGCTTCGAAGCTTCGGTACTTCAACACTGAATATTTGTGTTTCGGAGGAAGGGGGCATATTCTTCTCTAATAAAGGCAGGAATCTGGAGAAGCGGTGCGCCTCACACAGGCAAGGCTTATATGCTCCGAGAACGGACACTGTACTAGTGATACAAAACACACAGGTCTGTTACGTCCCAGTAGCAAGCTCCTATATTTTGCAGTAGATTCATTTAGATTGATAATAACGGGTAATAGGCTTGCTGCGATAGTCGGTGACTGTGTTACCGGTGACATCACTTGCCCACCGCAGCACCGCCCCCACCGTCGTTTTGATATTTTATAGTGGTAAAAAATTTCGTTCAGTTAGAGAACAGATTAACTACAATTAAAAACTGAACGTGCAGCGAAAATTTTCTCATTGTCACATCCCTGACGGGTAGAAAGGCTAATACATTTTGGTTCTATTCTATTTTCCACAATTGTGCACAGTTGTGCGCTCTAGACAGAGAATACTCCGTTGCAGGGAACACTTAGGCTAACACCGTGTCCTGACTACACACGACACAATAAGATTCCAGCGACAAGCAACTTGTCTGTCCACACCAGACGTGACGCGACTACGAGATGCGAAAAATCAATCAAAAAACATAGCCAATCAGAACAGTGTGTGGGCAGGCCCTAACGGCAAGTGTACGGCACCAGAGATTAATCTTGACGGCACTCGCAAGGAAATGGATAAGTACATAATCAAATTCACAAATATCACGCCATTTAAACATTACTAAAATACATACTGAGTCACTAAAACAATCTTTGTCATAGAATATACTTGTTTGTTCACAGTTTGAACTTTCTTGTTTCCATTTGTTTAATTTCCAGATCTGAGGGGAATTATCCATTCTTGCTTTTAGTACGACTATGATTACAAAGCTGGGAGCACTAAATTATATTCAAAGCCACATTACACGCTTTTAACATTAAATAAAGCACATAAACATTACCTGAGATAATGTTTTATGTTGAAACCGTTTCTAAAATATAATCATTGAGTGTCGCCATCGCGGCTGGTTAGGACAAAAACTCGAATTAACATGGAAAAGATATATTTTATCACTTGTCGCGTGTAGTTAGGACACGTTGTAAGAAGAAGCAAATGTATGTATTAAGTATAAGGAAGTTGGGTTCCTATTCAACTGTCCATCCTATTAAAAACGGCTAGACTATAAAATAATTGTAAAAAAATAGAAAAAAAGAGTATTGTATTTTGCCAGATTTTATAGTGTAAATATGTAAGCGCGAATGAGAACCGTTTGGAGGGGGATGCCAGGTGTGCGCGAAAAAAACAAACGAATATTCGAATCCCAAAATTGAAAATGGAATACCCATCGAACGAAGTTAGAATATTTGAATATTCTGGTCCAGCCCTAATGTATGCATTTCAGAAATATTTGCATGTATATACTGTATATATATTTATATAATGTATATTATATATAAATATACATATTTGATATATAAATATAAAATAATCCTTAAATATATTATATACATGCATGTGTGTGCATTTACATATACATAATAATTATACACAGTACACATACACATATTATGTAAACACAAACTTTTATTTTGGATGCAATTAATCACGATTAATCGATTTGACAGCACTAAAATAAACTTATTTTTAAATCTGAAATGTTGTTGATTTCCTAATCTGGGCCTGTATTACAGAAACCTCTAATTCAGAATCCTATCCTATCTGTTTAACCATAATTTAACTTAAGAAATAGTCTTTCAAGTCTTATTTGTCTTAGAAATACACCTCTGTTGTTATTATTATTATTATTATTTGTGATTTGTCCCTGCAGTGGTTATGGTGTGCATGCTGCGTTATGCTCAAGTGATTGAACACAGCCATCATTGCTGGACCAACACAAGTTCTTTGGTGTCCGGGTGCATTAATGCCCTGGGTTTGGTCATGGTTGGGAACTTTCAGGTGAATAGACTCACAACTTCAGCCTATTACATACAAATCGAAATAAACTTGCATTCCTCTCACCCTTTCCGTCTGTTTTTCTCTCCCCTCAGGTTGATCACGCCAAGACACTTCATTATGTGGGAGCTGGTGTTGCTTTCCCTGCTGGCTTGTTGTTTGTGTGTCTGCAGTGCGTACTGACGTACCGTATAGCAGAGACAGCGCTGGACTACTGGATGGCTCATGTGCGTGTGGCTCTCTCAGCTGGAGCTCTGGTATCGCTTGTCCTTAGTATCCTTTCCAGGAGTTTGAACATGAAGCCAACGGCCTAAAACACAATGGCTTATTGCTTTTCAGTGGATGATAAAAGATGCAATGTCTAGTAGATAAGTTTATTAGTAGGGTTTTCACTATTTTCACAAATATTTCAGTAATCTGTACCAATGTTGGTGAAATTTCACGAGTTGCAGTTTCAATACTACAGCAAAAACGTTGTTATATTATTTATTATTTATATGCTTTATTTAAAAGTAAACCATTAATGTTTTAGTACAATAGTTAAATGTTTTTCAAGTAAACATTTAAGTAAACGGTCTGAAATTAAATAAACAAACAGTAGAACAAAGAACAAAAACAAACACACTTAAAGTTTTCAAAAGTATTTTTTCAGCAAACAATCCATAATAAAATAAACAAAATAAAAATACAACAAAGAAAAAAAGTAAACAGTGCTCAAAGTTTTTTAAGTAAACAACAATAAAATAAAGCTCTAATAAAAGAGCTCCTCTAAAGCCACATCTCCTCCAAAACACATGAAGGCACACAGCAAAGTCTGCAAAGTGTCATGAGACGAGAGAAGTGGTAAGGTAAATTACCTCATGTCTAAAAGCACATAACATTACAAATTAACGTAGAAAACTTACATACTTCGGACTCCTGACTACGATGTTGACATAGAAAAGCATAAATCCGAGTCTGGGGAAGTGAACAGCTCAGGGTAAAACGTCAAGGGTTGCCATTTTGGAATTACGTTACGACATGACTTGAATGCAGCATAAGCTGGTTGTTTTAGTTCAGTAGGAATTGTAAAAGGTGGCTGCTGTTTGCGGCGCTCCATGACTGTCTGCCTACAACTCTGAATAGCCTTACGGAAGGCGTTGATGACGTGTGACTTTCACATGTCTTATATTTCAATCTGTAATGAACAGTCATATCATAATTATACAATTTGCATGTTTCAGTGCAGTCTATTCTCTTAAAGGGATAATTCACCCAAAAATTAAATTTCTGTAATTTAAATTTCTCACCCTCATGTCGTTTCAAACCCGCAAGACCTTCGTTGATCTTCGGAACACAAATGAAGATATTTTTGATGAAATCCGAGAGCTCTCTGACCCTCCATAGACAGCAATTGAATTACCACGTTCAAGGCCCAGAAGGCATGGCAAGGCAAGGCAAGTTTATTTGTATAGCACGTTTCATACACCGTGGCAATTCAAAGTGCTTTACATAGAAATTAAATTAAAATATTCGTAGGTGAATAAAATGATAAAAAAAAAAAAAAAAAAAAAATATATATATATATATATATATATATATATATATATATATATATATATATATATATATATATATATATATATATATATTGAACCACCAGGGCTATCTCAGATCTATCCGTCAGAGCAGACCTAAACGGATCGTCCTCGCACTGGAGGGATTTCGATTTATCGCGATCCTGTCTCTCAACCTCTTCCACCCAGACAGCCATTACAAAATAATAAAAATAATAATGAAAAAATAAAAAGTATAATTAAAACAGTTATAATGGGAATTAAAAGAAATAAAAATAAAGATGAAATCCCCTATTTGGAGTGGAAGAAAATGGAGAGTCAGGTTTACTATAAAAATATTTGTCAGGTAACTGTGCGTTTAAACAGTACCCTTACAGACAAATCTTCTTGGCCTAACTTGAGGGCGTTCTCTAGATGTTTTACCCGTCAGAGCAGATCTAAACGGGTCTTCCTCGCACCGGAGGGGAGTACTCAAGAAAAATGTTGTCATGTAACTGTGCATTTAAACATTACCCTTACAGACAAATCTTTCTGGACAGGAACACCAGGGCTATCTCTACTTTGTTTGACCGTCAGAGCGGATCTACATGGTCCTTCCTCTTACCACCAAGGCTATACCGATCTATCCGTCAGAGCAGATCTAAACGGATCGTCCTCGCTCCGGAAGGATTTCGATTTATCGCTCTCCCGTCTCTCAACCTCTTCCACCCAGACAGGCTTAACAAAATAATAAAAATAAAAAGTATAATTCAAACTAAAAATAAAACAGGGTTCATTCACAGGGCTTAAAGTATTCCGGCACCGTGCCGGATCTTTATTTTAAGCAATCAGTAATCTGGGGGGCCGGACATGTAAATGAAGGGGCCTCGTGGCTATAATTCCCTGGTGTGAAATGCCTGCGAATTACATTGTTTTTTCCGATCTCTTATATTTGTACTTTTTACAAATAAATTGGCTTGTTCTTACTGTTGACATTGAAAATGATGTTTTTCTGAGGGTTTAGTCAATTAATTTCTTGATTGCCGTTTTGACAGTTTCCATCTGGGCATTTTAGTCATATTTGCTGATTCTCTTTAATGTATTTGCCCTGCTTTGATCCAATTTCCTGAGATTTTTTTGTTTGTTTTTTCATCAACATTTTTTGGCGCTCTCCAACACACAACGGACTTCCCCCGAACCCCCGTAGAGGGACAGATGTCCACCCAACATAGCTTTACAAAATCCTGTGGGAAAAACTGATCATGATCATTATGAACTTTACTCCAGTCTAGTACAACAATGTTCCTCAAAGTCAGTAAAGTTGATAAAGCCAAATTAAAAAGTCATTAAACAAACTAGATTTGGGCTAAGCCCCGAATCTTTAAAATGTCTGGCTCCACCCCTGGCAGATACATTATAATACTGTTGTTTTTTCTTTTGTTTGCCAAATAATGTATTTGTCCACTCACCCAGCCCCCAACCCCACTGAAAAAAAAAGTTCAGGCGCAAGATTTTTGTTTTGTTTTAACCCCTGCATTCAGTAAATGCACAGCTAAACAGATGTGTTTTGAGTCTGGATTTGAAAGTGGCTACTGTTGGAGCACATCTGATCTGTTCAGGAAGCTGGTTCCAGCTACGGCTGGCGTAATAGCTAAACGCAGACTCTCCTTGCTTTGAGTGAACCCTTGGAATTTCTAACTGACTTGATCCTGATGATCTGAGTGATCTGTTGGGTTTGTATTCTATCAGCATATCTGCAATGTATTTAGGTCCTTGGCCATTAAGTGATTTATATACCAGTAATAGTACTTTTAAATCGATCCTAAATGTAACTGGAAGCCAGTGTAAAGACCTGAGGACTGGTGTGATATGGTCATATTTTCTGGTTCTGCTCAGAATCCTGGCAGCAGCGTTCTGTAGTAAATAGTAAAAATAGTCCATGTGACTCCAGTGGTTCAACCTTAATTTTATGACGCATCGAGAATACTTTTTCTGTGCAAAATAAAAAAAAAAGAGATACGTTGGCCAGGTCCTGCGTCAGCATCACACACATGCGTTGTGGTGCTCACGTGAACAGTATCAGCCAATGGTAAGCCAGTTCTGCCGTGGCTCTGATGCAACACTACTACGTCAACAACGTAGGAGACTGACCCAGATGTGAAGAAATTGTTCAATAAAGTCGTTATTTTTGTTTGTTTTTTGCGCACAAAAAGTATTCTCGCCATTTCGTAAAATTAAGGTTGAACCACTGTAGTCACATGGACTATTTTAATAATGTTTTTACTACCTTTCTGGGCCTTGAAAGTGGTAATTAAATTGCTGTCTATGGAGAGGTCAAAAAGCACTCGGATTTCATTAAAAATATCTTCATTTGTGTTCCGAAGATGAACGAAGGTCTTACGGGTTTGGAACAACATGAGGGTGAGGAATTAATGACAGAATTGTCATATTTGGGTGAACTAACCCTTTAAGCTAAATCTCATGCCAACACTATTCCCAACACCTCGGAATCAGAACTCGGACGTATTTTTGAAATCTAGTCAGATCTTTTTTTTTTATAACAATGTTTTTAATGCTGAAGGTTAGTGTGTCCATTCCTTAACATCATACTTCCTATTCAAGGTGGTGTCTTCTTCATCCATGAGAGTTTTGTATTGCAGCACGCCGCGGCCATCTGTGAATGGGTCTTCACGGTGCTGGTCCTGGTGTACTATGGCACCTTCACCTATGAGTTTGGCACTGTCAACAGAGACACCATAATGGCAGCCTTAATGAAACGCAGTGAACATCACCATCCGGGGTCTGCGGTCATCATGGGGGGTATCGGGAAGGGTGTTGCAATGGGATGCGGTGCCCGCAGTCTGAAGTCACCCGGTGGCAGCAGCACTTCCACACACCTCAACTGTACACCAGAAAGCATCGCCATGCTTTAGGGGTTAACCACTATGGTATTCTCTCAGACCTCAGCGTATAGACTCAGAACTCTTCGTCTGGCTCATGGATTTGTGAAAAACTGGTACAAGCAATACAGAATTACAGTAAGTCTACAGACTTGCTGTTTATAATCCAACAGTAATGGCCAGTCGGTCATTACAACTAAGGTATTTTGCATGATATTTTGCATTCATGTTAAAGATAACTCAAAGTACAGCCCCAGTAACCAGCACAGGCGATTCCTTCCCATGATTCATGGGGCCTCTGATAGAAATGTTTCAATTTACTGTTAAAACTGCAATAACTCATCTCTAAAGGTGCATTCACACTGACAGCGATTCAATTGTTCAGGGTCAACAAGTTTACTGTTGGTTGCTAGTAGTGTTTCTGCATCAGGAAATTTTATACAGTGCTGCAGCGATGATGTATTTTTGTAGGCCAAAACTTGGAAATGAGTTGGCATTTTGGCACTTCCGATTCCATTGTCCCAAAAGTCAACTGGGTTTTTGCTTAAATGCCTGAAAAAGGGTATGTGGTTTTAACTTTTTTTAAAAACATTTTTTATAAAAGTTTTACCTTAGGCGATTGCTAACAAGTGAGTAAATGGCACTACAGAGGTTGTTCGGAGACATTAAAGGGTACATAACACAGTTTCTGCCAATATCATGTTAATCTTTATTACCTATAGACTAGTATTGCATCCTTCATATCTCCGAAGAGTCTTTAGCTTTATCATATTTATAAAAGACAGATACGCTGTACCGGTTCTTTCCGGAAACAAGCGAGCTTGTGAAGGCGTGCAGTGGGCGGAGCTAAAGAGATACGAGCACACACACACACACAATACATCTTGGCATTATCTCTGGATAACTTTCGATTCACTATACGTTCGTGTTGTTTACATTATATATGCACTTATGCACACGCTCATCCGGGAGAATTGCACATACAAGGAATTCCGCCCTTTATGACGTCACACAGGGCCATACTCGAAAGAAACGTTTCTTGAACTTATTTGAATCCGGAAAGAGTGTATTTGGCACAGAAATACTCATATTCGTCCAACTTGATTTTTTCAAATTTGGCCATGATTAGCATGAAAATCTTTAACAGTGTAAATAAGTCATAATGCATGAAATAGCATTAACCCCCCCCCCCCCTTTTAAACAGCATCCCATCGAACATGTAAACCTACACTGACTAGCCCGCTTTTTCAGCCTTGTTGTGTTTATAATCATGCTCTTACAAACTATTCTAACTTCATTTCATGGAATTTTTTTATAATTTTTTTTTTTTACTTTTTTTTTAATATGAAACTTAGTGGTGGTTTTTTTAAGTTGTCACTGTGGTGTAGTTTAGCTCTTTACTTCTGTTGATTGTATTTATTCAAAGTTCATAAAAGTTATTTCTTTTGTTGGTCACAGAGTTCATTTTCTGAAAAAGGCCAAAAGCCACTGGAAAAATCCTATTGGGTTTTTGTCGAGGGAACCCGGGTGATGCTAACGTCTAGGGTTGTCCTTCAAAAATATGCCATCACTGCAGCGCTCTATTGGTAGTCGGTGCATTGAATCTCTGCTCTTGCATGAACTAATGCAATTTGTCGCAATGGATGCTCATGTCGCCCTAAATCTCCAACACTCATTGGAAAACAGTGACTTTGGTCAAAGACAAAGTGTCAGTGTGAATCTGTTACATAGCTGCCAGCAATACCAAGGCAAAGAAGATAATTGGCTAAACGCATCCAACCTTTCGTAACCCGTTTAATCTGTAGAAACTGTGATTACACAACAGGTCAAGCCATCACTGTAGCAGTGGAGATGTTAAGTCAGCCAGCCACCAGCCATTGCTGCCAATAGATGGGTTGCAATGAGATTTAGGAACTTCAGTCTTCAGTTTATGTGTCCATTCCAAGTGCTCACAGCTTAGTTTGATCTGTGGCACTGTATTGGCATGACATCAGGTGCTGTGGACCTTCTGTCCTATAGCTCTTGGATATATTGTGGCTGTATTTAATAAGATTTAAGTGCATCTCTGTGCTACCTTTCAAACGTTTTGGTGCTTTTACCAAGTTTTTTCATCACTTGATCCAAAAACTGCCTGCATTGATCAATCCCAGGTATCTTGCGAACAAATCCTTAATATTTCAGAATCGCAAGAAACAAGATTTCATGTCTATTGTTCTGTTTTGTTTTAAGCACAGTCGTTTTTGTTTTATATTTCACTTTTAGAAATATAAGATGATTTTAATCCTTTTTCCAAGAGATTCGTCTTGCTCTTGATCCCTGTTATAAAAACTATGATTCAGTATGATTACTTGAAATTGCTATATTACAATAATTGTGTGAGCAAACGCAAAGTTTCTTAGAGGAAACCAACACATTTGCCAACATTTTTTGGTGGGAATGCATTGCCAGGTACGGAGCCCCGCACATGACATGCAAGAAAAAAAAAAAGTAAAGCGTGCGCACGAGTTGCTAATTCGTTCCCTCGATTTATAAATCATGCGCACGATTTACTATTTCGTTCCCTCTATTTATAAATCGTGCACACGTTTTACTAATTTGTTCCCTCAAATTGCTAAATCGTGCACACGATTTACTAATTCGTTCCCTCAATTTATAAATCATGCGCATGATTTAGCAAATCGAGGGAACGAATTAGTAAAACGTCCGCACGCTTTATAAATCGAGGGAACGAAACAGTAAATCGTGCGCACGATTTAGCCTACTAGTTTTTTACTGCATGTCATGTGCGGGGCTCCGTAGCCAGGGTTTCCGCGGGTCTTAAAAAAAGTCTTAATTAAAAAGGTCTTAAATTGGATCAGAAAGTCTTAAATTCAATATCATGGCATTAAATTAGGGCCCTATGATCTCTGTGGACGGAATTGCAGAATCCATTCATAAAAATGGAATTTACTGTATAATGCAGAAATTCACAGAATGTCACATTTTTGATATATTAATATATTGATACATTTCAATAAATCAAAAGTAGGTCAGAACACTTAAAGGGACAGTGTACCCAAAATTGACAATTATGTCATCATTTACTCACCCTAATGTCATTCCAAACACGTAAGACTTTAGTTCGTCATATGAAGCGATCAAGTCTTTTTAGAAAATTTGCAATAAACCGCTTGATTTGTATGGATTAGTTTTACCGTCTCTTTAGGAACTTTAAAGCTTCAAAGTAGTAGTTGCTTAGACTGTCAATGGAGGGACAGAACTCTAGAAAAATATCTTAATTTGTGTTCTGAAGATGAACGAAAATCAGTCAAATTTGATGTAACATTAAAGCAGAGTCCAGAAAAATTCAAACAGAATAAACCAAAAAAAAACAAACATGTATAACAGCAACAGATAGGGCCCTGCATTTAATTGCAAAATTAAATTGCATGCTCTGCAAAAAAGGATTTTTGTTCTCCAGTACAAATTCAAAACATCCTTAAATCAAAATGCATTTACTTGACATGCAAAATGAAGAAATTAAGTCTTGTTTCCAGAGAAATTGAACAAAATTAAGTTAGCGTGTGCTTAAAACAAGAACAAATATAACATGTGAGATGGTGGTCCAGTGGGTTAAACCATGGAACTGATATGCAGAAGGTTGCTGGTTCAATCCCAGCGGTCACCACCAGTGTGTCCTTGAGCAAGGCACTTTACTCCATGTTGCTCCAGGGGGATTGTCCCTGTAATAAGGGCACTGTAAGTCGCTTTGGATAAAAGCATCTGCCAAATCCATAAATATAAAAATATATATATAAATATCTGTCATTGGGTATGAAAATGACTTGTATTTGAATTAAGTTGATTTTATTAAACCCATTGGCAGATATTTGTTCTTGTTTTAAACATAAAATCACTTTCACACAAGATTTCTTATCTCAAACTTTAAGCAATTTTTTTTGTAAAATGAATAAAACAGTTATGGAGATCGGTTGGAAATTGTATTTTCAAACTTTGAAGTGTCACCAATACAACTCATAAATGTCCTTTTAATTGGTCTTAAAAAGGTCTTACATTTTCCTTCATAAAACCTGCAAAAACCCTGATTGCGTTCCCACAAAAACTTTCCCTGATTACGTTTTCTCACAAAACTTTTGCGTTCTCTTGCGTTTACTCAAAAACAGGTGATGGAGGAAAAACCGTTTCAACGCTTTTGCGAGCAAATGCAAGTTTTTTCCCCCTCCATCACCAGTTTCTCGGGTGAACACTGCATTCACTCGCAAAACTTAACTGGAAAAAAAAAAAAGTGCTTCTGCGAGATGTGATGCTGAAATGTAATTTTTTCCTCCCATCGTCCCATGTCCTCTTTGATTTTTTGAACTTATATCTATTTCAAAACATAAAATGCTTTTGCTACTGAAATATGCAGGCAAGCCCTTATATCTGCATTTGAGATGAATGTTTAGAGGGTGAATCAAACTATTGGTATTTATTTGGTGCTGTTGACTGCTGGTGTGCGTCTCTCAGCAGTCAAACTATATTATTTTTTTACTTTTAAAGTGGATTTGGAGATAGTTTTGTGTGATTATGAAGACATATTTGTTTCTCCAACATGCCTAGTTCCTGTCACTTTGATATTAATCTAGCATCAAGACAGAATCAGAGGTCTTTATCCACACTTTTTTAGTGTATTGTTTTAAAGCATTACTATTTGTGAATGATGTGCATTTGTTACGCAGAGCTGCTTGTAAGTGAATGCCTTTAGCTGAGCATAATATTGCATAGAATATCAGAACTTCGATTGAGACTGGGTAGTCAGTCAGTAACTATGAAATGAAGAAAGCTTCCTAATCAGCATCACACCATTGTTAACACCTCAGTTCCTACACGTCGTTTTGTAATATATAGAATACTTCGGAAAAAAAAACTCTCATGATGTATTGGAAATGATGATGTAGTGCACTAAAGGGGAAACCTGAGGTTTTTTGTTTTGTTTTTAGTGGACCCGAAATGTGAAATCCTCCTTAATAAGCTGTATTTTGACTACACCGTATTTTAGTTTTAAGATATTGCTCCTTTGAAAGCAATACGTTATATTGACAAGTATTATAAAAACCAATGATAGTTGGTTATGTGTTGTATATGTTTGTTTATAATTTATACTTTGTAATGCCAGACAATGAAACAATGCAATATTCAACTACTGTTCAAGTACTTGCAAAATACCTCTATGAAAATCCAACTGTGGTGAGATGTTCAGTTTCCTAAAGGAGCTGCTAAGACGTATGTTACAGAAATGTACTATTTATGTTGTTTCTGTTTTGTGTGAAAGGCCAAATTCAAACATCTGTAGATGTCCTGATGCCTCATGAAGCTCAGTCAAATGAATTATATTTATAAAGATAAGAGTCCTCTCTTTGATTATTCATATTTATATATATATATCCTACACTGCCCGGGCCGAAAAAGAAAAGGTTCTATGATTGGATCATTATTGCAGTGATTATGTTTCTAGCATGTTTTATGTTTGGCAACAGTTCTTCTAACCCTAATTGATGGAGTGTGTAGCTTTTCATTTCTTAAACAACCATGTAGGAAAGAGACATCATGGCCATATTCCAGAGTAGACTTTACAGAGTGCTCGACTCTTGCATTGCCAAAAATTGATGTACATCTTGATGGAAATGTTACTACACTACAGCTACACACTCCATCAATTAGGGTTACAAGAGCTGTTGCCAAATATATAACATGCAATAATAATACAGTCATAGACTTTTAAGCATTTGCTATTTAAATCCATTTGCAATTTTGTATTTTTTTTGTTTTGTTTTTTGGCACGGGCAGAGTATGAGAACATCAGTGCAGCTGTTTGAATAAGGCCCTAATCACATTTTAGGCTACAACAATTTAATTACTTTTTTTTTATGGGAAATTCACAAATTGATATTTATCAAGTTTTTATCAAGATCTAAAACGTTTTGTTTCATAGACAGATTGTCTGATAACCTTGTGAAATGGAAACTGAAATATAGCTATCGACTTGTTAGTTCAAACTGCAACTTACTGTTGAATTATGACCCATTCTGCACGTTTCCTTATCTTTCACAGGGGGTTTTGTTTTGTGAAATAAAATGTACCTTAATTTGAGAAACACTTCACTGAGAAGAATGTTCAGTATCAAACTGTTTACAGCAGTTATGTCATGCTTAATATATAATTTATTTGACCATAAAACCACTTTAAAAATGCAAAATAAATGATATTTCAGACACCATAAGTGATATTCTGCAATGCCTCCTAAAGTCATTCAAAGATACACTTTGCTCTTGAAATGTGAGGGTAGTGTCGTAGTAGGCTACCTGAGTATTATTGCTGACCTTGTCCATCTCGTTATGACCATAGAGTACCATCTTCTTATGGCTACTTCCAGCAGGACAACGCTCTCGCAATTCTCAAATCATCTCAAACTGTCTTGAAAATTATTAATTCACTATACTCAAATGGCCTCCACAGTCACCAGATCTCAATCTAATAGAGCACCTTTGGGATGTGGTGGAGTGATTCACATGAAGGATGTGCAGCTGACAAATCTGCAGCAACCCCGTGATGCTATCATGTCAATATGAACCAAAATATCTGAGGAACGTTTCTAGCACCTTTCACTGACAAAGCATTTGTTGTAACAGCACATCCCATATATGCTCAATCGGTTTGAGATCTGGGGAATTTGGAGACCTAGACAACACCTTGGACTCAAAAGTGTTACCGTTCAGGCTGATCTTTTTTTCTCGTTTTGTGTAGTGACATTACAAGGTAATAACAATAAATTAAAATTAAAATAAATGCCTCAAAGAAAAACGGGCAAGGCTGAGACATACAGCAAAATCATCCATCTGATCTAAAAGAAAATGTGATTTATAAAGATGTTTTTAACCATTTAAAAATGTAAATCTATTTAAATAACACATTTTGAGAAGCGTGATTCGTCACTCCAGAGAACATGTCTCCACTGCTCTAGAGTCCAGTGATGGTGGCGTGCTTTACACCACTGCATCCGACACTTTGCATTTCACTTGGTGATGTAAGGCTTGGATGCAGCTGCACTGCCATGGAAACCCATTCCACGAAGCTCTCTACGCACTGTTCTTGGGCTAATCTGAAGGCCATAAGAAGTTTGGAGGTCTGTTGCTATTGACTCTGCAGTAAGTTGCCGACTTCTGCTCACTGTGTGCCTCAGCATGCGCTGAACCCACTCTGTGATTTTACATAGCCTAGGCCTACCACTTTGTGGCTGAGTTCCTATTGTTTCTTATTGCTTCCACTTTGTTATAATACCACTAACAGTTGACCGTGGAAATTTTAGTACTGAGGAAATTTCACAAATGGACGTATTGCACAGGTGGCAACCTATCACGGTACCACGCATGAATTCACTGAGCTCCTGAGAGCAACCCATTCTTTCATAAAATGTTGGTAGAAGCAGGAAGTCATGGAAGTGGTTGAATTCAATTATTTTGAGGAATGTGCCAATACTTTTGACAATATAGCGTATGCTAAAGTAACATACTTTTATAGATTAGATGGTGCCCTCTGCTGTTTATTCATGCGCTTTGCATGAGAGTGAGTTAGTAAATCTGGTCCTCAGTGTTTAGGCATTTTGGGTTTGGCCTTTTTTTTTTCTTTCTTTTTTTTTACCCAGGAGAGAGAGTGTGTGTGTTCACACATATATACACATGGGCGTTGGAAGCAAAAAAAATGTGGGTGGGTCCTCAGAATTTTTTTACTGGAGTAGATGCCAATAAGTACAAATATACCGGTACTGCTTTGCTTGCTAAGCGTATAGTTCGGAAAGACAAAATTATGGGAATCGCCATATCATTGAGAGTGGCAGTAGTGTAGGGGTAAGACGCACGGCATCTAATTTTGACACAAATCGACCCGCGGTTCGAGTCCGCCTTTCGCCGAGCTCAATCTTCTCCCTTTTCCCATCACAAATCAGACCAGAAAGGCATTTATTTTCAATAACAATGACGAAAATAATAGAAAAGTGGTAATAAAGCGTCTAACGTGTTTAATAATACGTGTTTATCGATTAGGGGTAGGTAAACACACATGTGCTGAATGTTAGAGACGATAAAAGTGAGTGGGTCCAATATCATTGATCGTAAAAAGTGGGTGGGTCTTGTATCTATATACACTCACCTAAAGGATTATTAGGAACACCATACTAATACTGTGTTTGACCCCCTTTCGCCTTCAGAACTGCCTTAATTCTACGTGGCATTGATTCAACAAGGTGCTGAAAGCATTCTTTAGAAATGTTGGCCCATATTGATAGGATAGCATCTTGCAGTTGATGGAGATTTGTGGGATGTACATCCAGGGCATGAAACTCCCGTTCCACCACATCCCAAAGATGCTCTATTGGGTTGAGATCTGGTGACTGTGGGGGCCATTTTAGTACAGTGAACTCATTGTCATGTTCAAGAAACCAATTTGAAATGATTCGAGCTTTGTGACATGGTGCATTATCCTGCTGGAAGTAGCCATCAGAGGATGGGTACATGGTGGTCATAAAGGGATGGACATGGTCAGAAACAATGCTCAGGTAGGCCGTGGCATTTAAACGATGCCCAATAAGGGGCCTAAAGTGTGCCAAGAAAACATCCCCCACACCATTACACCACCACCACCACCAGCCTGCACAAGGCATGATGGATCCATTTTCTCATTCTGTTTACGACAAATTCTGACTCTACCATCTGAATGTCTCAACAGAAATAGAGACTCATCAGACCAGGCAACATTTTTCCAGTCTTCAACTGTCCAATTTTGGTGAGCTTGTGCAAATTGTAGCCTCTTTTTCCTATTTGTAGTGGAGATGAGTGGTACCTGGTGGGGTCTTCTGCTGTTGTAGCCCATCAGCCTCAAGGTTGTGCGTGTTGTGGCTTCACAAATGCTTTGCTGCATACCTCGGTTGTAACGAGTGGTTATTTCAGTCAAAGTTGCTCTTCTATCAGCTTGAAACAGTCGGCCCATTCTCCTCTGACCTCTAGCATCAACAAGGCATTTTCGCCCACAGGACTGCCGCATACTGGATGTTTTTCCCTTTTCACACCATTCTTTGTAAACCCTAGAAATGGTTGTGCGTGAAAATCCCAGTAACTGAGCAGATTGTGAAATACTCAGACCGGCCCGTCTGGCACCAACAACCATGCCACGCTCAAAATTGCTTAAATCACCTTTCTTTCCCATTCTGACATTCAGTTTGGAGTTCAGGAGATTGTCTTGACCAGGACCACACCCCTAAATGCATTGAAGCAACTGCCATGTGATTGTTTGATTAGATAATTGCATTAATGTGAAATTAAACAGGTGTTCCTAATAATCCTTTAGGTGAGTGTATGTATGTATGTATGTATGTATGTATGTATGTATGTATGTATGTATGTGTGTGTATATATATATATATATATATATATATATATATATATATACAGTGAGGAAAATAAGTATTTGAACACCCTGCTATTTTGCAAGTTCTCCCACTTGGAAATCATGGAGGGGTCTGAAATTGTCATCGTAGGTGCATGTCCACTGTGAGAGACATAATCTAAAAAAAAAAAAACTTCCAGAAATCACAATGTATGATTTTTTAACTATTTATTTGTATGATACAGCTGCAAATAAGTATTGGAACACCTGTCTATCAGCTAGAATTCTGACCCTCAAAGACCTGTTAGTCTGCCTTTAAAATGTCCACCTCCACTCCATTTATTATCCTAAATTAGATGCACCTGTTTGAGGTCGTTAGCTGCATAAAGACACCTGTCCACCCCATACAATCAGTAAGAATCCAACTACTAACATGGCCAAGACCAAAGAGCTGTCCAAAGACACTAGAGACAAAATTGTACACCTCCACAAGGCTGGAAAGGGCTACAGGGAAATTGCCAAGCAGCTTGGTGAAAAAAGGTCCACTGTTGGAGCAATCATTAGAAAATGGAAGAAGCTAAACATGACTGTCAATCTCCCTCGGACTGGGGCTCCATGCAAGATCTCACCTCGTGGGGTCTCAATGATCCTAAGAAAGGTGAGAAATCAGCCCAGAACTACACGGGAGGAGCTGGTCAATGACCTGAAAAGAGCTGGGACCACCGTTTCCAAGGTTACTGTTGGTAATACACTAAGACGTCATGGTTTGAAATCATGCATGGCACGGAAGGTTCCCCTGCTTAAACCAGCACATGTCAAGGCCCGTCTTAAGTTTGCCAATGACCATTTGGATGATCCAGAGGAGTCATGGGAGAAAGTCATGTGGTCAGATGAGACCAAAATAGAACTTTTTGGTCATAATTCCACTAAACGTGTTTGGAGGAAGAAGAATGATGAGTACCATCCCAAGAACACCATCCCTACTGTGAAGCATGGGGTTGGTAGCATCATTGGGGGTGTTTTTCTGCACATGGGACAGGGCGACTGCACTATATTAAGGAGAGGATGACCGGGGCCATGTATTGCGAGATTTTGGGGAACAACCTCCTTCCCTCAGTTAGAGCATTGAAGATGGGTCGAGGCTGGGTCTTCCAACATGACAATGACCCGAAGCACACAGCCAGGATAACTGACCTAAACCCAATAGAGAATCTTTGGAGGGAATTCAAACTCTGTGTTTCTCAGCGACAGGCCAGAAACCTGACTGATCTAGAGAAGATCTGTGTGGAGGAATGGGCCAAAATCCCTCCTGCAGTGTGTGCAAACCTGGTGAAAAACTACAGGAAACGTTTGACCTCTGTAATTGTAAACAAAGGCTACTGTATCAAATATTAACATTGATTTTCTCCTTACCATTTTTCCTGATTCTAACACATCAGCTTTGAGGACAACATGTTCACTTGCTGCCTAATATATCCCACCCACTAACAGGTGACATGATGATAAGATAATCAGTGTTATTCACTTCACCTCTTATAATGTTATGCCTGATCGGTGTATATGCATATACAGGTTATTTTTGTTATTCATCATTGGAGTCTGATAGTCTCGCCTCCTCTGCTAATTAAAGCTGGACCGGTTGAGTGCATGAAGTGTCCAACATTCCACACTTTGTTTTTTCAGTTAATTAAGTGCATCATCTGGGTTTTTAAGAATGAAAAGTAAAATGTTATTTTATGCTGTCATGTGGGGTAGTAAAGTGAGAACCATACCAAACCATCGGCAAAATGACTTGGAACTGATGACAGAGACGTTAGTCAAGTATTGAGTCAAATCGCAAGTCTTTATTTATTTATTTATTTATTTATTGCAATTTAAGCAATACATATACGTAACCTGAGAAGTTTTATTGAAACTGTTATGAAAACCATATAATATGCTACAGTTTTTTGTTTTTATTGTTTTGTTGCTGTTAGTATACACTAGGGAGAAACTCAACTTTTTTAAATAAAAAAATAATATTGTATTGCAGCTATTTATGTATAGAGTTGTCTACTAACAATTGAAGTGCTTAATGTTTTTTGATAAGGTCATGTACAATCAATGTCAATATTCCAAGACATCATGACAGCCTATTATGAACCCTTTTCACATTTCTGGTGTTAAAAATATTTTTTGCATTCACATCTGACAATAGCAATTAGCAAAGAAAGGAAAAATCTGAACTTGTATTTGTTCTTCGCAATCTGTTTAATCTGTTTTCCCCCTTTCAAAAACAATAGTTTGCTCTTTCTGATGAGATTTTTTGGCCATTGACTTCATCCACGTCTTTTTGTCCACATTGTTTAACCTGAGGCAAGTGTCTCTCAGACTTTTCAGTATGTTTTATGTGTATACATATGTTTATACTAAATATTATGGTTATGGAAGGAAAATCGCAGATTTTTTTTTTTTTTTTACATTTTCTTGGTACGTACAAACATTTTCTGTGAATGGTGTGTTGGAGTGCAATGGTATTTTCAAGTCAAGACCATTATTATTCCCACTGATCTTCAACCTCAAAATAATAGTTTTCACTGGGACAGCTAGCTTGGTCACCCATACAGCAAAGGCCACAGTCTTCTACTATGTCAGAGTTGAAATAGACTAATGTAGCTATAACTATGTTGGCTACTTGATAAGATCTGATGGGGCCTGAGATGAGAACATTTGACTTCTTGAAATTTCGACAGGGACCTAAGAATGACCGTATTATTTAAGGCAAGTTCTGTTTCAGTGAATCACCCAATGATTAGTTGAAGTGGAAACACTAAAGCAAATAAAGGGGGAAGTGCTTCTAAGGTGGAGCGAGGAGGGGCCTTGAGCTACACACCTTCGTGACGTGCCATATACGGACTTTGCTCTTACTTCACCTGTTTTCATTCACTCTTTCTGCATCTTTGGGATCACATACAAATACAGGCTCCAGCACGATATTGCTGCAGTATGGTGAGTTTATGCATGCAAACATAAGAAGAACAATATTCAGTGTACAGTTAGGTTGCCTATAACCTATTTGTCTAACATTCCAGTAAACAGTAGACTTTTTTAAAAGGTTACTATGTCATGTTATGCAACAAAATATGTATAATGCACTTTATCTTTATCTTCAATCATAGGCTGTGTTTTCCCTTTTGTTCATATGTAGGCCAAACAGTAGCTTATCAGAGACCGTAATGCAGTAAAGTCATTCAATTATCAGCTGACAGAACAGATTATTGTATGCACCCTAAGACAGCAAAATATAAGCACCATTTATGGAAATACAGTGGCCATAAAATGACATTTAAGCCACACTTAGAATGTACGAATGTCATTGCAATGAGGACAAAAAGAGAGACTGTGGGTGTCAGATGTTAGTGGATCATGCTTATAGTGTGTCTATGTGATCAACTACACCTGTGGTTACTGCTAATCTCAAACTATTCCCATATTCCTATATATATATATATATATATATATATATATATATATATATATATATATATATATATATATATATATATATATATATATATATATATATATATATATATATATATTCATGTTAACTAGTTTCAAATATGTTTTTATATATTTAAAGCACCTGAGAAGCAGAGCACTTTCATGCACAATATTGTATTCACTAGTGAATTGTGTCATCCTAAATATTGTCAATTCTTGCATCTGTTTTAGGATAAACTTGAGACTGCTAAGAGTGAGACAGAGGAGGTGAAAGTCACTATGCTGAAAAATGCTAATGGAGCAGGAGAACACAAGGATGTCAGTAAAAAAGCTGAAAAGCCTCAGAGTACCGTGAGTCTCCTTAGTGTATAGCAAACCAAGATTTATGTCATATCTGAATAAAGGTGCTGTATGTAAGTTTCTGACTGTACTAACGCATACAAATGCCGTAATATGTTTGCAGATATTTAGGAAACCAGCTAAGTTCACATACTCGTTTCTCTGAAAAAACAATGCTACAGCCATTCATTTTACTTTGAAATGTGCGTTCCGTGTCGGAATGTATGTTTTTGTTTTGGTCTGTGCGATACCTCAACGCTATCTCACGACCAATTTGTACGTATTTGTACGAGGTGGCTAATTCGTACAAATTCGTATGACCTCACTCGTATGAATTTGTACGATTTGTCTAAACTGCAGTGACGGGTAGGTTTTAGGGGCGGGGTTAGGGGTAGGTCATTCATACGAAATCATACCAACTCGTCAAATATGTACAATTTAGCAAAAACAAGTGAGGTCGTACAAATTCGTGTGAATTAGCCACCTTGTTAAATACGTACAAATTGCCGTGAAATCGGGTTGGATACCGCTCATTGCCAATTTAATTTACCCAAGAGTATTTCGACACCACAGGTTGCCAGTTAGCAGAATACATAGCATATTGCTGCCATGGAAGCCAGTAAACAAACTGGGTCAGAGATTGCATATTCTACCCGACCTTAAAAGCATTCATCAAAAAAACTTTAAAACGCGTTAAAGCACGGAAAAATCAACTCATCAACTTACAGTGTGTAAGTCTCCCAGCCTTCCATTGTCAATTACACTCGTTCCTGTTGCGTGTCCTCACATTGGCAACCCACAAGAGTGTCTCGAGTCTGAGGAGGGTTCAAAAACAAATTCAAAAACAATATTTTGAATTTAGACTGCAGAACCATTTCAACCACTAGCTGTCATTCTTACATACAGCACCTTTAATAAATTATTTTATATTTATTACAATATAATAAATATTTAAGCCTGCTAAAAGAGCTCAAGGTTTGTCTCAAATGCTCACTAAACAGGCATATTTGTATAAACTGAACATATAAACAATATTAATCTCAGTTTTCTGTGAAACTTAAAGAATAACTTTGCACACTTTTAAACTTAAAGATTCATAATCTCTATATCCACTTCTATTATTAATTTTATTTCAGAAAAGAAATGGTAAGGAATCTGCAGCAAAGCTGAAAGAGAACCAGAGGATGGGGTATCTGCGGGCTAATAAAGGACTCGTAGCCACTGTACTGATTTCAGCTGTTATTATATTCACGATTGTGGTTGCCATGCTTGTCACTAAAGAAACAGAAGGGCACAGTCACTCAGAAGCGCACAATGCCACAGAAATTCCATAGCAACAACTGCAGTGGGACAAATCTGTTTGTTTTAGTATATTATTATGTTTTATGTTATAAAGTTACATCTGATCTAACATAAAATGTCTATTACATTTTCTTGTTTTAAACATACTTAAGGGGGAAGTTCACTCAAAATTTTTTGTCAATACAATAAAAGTCAGAGGATCCTATTTACAACAACAATGGACCATATTTGTGTACCACAGAAGAAAGAAAATTATGCAGGTTAGTACGGAGCCCCTAAAGGGACATGGTGATGGGGAGAAAAAAACATGATGAGAGGTAAAATAATTTTCTCGCAAATGTTTTGCTTTCCCCCGAGAAACTTGCCATTCATAAAATTTCTTGGGGAGTGCAAAACTTTCTATTTTTCCATCACCATGTCCCTTTAGGGGCTCCATAGTTTTAAGATTGTTTGTAAGACAACAATTTAAACACTCTGTGGGGAAAAATCAGGTTGTGTGTAAGTTTTTTTCTCTAAGCTTGTTAGTTTCACTTTGTCATATAAACATGACTTGGCAGGAAAGGCTATAAAAAACACATTCCCCATGAAAATTGTGCTGATAGTTTGGTATGTAAACACAAGGAGATGTGATTGAAAGCAAGGGCATTTTCTGAGGTCAAGTGCACACACTCTTTTTATTCTGTACTGAGGAGTACAAACACAATTGTTGTATTTATTTTCTGCTGTGATTACAAAGGAATCATCTTAAAGACAGGCTTTGTTTGAGGCTAAAGATTGTATATAAAAAGCACCTATCAGCATTAACAATGTTTCTTGTTCACAACCAACTTTTTATGTTGGAAACCACCTCAAGCTGTCATAATCATGTTTGGTTCAAATGTAAATTCTGATGATTGTGAAAATAAATGCAGAAATCTATTATCTGTTGTTATCATTGTGTCAGCTTTAGTGCTTCATGTTCACAAGAGTTTCTTTAACAGCAAAGTGTTGACAAATCAGTTCACTCAAATTACTTGAATGAACAAACTGTCACAGGGAGTCAGGCAGCCAGCTGCTCCCTAACTAACAAAAATTGAATTTCAGCAACCAGTATTTCCTCTATCATGCAACATTGAAATATTTGATCAACACATTTGAATATTATTCTTACAATTTCTTTTTGCTTTTGTGACAGTATAATCTTCAGATAAAGACCAAATTGAACTATTTTAATTTTTAACAGTATTACTTTTCATGTTCTGCTGGCATATTATGTAAATAAACTTTTGGTCAAAATATAAATACAAAACCACGCAATATGAAGTCTACATAGAATCGCCCTGCTCTGAAATGATTTTAACTTTGTGTTGAGGAATATACTCAATACAAACATTCAACTCTTATTTTAATCCCCTTTCTGAGAAAGCAAAACAGAGAAGGAGACTAATAAGCGGTTGTTCACACAGAATACTTTTTTTGTATTCCACTTGGCTGATTTTTAATTGTTGCTGTGTAAACATGCTATATGGGCAACATCGCAGTTTTTTGCGTATGGGGCAGCATAGCTGCAGTACAGTCAGGGTGCCCATGCTGACTCCTGTCCACCACTGAAAGCGCCAACAGTGGGCATGTGAGCATCAGATCTGGACCACGGAGCATTGGAAGAAGGTGGCCTGGTCTGATGAATCCTGTTTTCTTTTACATCACATGGATGGCCGTGTGCGTGTGCGTCGCTTACCTGGGGAACACATGGCACCAGGATGCACTATGGGAAGAAGGCAAGCCGGCGGAGGCAGTGTGATGCTTTGGCCAATATTCTGCTGGGAAACCTTGGGTCCTGCCATATGAATGTTACTTTGACAAGTACCACCTACCTAAATATTGTTGCAGGCCATGTACAGCCTTTCATGGAAACGGTATTCACTGGTGGCTGTGGCCTCTTTCAACAAATAATGCACCCTGCCACAAAGCAAAAATGGTTCAGGAATGGTTTGAGGAACACAACAACGAGTTTGAGGTGTTGACTTGGCCTCCAAATTCCCCAGATCTCAATCCAATCAAGCATATGTGGAATGTGCTGAACAAACAAGTCTGATCCATGGAGGCCCCACCTCGCAATTTACAGGACTTAAAGGATCTGCTGCTAACATCTTGGTGCCAGATACCACAGCACACCTTCAGGGGTCTAGTGGAGTCCATGGCTCGATGGGTCAGGGCTGTTTTGGCAGCAAAAGGGGGACCAACACAATATTAGGAATAATGTTATGCCTGATCGGTGTATAGGCTATTTGCAATCAAAATTATTCAACCCCCCGGAGACAGTAATAATTTACAAATGTAGGCTTTTATAAAGATATAGAGTTTTTAAAGAATTGTATCTATAACAGTTTAGTGACTAATTAAAAGTGATAACGTCAATATGTAATGTAATGCTTTTGAGTTACGGGATTTTTTTGTAATACAATAAACATGATATTTCCCAAGAGCAATTTTTGAAGAGGACACAAATAATACAGCCAAAATCGTACTTGTAAGGATATGTGTACCACAAAAAAAACAAAAAAACATTTCGTACTTATTTGGCGTTTTGGTGTACTGAAAAATTATCTAATGTCCGTTTTTCTTTTCTCTGTCATTTTATCTGACCAACAACACAAAGCGATAGTAATTTAAATGCGATTAAGGTTCACCACGCAGTCATATTATAATTATTACATTATCTTGCGTCCTTCACATAGTATTTTATACTATGATATTCAGATATTTAGATATTCAACTGTAGCAAGCCCTCTGATCTGCCACTTATTATCATATTGAGCCAAACCCTACACAGATCTGATTGAACTTTCGGTTTAGAATTAGCCAATTTTTTGAATTTGGGGGCGGGTTGCTTGAATTTTGGGTTCATCATTAGCCTATTATTCGTAATGAAAAACACAACAACAAAACAGTACAATGACACACTCCCTTAAATAGGCGCTTTTACGCTTTGAAACCAAATGTTCGATAATCTTGTCTGTCAGCGGTTTGCTCGTTCGGCTCGTGCTGTATTGAGCAGACACGTTCAGTTTTTAATTGTTTTGTCAGTTCTCTAACTGAACTAAAGGATTTTATTACTATACGATGGGCAAGTGATGTTTACAGTGTTTTGCCTAATCTGTATTAAAGAGAAAAGAATCACTTCATCTGACGTTTAAAGTGAATAAAATAGACTTGACAGCTACTTACTGGTGTTTCACAACTGCTGTCTGAAGTGCCTTGTTCTCTCCCCAAACTTGTGTGGTAGTTTTTCTACGGTCTATGGGTAACGTTAGTTGAGGTGCACGGTGGATCAAACCACTGTGAGGCAAGGGGGGAGGGGGGGGGGGGGGGGGGGTTGGTGGTGTGTCTCAAAATGTTTCTAAACTTAAAACGCATTTTTTGTCCCGTTTGCGTTTGTATTGTTTTACTACTTACACATTTATTTTAAGGATATATTGTTATATTATTTACAATACTCAGCATGGATTTTAGGGGGGGGGGGGGGGGGGGAGGGGGGGGTGTACAGTCATCAGATCTAAATCTCATTGAAAATATTTGGAGGAATTTGAAGAAAGCAGTGGTAATGATTATCACAGTGATCTGGAGGCTTTTTCAAGCGAGGTTTGGGCCAAGATTGCAGTAGAGAGGCATAGCGTTTATTCAAGGTTATAAAGAATAAAAGATTCTGCACAAAATTTTACTTTTGGGGGTTGAATAATTTTGAACATGAATGTTTAGAGCCAACTTGATATATGGTTGACAATATGGATAAAGAGATATCCCTACAATAGATTCGGATATTTGGTTTCAGTGGGTAGTGATACATAAATATTCATGAGCTTCCCCTGTTGTGGGCGTGTCCTTGAGTCAACGCGCAAAACTTTTAGTAAGTTTTTATAAAATAGCATAGATGTACATCTATGACCTAACAACACCTGCGTCTTGTGGCTTATTGCTTTATTTAACAACAGCAATAGTTTAATATATGAAAATGACGGACGCAAATGACGGACGCTAGATGGCGCAAGCGTCACGCACACTAGCAGTGACAGTCAGATTGAGACCAATTCACCTGCAAAATTACCACTTCAAAAAGTTTGTTGCTCTAAAACACATGCACAATGTCAACAAACGGCAGGACCTCGAGAATATTACAGTTTATGGCCCCAGATGAGCGCCGTCAATTTGGAATTGAGGTAGGCTAACTGCACATCAGTAAACACGCCGGGTAATTTTCCAATGATACATTTACATCTAAACACGCTAGCAACTCACTTCTCTTTATATGTGCTTAAAATGAGATTTACATTAACTTGCGTTCTCTAAAACGCTAAAATGACACTTTGTAGAATGCATGCAAATGTTAAACAAAGTCAAGAGCTTTTTAACCTCCACGTGCTTTAATTACACAACTGTGAAAAATTAGCATATTTACGTGCCATTTATATATGTGCTACTCCAAGATACTTTAAAGAATACCAAGGAACATGTTCCAAAAAACATTGTGCCATGTCCAAGACCCAGGTTACTGTTGTAGTTTATTGGTGTTTAATTGGTAGTGGGAGTTAATGTTCAATTAAATGCTGTTACATTTTTGTCTCATTGATTTGTCTCATTTGGCAAAATATGACAGCTTATCTAATATGAATGAAAATGGTTGCTGAACTCAGATAAATTAGCTAATGAATTAAATAATTGTAAATCATTTTGTTATTTGTATTACATGTTAATATTTTTTGTGTGGTCTTTTTTAGACTCCTTTCCAGCGTCTGGCATGGCAAATGCAAGACATATTAGGGGATGGAGGAATTCTCAAAGAAGTTGTCCATGCAGGGGAAGGTCCACCCGTGCCCATGCATGCCTCTGTATCAAGTAAATGGCTGAGTTGAACATGGTTTTAATGGAGTCATAGTTCTAGTTTCTCGCTTATGATAGTTTAATAGCAATAATAATAATAATTTGTTACATTTATATAGCGCTTTTCAAGGCACTCAAAGCGCTTTACATAGAAGGGGGGGGGGGGATCTCCTCAACCACCACCACCAATGTGCAGCATCCACCTGGATGATGCAACAGCAGCCATTTTGCGCCAGTACACCCACCACACACCAGCTGATTGGTGGAGAGGAGACTGAGGGATGATGCCAATCATATATATATATGGGGATGATTAGGAGGCCATGATGGACGGGCCAATGGGCAAATTGATGCCGGGGTTACACCCATACTCTTTATCGATGGGCATCCTGGGATTTTTAATGACCACAGAGAGTCAGGACCTCGCTTTAACGTCTCATCCGAAGGACGGTGCTTGTTACAGTATAGTGTCCCCATCACTACACTGGGGTGTTAGGACCCACACAGACCACAGGGTGAGCACCCCCTGCTGGCCTCACTAACACCTCTTCCAGCAGCAACCTAGTTTTCCCAGTTGGTCTCCCATCCATATACTGACCAGGCTCAGCCCTGCTTAGCTTCAGTGGGAAACCAGTCTTGGGCTACAGGGTGATATGGCTGCTGGTGATAGTTTAATAGTGCAGAGATAAATGTTTTTTAAAACACACTACTTTTCAAAAGCAAAACTTTGGGGTCGGTAAGATTGTTTAAAGGGTTACTTCAGCGATTTAGCATTAAGCTTTTTATCAGTAGAAACCCTGTAGTAAATTCAAATTATGGTACTTTCCCCCCTCATATTCCCCTGAGACGAGAGAATTATGCATTTTATTTCTGGAAAAAGTCCTCAGATGACGCAAATATCGTCATTTTGCGTCATCAGAGGATTTTTTTGGCCAGAGGCTAAAAACTACAGCCAGTAGAAGGAGCTAGTTCCGCGTGTTTTCAACCTGCCCACAGGGGAGAGATCTCACTCACAGAACGTAAATGGGCACGGTTGCTTGAATCGGGCATTCATAACGGAGCGGTGCGGAGCAAAGTGTGTGTTTCAACTTTTCAATGAATTCCTATGAAAGTTTAGCTTCCATATGCAATCTGAAAACGCGCCAGACTGGACACGCGCTGAGAATGAATGCCACGCTTACCTCAGCTCTGCTCAGCTCTTACTTCGCTCTCGTTCGTGACTTTCATTCGGCTCACTCACATTTTATTGAAAAGACACGTTCAGATTTTTAATTGTAGTGTTTATTCTTTAACTGAACAAAATTATTTTATTATTATGAAGATCAAAACGACGGTGGGGGCGGTGTAGGGAGTGGCCTCGTAGGGCAGCGAAGCAAGTACATTCTGGGAGTTGTTGTCTTTCATCCACATGAGACAAAAATACATTTTCTGTCTTTTCTCAGTCTAGAAGGCACCAAATTCAAAAATAATTTCAAATTTCTACTACATAAATGACCCAGTTTAAATACACATTCATCTTCCCAGCGCTGAAGTACCCTGTAGTGTTTGGTTCGTGTAGGTGAGGGAAGGAAGAAGACGGGGTCGGCGTAACTGGGACTGCACTCTTTTATTGATCTCACAATCCTCAAAACTGTCACACACGAGGGCGTTCGAAACTCAAGACTTTAAACAACGTTGCTCTCAGGCTCAATCTCTTTCTCAAACTCTGGTAACGGTAGGCAGGCGTTGGCAGTCCCGGTCTCTCTCTCCGCTGCAGCTTATAAGCAGTCTCTCCATGCCAATTACTGCAATCAGAGACAGGTGTTATTCATCTGCACTTGAACTACTTACCAGGGTTGCCAGGTTTTCACAAAAAAACCTTCCCAATTGCTACTCAAAACAAGCCCAATCGCATTTCAGGGGGGCTTCCCCGGTAAAAAAAATCACATTTGGGGGTAAAATATGTCTTTTTTTGGCATGGTTGCCTACTAAAATTCGCATTCCTGGGGCTAAATATCACATAATTGGGGTCGCTTCAACCCGCGGACATGAAAAACAGCCCGCGGCAACAGTGATGAAGTAGCCCAATTCCGCGGGAAAACCACGGACTTGGCAACACTGCTACTTACCGACCGCTCGGCTCCGCTCCACTCTCTCTCTCCCGCTACAGACCTCGCAAAACCACGCCCCCTCCGTCACATACCCTTTTAATGTTTTTGACAAAAGTCTCTTATGCTCCTCACTAAGGCTACATTTATTTGATAAAAAAAAAAAATTCTAATATGCTGATTTGGAGCTCAAGAAACATTTCTTATGATTAAAGTTGAAAACCGTTTTGGTGCTTAATATTTTAGGTAGTAGATGTCTTAACTGTCATTATTGATAAATTTAATACGTCCTTGCTGAATAAAGTATTAATTAAACACCACAAAAAATGATGATTGGTAGTGTTTGTACTTTTATGTCATGCATTCTTTTTTTTGCTACCTTCTCATTAGCTTTTCGACATGAACTCATTTAATCCACAGTTCATTTCTCTGGTTTCATTGAGTACTCTGACGCACCATTTGAGACCACCAACCACTTCAAATATCCACGAATGATGAAGCTTGGTAGAGGTAGGATGGAAATTTAATTCTGCCATTGGAATGATAATCATTATGATTTTCCTTTATATTGTCTTGTTTGTACAGTGCGAGACACTCAGACCTCTTTCTCTGTAGATGTTACTTTGTATGGCCTAGAGCTCGGCCTTCTTACTATGAAGAAAGGCGAGTTCTCCCGTTTTCTCTTCAAGCCCAAATATGCCTATGGAGACCTTGGGTGCCCCCCACACATACCTCCATTAGCCACAGTCCTCTATGAGGTGCACATCCTTGATTTTCTGGACTCGGCACAAGTGGATGATTTCATGGATTTGACTATGGTAAGATTTAATGCATTTATAGTTGTGGTCAGAATAATGGCAAATACAATATGTTAAATATGTTCAAATATGGCTGTAAAAATAAATCTGCATTGTTTATCCTTTTAATCTTTTATTAAATCTAACCTTTCATTGAAGTAAAATAATTGAAAGTGGGGGGTAAATCACATTATGAAATAAATGCTTTTCTCCAAAACACGTTGGCCATAATTATTGGCACCCTTTAATTAAATACTTTTTGCAACCTCATTTTCTCAAGATAACAGCTCTGAGTCTTGTTCTATAATGTTTGATGAGTTTGGAAAACACCTGACAAGATATCAGAGACCATTCCTCCATATTACAGAATCTCTTCAGATCCTTCAGATTCCCAGCTCCATGTTGGTGCTTCTTCTCTTCAGTTCAGCCCACTCATTTTCTATAGGGTTCAGGTCAGGGAACTGGGATGGTCATGGCAGGAGCTTCATTTTGTGCTCAGTGACACATTTTTGTGTTGATATTGATGTTTGTTTTGGATCATTGTTCTGATGGAAGATTCAACCACGGCCCATTATAAGATTTCTAGCAGAGGCTGTCAGGTTTTGATTTTTTATCTTTTGGTATTTAAATCCTAGAATCCATGATGCCATGTATCTGAACAAGATGTTCAGGACCTCCAGCAAAAAAGTAGGCCCACAACATTAAAGATCCAGCTGTATTTTTAACCGTGGACATGGGGTACTTTTTATACCCGTTTGCACCAAACCCATCTGGTGGGTTTGCTGACAAAAAATCTCTTTTTATTGTTTCATCTGAACATAGAACCAGGTCCTGTTTGAATTACCAGACAACTCAATATGCTGGAGTTTGTTTTTGGATGAGCGAGGAAGATTTTTCTTGAATCCCTCCCAAACAACATGTGGTGATGTAGGGGTTGTTTGAGTTTATTTTTTTAGTCTTTCTGACCCCAAGACTCAACTAATCTCTGCAATTCTCCATCTGTGATCCTTGGACAGTCTTTATCCATTCAAACTCTCCTCCTCGCTGTGCATTAAGGCCTATACACACCGGGACGAATATCGTGCACGCTTATCGCCAGCGTTTTTCTTGTCTTGACTGAGTGTTCACACCCAAGCGATTTTCACTGGCGATGCGCCGAGTGAACGTGCACATTCAGTAGATAGCTCTCCCGGTACACAAGGTGGTGCTGCGGCCTCTGACACTCGTTTGTCACACAGAAGAAGAGGAGAGACAGCATTTACGCTCTTGCCAAAACCATAGACACATTATGTCTATGGCCAAAACCATTCACACACTTTTTACTAATTGGAAAGCAGCATTAGCAGCTCATCTTCTTCTTTGTCTACTTACTACTACTTCGTCGTATCAATGTGTGCTCGGCAAGAGCGTTTTGTGCTTGAGCGCCACCAAGCCGTGTTTTAATGTCACTTCAGCAGCTTCGATCTTATTGGTCGGACAGTTTTTAACGCGCTGTGTCAAAATAAATAAACAAACCTGAGGCGTTTTTTAAAAAATGGCGCTTTTATGTCTGGCGTTTTGCGCGTCAGTGTGCACACTCACATTGGCGCCCTTTGTTTAGTCACAAGGCGTTAAACGTCGGCGATAAACGCGCGAAAATCGTCCAAGTGTGAACAGGCCTTTAGGACGATACATACCCTATTCCAGGCAGATTTGTAACATCTTTAGTTTATTGGAACTTCTTAATTATTCCCCTGATGGTGGAAATGGGGATTTTCAATGCTTTAGCTATTTTCCTACAGCCACTTTCTATTTTGTGAAGCTCAACAATCTTTTGCTGCACATCAGAAGAACTATATTCTTTGGTTTTACTCATTGTGATTTAATGATTAAGGGAATTTGGCCTTTGTGTTTCCTCATATTTATACTCATGTGAAACAAGACATTTCATGTTTCTAGTCACCCTGTTGTGCTAAAAAAACTTCAGAGATATTTTACTCATAAAAAAATCTAGGGGTGCCAATAATTGTGGTCAACATGTTTCGGAGAAAAACATTTATTTCATAATGTGATTTCCCCCCGACTTTACAATCTTTTACTTCAATGAAAGGTTAGAATTTTTTTTTTGAATGATCAGATTTATTTTTACAGCCATCTTTGATCATATTTACCAGGGATGCCAATAATTCAGCCTTCGTCGCGAGTTTGATTGATTGATCTGACCAATAACATTGCCGAATCTGCCGGTTTGTCTGACAAAGCAGTCAGGAGAGTTAAAAGATTAATGTTGGTGGACTTGAACTTGAAAAACGGTGTGTACTGACGTCTTTCCGCGGTTGAAACAACATTTTTAGTTTCATTCGTGTTAATTTGATGCTCATCAATGAACTAGACGGAAGAGATGACTGGTTCACGAGCAGCTTTAACTGAGGCGCTACAGCGACTTCGACACACAACACGAGTCACAAAACCGTATTTGTTGTTTACATTTCTTAAAAAAATGACAACATTTTAAAGTTGAGACTTTGTTTCATATCAAAAGTAACTTGCGCTGTCCTGCCTGTCGGCGTGTTGTCAGTATCCTCTTTGCTCCGTGATGTATTTTCTCTACGTGAGAACGTGTGTGTGGTATGAGAGCACCATGGCTTGACGGACATAGCAACAGTAACTAAAGGGGGCGGGTCTACGCGAACGGTCAATTCTGACCACAACCGTAGCTTTCTCATTTAGTTTGTTTGTGGGATCTAAGATTGTAATTTCACCATACCCCAGGAAGAGCAGAACACTGTTCCTCTGTCCACCTTGCTGAACGTGCTGGAAACACAGCGGAGCTTTGGCAACCTCTGCTTCAATAAGAAGCGCTATGAAGATGCACGAGAGAGATACAAGCAGGTATTCTGCTTATAAATGTCTTATTTGTTTTGCAAGTATGAGAGTTTATGAATGGATAGAAGGAAAATGTGTAGTTTATTCTACCTGTGAAAGACAGTGTAACATACTTTTGTCCCATGGTACAGGCCATGACACTTTTGCAGAATCGTGAGCCGGTGGATGATGAAGAGAAGCAGCGTCTTGAGGAAATAAAGTTGCTTTTCCTGCTCAACCTCTCACTCACGTACCTCAAACTGGAGAAACCCCAAAAGGCCCTTTGCTTTGGTCAGAAAGCACTGGACATCAACCCCCAGAACACTAAAGCTCTCTTCCGCTGTGGCCAGGTTGGGCAATATTTTGACATTTTTATATCCTTTGTTGAAACTCTGATCATATTTGTTTTGTAAAAAGCATATTGCTTTGTAAAATCTAGGGCTGTCAATCGAGTCAATTTTAATGATCAGATCAGATAGATTTTTTTTCTCTCATCAGAACTTGTCAGAATCTGCTTGAAAGTCAAATTGGTTTAATTTTCACTCAGACCCATGCACGGCACCAGAATTTTTTCTCTACCGGTGCTAAGGGGTGACTAGACCAATATGTGAGGGTGAACATTAAAGCAGCTATGGTACACACCACATTCATCAGAAGTGTAGTTTAAATTATATTTGGCCAAAGAAAAGGAATATTCAACTAAATCCGTTTTTTCTTTAGCTTAATACAAGGGACCATAAGACAACAACAAAAAATCCTTTACATGCAAAGGTGAAAGACTTCAGCACATATGTATGCATAATCAGAACTGTGCATACTTTACAGTTAAATTAAACGAACACCACATCGCAATCTTTATGTAATGGATTAAATGTAGCCTTTTAATGGATTTAAGCATTTTTTTCATGGCTGGCATATCAAATTGTTTTCAATGGGAGCGCCGTATTAGAACGCCATGAGCGCCACAAGCACCCACACTCTCAAGCACCCACAGCTAGGTGTTTTCAGCTGGCTAAAAATGCTTTGGTGGACACACGACCTAATAATGCAGGAAACAGCGCTAACATGACATGGAGGTTACCGGCAGTGTGACAGATATGTTTATGTCAGGAGGAGTTTCTCTCTCAAACCTTTCTCTCTCTGACTCTCTCTTTCTTTTCTCATTCTTTGGCCCCCATCACAGACAGGGTTTCCTACCTGCACTTTGACTTCATGAAAAAACTGTCCATCTCATTCTCAACTGCTTGGGGGGGGGGCTAAACCATTCTAAACTATTAAAAATTCTGATGGGCCTATCCTAGCCCCGGTGTAGCGCCGTCACTGCTCAGACCGAGACTACCTCGTTCAGGTGATCTCTGATCAATTATTTTGATGCTGGTCATATAATTCAAAATTCATCAAAATTAAAAGAAAGAAACCTTTGAAATATATCAGTCTGTGTGTAATGAATGAATATAATATACAAGTTTCACTTTTTGAATGGAATTAGTGAAATAAATCAACTTTTTGATGATATTCTAATTATATGACCAGCACCTGTATAATATATTTGATGTGATTATTTTGGTACAATATTTATCATTTAACCTTAAAAAAAAAAAAAAAAACTGTATGTCCTAGGCTATGTTTAGGCTATGTGGCCTAAAAAAAATCCCAGATTTTTTTCACATCAAATCTGATTTACGATTTAAAATCAATCTGCAGATGACAAAGAAATTGTTCAAAACAAGTAAAATATTTGCGGCTTGGTAGCACATACCTAGGGTCCAAAACTTTCAGCATGTGAATAAACTAGTCAAAGATTTATGAGTTGATATGCAGATAAAATTAACTTTTATTAACAACAGTAATGTGCAAAAAATTATAGGGAAAATGTAAATATTCTGCTCTTATTAAATATAGGTTACCATTGTTTTTTTTATCACACTGAACTGACGACAGCTTCAGTGACTATTAAAGGAGTGCTCTTTACTTGGTTTCTGGGTAATTCAGTCACAATTTGAAGAAAAGTTGTTTTTCATTAGACTTTGTGACTTCCTACTTTTGTCCATATATTAGGGAGTGGAAATGGCTAATAAGCACTACGGTCTTCCTGCGTGTTTCCGCCAAAATAAAAGCTGTTTAACGTTTGAAAGAAATCTATCAACATTTCTTGTTTTTAAAAGAAGTCTCTTCTGCTCACCGAGGCTGCATTTATTTGATCAATACAGTACAGTTATATTGTGAAATATTATGTAAAATAGTATTAGCCAAAGTAAATTGTAATGTATTCCTGTGATCAAAGCTGAATTTTCAGCATCATTACTCCAGTCTTCAGTGTCACATGATCCTTCAGAAATCATTCTAATATGATGATTTGCTGTTCAATAAATATTTCTGATTATTATCAATGTTGAAAACAGTTGTGTAAAAATTTTTTTTAGGATTCGTTTGAAAGCTTTCTATTTTAGATAAACGCTTTTCTTCTATTCATCAAAGAATCCTTGATGAAAATATTAAGCATATTAAGCATAGTAATAGTAAATATCTTTAATATTACTGGTTGAACATGCTGGTTGAGCTGCGCATGCTGAAGCTGAAGAGAATAAACACTCGTAAACTGAAGAGCTTGTTTTGGAAGCGTTCCCGTAACAACACGCTGAAACACAGCAACCCGAATAATTCACAATGTTTTATTACAATAGTGTATACCAATATAATGTTATGAATATGACAGCCTCAATCATAGTTATTAATGTTTTGCGTTGCTGTTTTTTTGAAGGTGTGCGCTCCACTGAAGCTAAAGATGATCAGGTACAAGTGCTTAATAAAACGCATCTATATGAGATTAATCAGATTGTAACGGAGTTTGTTCGTATGGGAAGAAGGAGGCGGGAACTGGCGAACGTTCAACAACTTTAATAAATCAACACAAAATAAAATGGCGGTGACAGGCCCTCACGGACGACTGCCGCCTACATACAAAAACAAATGAACACAAAATGAAAGTAAAAGCGACAGCCCCTCAAGGATGACTGCCGCGCACACACATAACAAAACGTAAATAAAACACAACGCAAAATCCCAGGCCTGGTCCTCTCTCGTCCTTCACTGTCGTCGCTCCTCCTTTATACTCCCGTCACTTCTCAGTGAGACACGAGACCGCTGCAGCGCGGAGCTGGCGACGAGAGAGTGGAGAGAGGAGAAAAGGAAGAAAAAAAATTATAATTCTGGTCCGGTTCCCAGACACACTGCCCCTCGGTCCTCAGCCAGCCGAGAGGCTCTTCCTCGCGGTGCCATGCGATGGCACTGGACGCTCGGTGGACGGCTCAATCCTCCTTCGCCCCCTGGCGGACGGCGGTGGCTCCTCCTGTCGAAGGCAGCCGGCAGCGAGTACCGCACGCTCCCTGCTCCTCCCCTACATGGCGGATGGACGCAGGCTCCGGCCCACGGCGAACACCGGCGACTCCTCCGCTCCCTCTAGGACGGCAGCCACCCCACCTCCGTCCCCCCGATCTTCATCCGCTCCAGCTCCACCGCCTCGGGCAGCCCCTCGTGGTCTTCTCTCATCCGCGCTGCCCGAACTCCTCAGCACCGCGATCCCCCTCAGCAGCGAGGGCTCTTCGACAGCATGTCCCGCCTTCCTCACGGGTTTTGGCACCAATGTAATGGAGTTTGTTCGTATGGGAAGAAGGAGGCGGGTACCGGCGAACCGGCGAACGTTCAACAACTTTAATAAATCAACACAAAATAAAATGGCGGTGGCAGCCCACTCACGGACGACTGCCGCCTACATACAAAAACAAATGAACACAAAATGAAAGTAAAAGCGGCAGCCCCTCACGGATGACTGCCGCGCACACACATAACAAAACGTAAATAAAACACAACGCAAAATCCCAGGCCTGGTCCTCTCTCGTCCTTCACTGTCGTCGCTCCTCCTTTATACTCCCGTCACTCCTCCGTGAGACACGGACCCTCAGCCTTGCTGCTCGCCACACAGATATTTATACTACATAAGTTAATATTACAATTTATATCTGCATAAGTGAAGCTTGAACTAAGTTATGCGCTAATGTGCAAAATGTGTGTAAGCCGAAGCACTCTTCACACAACAGCAGGCTGAAACACCAACAAACCCAAACCCAGAGAATTCACAACGTTTTATTACAAAACGTGAGTCCTCATTATAATGTTATGTATATGACAGTCCCAGTAGTTATTAATGTTGTGCATTGCTGTTTGGCTGCCAGTGATCCCTTCTGGTTGAAGCCAACCATTTATTCCGCCGATATAACTCCTTTGGGATCTAATAAAATTGTAACAATAACAAGCTAACTGCACAACATATCCCGGGCATATTGTAACCTTGTTGTGAACCTTCTGGGAGTGTTTTGTTGATCTTTCTCTGGTAGTTGTGGCTGCTGTGCCCATAGACTGAAACAGGTCGCGCAGCTGTGACCGGACACAAAAATGGTGGCGATAAAGTACAGTGACGTCACATGGTCCGCATGAATAGCGTCAGCTTCTGACGCAATGTCAAGTGATCCAAAATCAAAAGGGAACAAGTGCTCCAAACGAGCCAGGTATGAAAATGCCCTAAGATCAATCATTGTTGCAAGTGAGTAAATAATTTCATACACATACGAGAAATCCTCACCAAGGCTGCATTTATTATAATGGTGAGCATAAGCGTCAAGAACAATGCTACAGTAAAAACAGTAATATTGTGGAAATATTATAATTTAAAAGAACTGTTTTCTATTTGAATATCATTTCAAATGTAATTTATTCCTGTGAAAATGTTCAGCAGTCATTACTCCAGTAGTGTCATATGGTCCTTCTGAAATCATTGTAATATGCTGATTAGTTATATGATGATTTGAACTTTTGACTGGTAGTGAATACTTCAGCTTCTGGAAGATTCTTCCAATCAGGTTTTCGTAGTTGTGGCTGTTTATTTGTGTTCAGGGCATATGGTATTATTGATCCGATATTTAGAACTTTTTTCCCCCTAATTTCTATGAGGCCTGTTTGGAGATGAAAGACTACGAGAAAGCACAAGATTACCTTACACTTGCTCAGATGAAAAAGCCATTTGACCCTGACATCAACACCTTGCTGAAAAAGCTTGCTCTGTAAGTTTGAATTATCTGCTATTTTTGTCATCTTACATTTGTGAATGTGAAAGCTAAACAAATCTACTGATCTTTTACAGCTGCTACAAGGACTATTTAGACAGAGAGAGAGATATGTACACCAAGATGTTCTCAGGTTTGAAGCGAACAGAAAAGTGAAGCTGTGTGCGCAACTTGCAGTGTCCATGGTAGTGGTCTTCACCATTTTTCAAACCCTCCAGATTGACCACAAGTGGGCAGTATAAACCCAACAAATTGTCATTTTGGGCTGAGTGGCCAACATTGCATCAAATGTTGTCATACTTTAAATTGATTTATCGTTTGATTTTATTTGGCTTTTTTATATACTCTCTGCTCTCAGCATTGTTATGTATGTTATTTTAAGATACACTTTATTATAACAAACAGTCAAGCTTTTGCAGAATTATGTTCAGTATTATGTTGAAAACTCTATATGGAGCATCAGGATGTTTTCCAGGTGCACTGTTTGAAGTTTCAGAAATCATATAGAGTCTTTAATTTGTTTAACCTATTTGTCATGCTCTTAATTGTTTTATAAAAAACTTTTTTTGTAGGACATGCAAAATCTGTGCCTGAATAATTTTTTTACTTATGTTCACATTAATTCCGCTGTGCCATCACCACTGTGACAGACTATTTTGTGTGTTAAGTTTTGAAGTTAACATGTAAACAATACGATGTTCCACCTTGCTCAGTGTTTAGAATTGTCCTTAGATTTAAATGGAAATGAATAATATTGAAAATACAAATATATTTTGTGTTTACTCAAAATAAAATAAAAAGTCAGTATATACTGTATATATTAAATCTATTCTCATACAAGTCCTTTGAGTCTTGTCATCATGCTGTGCTAACAGTGCTAACTCCCTGTGTTAACAGAGGTTCCTGCAACAGCCATAAAATGTATTTGGACCCTTGACCTGTTAAGATTTTTTGGGATTTCCGCCTAGATTTGGCCTACCCAAATTGAAAATCTTCCCATACCCACATACAGTGGTCTAAATACACAATTTTATGTCATATTACAGGAAACCCTTTGAAGTTACATAAATCAATGATAAACATGCAAGTATATGTTGTCTGAGCTGTAATACTACGGCCCCACCCCTCCCCCCCATTTTTTTGGGTTATTCAGATGCATCTGAAGGGAGGAATATTCTCTTCTTTATGTATCCCCCAACCCCCCATACCCATATATAGTGGTATAAATGCGATATCCCAGTGATATTTTTAGTGGATGTATGAAGTGAGTTCTCCAAGTTCACACAGGTATCCATCAACAAATCCAAAAAGTTTATACTAAACTAAATATATAAGTCACTTTGAATGAAAGTGTCTGCTAAATGTTCATAACCACAAAGTATCACAAATTACATTTTGTGGCCTGTTACCTGCAACACAGCTTTTCGTTTTAGTGCTGGAACATCCCATATGGAATAACTGAGTGTACCTCAGTGTGGAGATGTAAGGATACCATCTTTTATGAGAGCCAGGCTTTTGACCACAATGACCTATTTGAGAAACCCCCCCACATTGATTTGTAGAGTGAAGTTCCACTGTTATTATATGTAATGAATAGCCTTTTCAGTGCCTGGATGTGCAATGCAAACATGGTTAAACTTAAAACAAGCAATAGGTCTGTAAAACCTTGGACCACAGATAAAGACATTGCTTAGTTTGGTTTCTCCTCCCTTGGTAACATTAGCCTAGTGCAGTCCATCCTTTTCTGTTTGTGTTTCTTTTGAGTGTTGCTTCTCTGCTGACATTTACCAGATGTGAAAATGTAATTATGTGTGTACAAAGTGAAGTGTATTATTCTTGACCCACACCTCCATATCCAGGTTTTAGGGGTTTCTCCTGTACTGAGCTCTTGGTGCTTGGCAGTAAGTTAGTTTTTCAAAACCAGAGTTATTTTTTCATACTGCTGTTTTTTTTTGTACAATGTTCCCTAGTTGTCTAGCATCCTGTCCATTTTATGAGTTAGAGAGTTCACAAAAAAAATTATTATAATAGTAAAACATAGTAAAGGATAATCATTATTTACTCATCTTCATTCCAATCTTGGGGTGCGTCTCAATCTGTTCCCTAGCTCCCGAGCTTGTGAATCAGTATATCGTGTACATGAATTCGGGCACTGGTAAGGACAGTAAAGGACGCTGGCTCACTACACACTGGGACACTGATGACTATTTCCGGCGGCATGACAACATCCTCATTGTACTACATCATTAATGGTATTTATGAACAACGGCAGAGCTGATATCTTTCTGACATTACTTGTAATGTTATTTCAAGTGAATTATAAATACTTTGCTTCTTACATATACATGCAAAATTTCAGCCATAAATAAACTAGATTGTGTTCATTACCTGTCTAATGATGTATGTGTATGCTGAAATATAATAAAATAATAGTTTCTATTTTTCAAAACATATCGCGTGTCATTATCGATTGTTATGTGTAGTGAGTTGGCTCACGTTGGCCCCAAGTGTGCCGCACAAGTCCTGAAAATTGAAGCCAAAACGCTTTGATCGCCGGATGCAGTATAGCTCATAAACCCCGCCCTCTCCATGTCTGAATGGGACGTGAGACAAAATAAACTATTAAATTACACTTCAAATCATTTTTTTTAAAGATGTTTTTTGTCATTTTCGGTAGTTTCCATCAAGCTGATGTAAGTTCAAGTATTCGTTTTATAAATAAGTTAAGTTAGTTATTTGATGCTATAAAAACTGGAGTGTGGCGTCATGATTGACAGCTGAGATTGACGGCTTCTCTGAGTGAAGTAGTAGACACTGAGGCACCAGCAGATTATTTTCGGGAGGAGATTGGCGCTTCAACATTCATTTCTACATTTCTATAACTGTTTATTTCATACCGACATAATGAGTTGGTCTGCAGTAAACTGTACTAACCGATTCTGTGGGAGTGTGGGCGGGACCTTGATACAACGGCTCCACTTCACGCTCACTACTGCGCAGACTCGGGCTCCAAGATGTCAGCACCATATTTGGACATTGGCGGCTTCATCGGTGCATCGTCCATCTTTTTTTTTTACAGTGTATGTTCCAGACCTTTATGCATTTGGACCCCATTGACTTTGATTGTATGTATTTACTATTGTTTTCCCAAGAAGAAAGTACAGATTTGGAACAACATGGTCAGTAAATAGATAATTTTTTGCATGAACTGTTTTCTTAAATGGAGTAATTTGAGTAAACATTTTTTTGCCTTTTATAAAAGACATTTCATAAAATCTCTACCATTTAAACAGAATTTGTAACATTTGTTCAGAATATATAGCTACCATTGTGTGGCCATCAAAGGAGAAACGGGGCTCTGTCCCAAGTGGCATCCTAAGCGCTTGTTGTCTGCCTCCAAATCCTCACTTTTGTGACGTGATGCAGCTTTGGCTACATTCACACTGTCAGTTCAAATCCAAATGATGTTTTACTAACAAAGTTCGGGAGGAACACATTCAAATGATCTATCCAGTTATCACATCATTTAAACCAGCTGTCAGCAATCAGCAATCAACATGTCTACCCAATCAGCACAAGGGAAGCACTACATAAATACCCAGTCAACTCACCAAAGTTCTTTGACAGTTTCCCAGCATCCCTCCACCACCCCATCTTCCTCACACTCACCTGGTTACTTCCTAACCAGAGATACGGGGGGAGTACTCTGGGTTCGGGCCAAATACCGAGCTCGGAGCCCTCTCCTCGGACAGCACGCCAAATACACATAATACCACACATACTATTATGTATACTATATTTACTATCTGATTATCTGTTCACATGTGAACTCGAGAATTATTTGTGTAGCCGATTGGAATCTGATCAAAAATTTTGACGTCCACATTGGGCGGCCGCAGCTAGACTTCAACCCGACTAAGGCGGCTGTGTTCGAACTTCGGACTGTCAGTCCAATTCAAATTCGATTTTTGTGAAATCCAATCAGATTTAGCAAGTCTGAACGGCCAAAAATCACATGAAATGCGATTTACCTTCATGTGTGGTTTGAAATCCTATTCGCATTTCTGGAAATACGTTTCAGTCTGACTGTGCTGCTCAGATTTTGCATGGTTTATGTGACTTTCTAACGCAACACCGGTCATTATGAGACGTTGTTAAAGGAAACATGTTGAAAGTCTAGGAATAGGAAGAATTGTTGCAAAGTGCCAGACGAGCAGAATAACAATAGGCTATAACGAAGGCATGTTTTGAAAGTGGCAGAGATGACAGCGCAGAATAAAACATCTCTCATACGCTCATATCAAGTAGTCCAGCATGGAAGCTACACAAATGTCATGGATACACAGATACACAATGTGGCGACTGCTGCTGCAGAACAAGTACAGGAACTTGCTACTGCCAATATATTTGCCAATACGCTGCTGCGAGTAAGACATAGTGCTGTTGCACAAATAGCATATCAATAACCCATAGCAGATCTGTACAGGTGGAGCTGGGGAAGGTGGGGGGTTTTAGAGGAACTCTGAAGCACGCTGCAAACTGCCATAGTAAATGTAACCAGCCATTTGAATGTGTTCAGCCACAAGCCCATTGGCTGCAGATGCAACATGGATCAATCAGCTTGTGCCAAGTAGTTAACGCTGTATTTACCATCAGTTTGCATTAGAACCATCAGCTTGTGCCAAGTAGTTAACACTGTATTTACCATCAGCTTGCATTAGAACCATCAGCCTGTGCCATCTAGAATTTCATGACAGAGCTATGTATTAACATGCTCTTGAGCAAAATAAGCAAGCTAACATGAACTACAATCTATAGCTTCTATATATACACAAAATTCATTCTTCAATATTTATTATCAATTTATTAGCAATTATCAGACAATCTCAAACTGATGAATTAGCATAGTTATTACTCCACTACCTGCATGGCACAAATAATAACAGTTCTATATTGTTGAACCAATGTGGTTTGTATGATGGATATGTGACAAAGTTACTATGTTTCGGGAAGCAGTTGCGACTAACTTTATTTCTACATTGATCCCCTGTACTATGGTAGTTAAGCAGCTAGTTATGTGTGTATGGGAAACACAACCCAGCTAAACTTTGACCATGGAAAATTCTTTCAGGGGCTGAGCAAATGACTACATCTTTATTTACATTTTTTGAATAACGTGGACCGATGAATTGTGAACAATAAGACCTGGGGCCTCATTTATAAAACTTTCTGTAGATTTTATTCTAAAAGTGTGCGTAGCCTATGCACAAAAGCTAGATTTTGCGTATACACAAAAGTTTTCAGATTTAAAAAAATGCGTACACCAGAACATGCGCAAAAATACCCTTTATAAAACCCAGTTAGCGAAAGATTGTGCATACGTGCGTCTCCAACCCGTCTCCTTCTAGAAATAGCCATATATGGAGCTTACAACACCTAGTTTTACTATGTATATCCTCATATGCATATCCTTTGCATATGCATATTCATCCATGTGATACCAGGTTTAACATACAAGACATTAGGAAAATATGAGATACGGATATGCTGTCACATTACTTTGCTAAAAACATAGCCTATCCTTGCCTTTCTTTTGAATAAATAAATCGAAATAGTACCAAAATAAATAATCATAATACATTTCAGAGAGTTTTTCTAAATTTTTTCCACTGCCCAAATTGTATTTTTAATTGCTTCATATTTTTTAATGGAAACAGATTAGCCTTATTGAGCATTATTGATCATTATTTGCTGTTCTGCTATTATCATACGCCTATACACTCAAAAAAAAAAGGTTCTATATGGCACCAAAAATGGTTCTTCGTCGTAATCATAGGGGAACCACTTTTGGTGCTATATAGCACCATATCTTAACATTTTCTGTATATGGTAGCGGTGCTATATAGCACTTAAAAAGGTTCCCCTATGATTACGAGCCAAGAACCATTTTCGGGCCATATAGAACCTTTTTTTTTTAGAGTGTAGCAATCCTTGCTGTAGTTAAAAGATTGCCACAGCATGCCACAGGAAAAGTGTTCAAAAGCAGCGCATTCAGTACAAATATTTCTATTTATTAGAATACAAAAAATGTTGTAACATCTGGATAATGATTTCATGTAATGGCATATTTAATCTAAATGTGTATATCAGATGTAAAACAGAGTTTAAATAATTCACCACTTTTATTTATTTAAACAGTTATTGTGAACATGCACTGTATTTATGATTGGGACTCATAATGAGGATTTAAAGTGGTTTTCCGTCATCTGCTGTCAGTCCCTGCTCTGCCTCCTAAATGTCTGTATGCATAGCTCAGAGTTTGCATACGGGTGTGCACATTTTCACGTCAAGTTTGTTTTTTTATTAATTCCAACTTTTGCTTTGGAAGTGGCGTACGCCTCTTTTTTTTATAAACGGTTATAAATGAGCCCCTGTACCTTAAGAAACTTAAATTTTGACATCAAAGGTAAAGTATGCTATTTTAGATTAGATTAGATTAGATTAGATTAGATTCAACTTTATTGTCATTACACAAGTACAAGTACAAGGCAACGAAATGCAGTTTAGGTCTAACCAGAAGTGCAATAGCAGCAAGTGCAGGATATATACAATGGTTGCGTAAGTGCAGGGCATAAAAATGTACTGAATATATATATAAATATGTATAAGTAGAGAGATGGTTATTACTATAAACAGAACTGAATTTACAGATGAATATATACAGTGAATAAATATAAATATACAGATGGCTATTACTATAAACAGAATGTAAACAGAATGTACAGGTGAATATGTACTATGAATATAATATACAGATGGCTATTACTTTGAACAGAATTTTACAGATAGAGGTATACAATAATATGTTAGGCTAATATGAGGAATATAGCAGTGGATTAAGGTAGTGCAATAAATTATGGACAGAGCTATCCGAAAGAAAGTGTAAAAGTGCAGTGGAAAGTGGTTGCATATTGCAGTTAGAAGTACGGTGCAAAATGCAAATGTAAACATGGTTACTGTAAATACAGTCGGCAGTGCAAATGAGCATATTCCAGTTAAGATATGGTGGTGCAAAATGCATAAGTAAACAGTTGTTACTGTAATAAACAGTCAGTAGTGCAAATAACAAAGTGAATGTAGATGTGAGGTAGGAGAGTTAGCAGTATATGAGGGAAGTGGATCAACGGGGGTTTGAGTTCAGTAAAGAGACAGCTCTGGGGAAAAAACTGTTCTTTAGTCTGCTGGTCCTGGTCCGGAGGCACCTGAAACGCCTGCCGGAGGGCAGGAGAGAAAACAGTCTGTGGGCTGGGTGAGAGGAGTCCTTGAGGATGCTGCGAGCTCGATGCAGACAGCGTTTCCTCTGGATGTGCTCGATGGCAGGTAGTGGAGTCCCTGTGATGCGCTGGGCAGTTTTCACCACCCGCTGCAGTGCCTTGCGCTCCGCAACAGAGCAGCTCCCATACCATACTGCCACACAGTTGGTCAGGATGCTTTCTATTGCGCAGCGGTAAAAGTTCACCAGGATAGCCGAGGAGAGCTGATTCTTCCTCAGTGTCCTCAGGAAGAAGAGGCGCTGGTGAGCCTTCTTGACCAGGCTGGAGGTGTTGGTCGTCCACGACATGTCCGCCGAGATGTGGATCCCCAGGAACTTGAAACTGGAGACAAGCTCAACAGCCATTCCATTGATGTGGATGGTGTCGTGTGTGCCTCTTGACTCCTTCCTGAAGTCCACGATGAGCTCCTTCGTTTTGGTGGTGTTGAGGAGCAGGTTATTATCAGTGCACCATGTGGCCAGGTGCTGGATCTCCTCCCTGTAGGCAGTCTCATCGTTGTTGCTGATGAGCCCAATCACCGTAGTGTCGTCCGCAAACTTGACGATGGAATTAGTTCCATACACAGGCTTGCAGTCGGAGGTGAAGAGGGAGTAGAGAAACGGACTTAGCACACAGCCCTGTGGTACACCAGTGTTGAGTGTGATGGACGTGGAGCAGGTGGATCCTGATCGAACATTCTGTGGTCTGTCAGTTAGGAAGTCCAAAATCCAGTTACACATTGAAGTGTTGATGCCCAGGTCTCCAAGTTTGGCAATTAACTTGGATGGGATGACAGTGTTGAATGCTGAGCTGAAGTCAACAAACAGCATGCGTGCATAGGTGTTTTTACTGTCCAGATGGGTGAGCACAGAGTGCAGTGCCATGGAAACTGCATCCTCTGTGCTCCTATTGCTGCGATAGGCAAACTGGTGTGAGTCCAATGTGGATGGTATAGAGTCTTTTAGGTGTTCCAGGACCAGCCGCTCAAAGCACTTCATAATGATGGGTGTGAGTGCTACAGGGCGGTAGTCATTAGGGCACCTCGGGCTGGAGTGTTTCGGCACTGGCACAATGGAAGTGCGTTTAAAGCATGATGGTACAGCTGCTTGGGCGAGAGACAGGTTGAAAATGTCTGTAAAAACCCCAGCGAGCTGCTCCGCACATGCCCTGAGAACACGACCAGGGATGTTGTCTGGTCCAGCAGCCTTGTGCGCGCTGATCCGGCTCAGTGCCTTGCAGACATCTGTAGAGGAGAGTGTGATTGGTGGGTGGTCAGCTGAGGGTTTGAGCTTGGTGGCAGTTTCTCTGTTGTCTCTTTCAAAACGAGCATAAAAGTAATTTAGCTCGTTCAGGAAGTTGACATCAGTGGCTGTGGGGGTGGAGTGGGTGGGTTTATAATCACTGATGGCCTGAATGCCCTGCCACATGCGTCGAGGGTCAGAGTTGGAAAAGTGTCCCTCTATCTTTAGCTTGTAGCAGTGCTTGGCCTTTTTGATGCCCCTCTTCAGGTTTGCTCTGGATGCGCTGTAGGCTTGTGTAGGCTTATTTCAGCTCTAAACAGAATTGCAGGAATAATGCCTGTTTTCAACGCATTCTTACCACTTCAAATGTGACTTGTGATTTTTCCAAGTAGGACATGTTCCTGCAGATCAGCATCTTTGATAGGGTTAGGGTGATGACTGGGTTATTAATGAACAAGGGATGAGGATCCAGGAACATGTCCTTCTTTGGTTTCTATACAGACTTCTGCGTGCAAACACGAAGCAGATTCAGATCTCCAAAAGGAGCTGATAGCAGTCGACACAAAGACCCCATTTATCTGTTCCAGTCCATACATGTTTGGAGAGCTTGTGTGTGTGTGTGTGTGTGTGTGTGTGTGTGTGTGTGTGTGTGTGTGTGTGTGTGTGTGTGTGTGTGTGTGTGTGTGTGTGTGTGTGTGTGTGTGTGTGTGTGTGTGTGTGTGTGTGTGTGTGTGTGTGTGTGTGTGTGTGTGTGTGTGTGTTTGGTCTGATGAGGATCCGAAGGATGGGCTACCTTGATAAGATGTTCTGTAGGCCACCCATCACTGCAGATACTATCACAGTAAGAATTCCATTGACAAAGTCTAGATGTAACCAAACACTTTTTCCTGACAGGTTGATGTTGGAAGCAGGAATGTATCTTTAAATTCAATAATAATAGTTCCATGCATGTTTAGCATCATGGCAATTGGCCTTTCTCAGTCATTCAAATGATGATGGCACTCAATGTCATGTCCAACAGATCCTCAAATTAGCACTTGTGGAGTTCTTCCCAGTTGAGAACCCTTGAGCAGCTGTTGCATATAGTCCAATCTGGCAGTCGTGCAGACACGTTTGGCCTCTGTCTGATACCCCTTTTCCACCAGGGCAGTGCTAGAGCTAGATTGGAGCCAGAGCCTAGTTTCAAATCGGTTCTTGTATGTTTCCACAGTTGGCTCCTCAGTTGAGACGTATACAGTGTACAGTGATGTAAGACCTGGCTCTGTTGTAGCTCTCAGCATGTGGAAAAGCAAACGGTTCTTAGAAGGCTCCTCAGTTGAACCAACTATGAACTGGGACTAGCTCTGGCTCTGAACTAGCTCTAGCACTGCCTTGGTGGAAAAGGGGTATGAAAGGCCACAGTGTTCCACAGTGAAAGGCATCCAGGTGCTCAAGTCAGTGGTCAAGTGTCAGTCGAGTCAGGGAAGTATATGTCAGTACAGGTCACTGAGTCATGATGTAAATACTTACACTCCCAACACTGTAAAAAATGTTTGTACAGAAAAAAACTAATAAAATGCTACAGTAAAAGCCTGTTAAAGGTGGGATAAGTGGTATTTCAAAAATGCTTTAGAAAAGTGTCTCGGGCCGAGTACCAAAACAAATTATAGCCAATCAGCAGTAAGGGGCATGTCTACTAATGACAGGGAGAAGAGAGCGCTCAGTGCACGTCATTATTCAAAAGACACAATACACAGGACGGACATTAGCTGAGCGATGGCAGAAAGAGAGAGATGGCAGATAAAAAACAAACATGGAAGATGTCTGTGGAACAAAAGAAGGCTTACGATCAGGCAAGAAGTATCAGCTTTTCAGCGCTGAAGAGAACTCGAGCTAAGGCCGAGGTTGCTTTATTTCTTCTCGATAGGCGAGTAACATTGATTTTGTTTTGTTTCACAGACCTAATATATGCTAGCTTTTGCTTGAATATGCTCATGTGTCATGTTTACTTTTCCATTTGCGTATTATCGTTCACTTCAGCGATGATAAAGACCCATTCATTTACACACCGTATAAGCCTGGAGCATCTAAACCTCCTCACTGTCTGTCTCAAGCGTCAGCTTCCAAAGTGTGTCCGAAAAATAAGATACTATACTTTTAATATATGTTTGTTTCCTTTGGTTTTTCTTTTTTCGTGATCAATATAACCCTTTAATCTTGCCATAATGTAATATGTTCGTGCTTGTGCTATCGGGTTGTTCATGAGAACTATGTTTGTGTTTTTGGGATGGAAGGGATGACTTTTTCACTGAACATTCGACCTGGATTACCATAGTAACACGCATTGCTTTCACTTTACATCATACTCCCGGCCGGCTGGCACAGCAGATTCCGCTATAGTCTGGGTTACTTATGTGTGGGGCGGAGCTATCAAAATATGATTTTAAATCAACATCGGTTACCAGAAAGCACTGTTTAGTGCAGATGAGTCTCAATTTAGTTAGCTACATTTCTTTTTTCACCCCTACACTGTAAAAGAAAAAGACTAATACTCCAATAAAAAACTGTTAATTGGTAAGTTAATTCATCATATATGGTGATAAATCGTGAACATTGCATGGTTAAATATTGCATGATATAAACATTTTACTGTACAATACTGTTAAAGATGTTTTTTGGGAAATAAAAACTACGAATTACCATATAATTTACGGTAAATATATACGAGTAAAAAGACATTCCCTGTGTGACATATTACATATGATTATATTTTATGTAAATGTGTTTTGTTACATTTTCTGTTATGTAGTTAATGTGTATTGCATTATTCTAATGTCGTATGTTTCCCTGATGGTTTTTTGTCTTTCTGTGTATGTCCCTGTACCCCATCTACAAGCAGGTTTTACAGGCCACTTACAATGAACTCTGATTCATGCATATTAACATTATATCACTTGAAATAGACAGATATACATTGTAAAATGTATGGGCACCAACATGCAATTCCATAACACTAAAACATTTAATTTTTTTTTACTGTGAATTTCTTAATTTAACAGTGTTAATCATTTAACAGCATCCAGTATTATATATCTGATAAACTGGATAGTCAAACCAAGTCACTTTTATTTATATATAGCTTTATACAGATTGCTTCAAAGCAGCTTTAGAGTCATAAATAATGATCCAATGACGTAAATGTTACAGAGTCACAGCCTCCACCCACCAATGCACAGGCATCATCACCAGCTCTCCACGCTCCGCCCACTCGTAAATAAATACATCAATAAATATACAAATAAATGTAAAAAAGCAAAAATAAATATATAAATAAATATATACATAGAAAAGCAAAATAATAAAGAATTATTTATAAATGTATTTCCTTATTTATGTATATATTTATTTTTTTCCATATGTATTTATGTATTCTTTTATTTATTTATACATTTATTCATTTCTATTTTTATTTGTTTCCACATTTATTCATTTCTACATTTCTTTATTTTTTTATGATGAGGGGGGCGTGGTTTACCTCAGACATAGCAATCGAGCTCAGAGTAGGCGAGGGCGAAGCGTGACACCTTGTGGTTGAAATACAATAAGTATAGCCTACTGACGTTGATACTGTCTGTGACTTGGATAGGTTTATGGCTAAAATCTTAAATCTTACTGTGTGACATGGATTGGCTAGGCCTACTCTTTATTCCGGACATGGACGTAGAACATCGTCTGGTCTGGATTTGTAAAATGTCCTGGGCTAACAAACATGCAGGAAGATGGCCTTCATCACTCCTTCAGGTCATTATGAATATCGCATCATGCCATACGGCCTGTCCAACTCACATTCTGTGTTCCAGAACTACATGAATGAGGTGTTCCAGGAGTATCTCCATCGCTTTGTTGTTGTATACATTGATGACATCCTCATATTCTTCCGGAACCTGGCCAAACACTGCCAACACCGAATACATCTCCCAGGTCCTAGAAAATCTTTGACAACACCACCTGTACCTCAAGCTGGAGAAATGTGAGTTCCTTATCCCCTCTGTGCAATTCCTAGGATATGCCATCGACCAACATGGCATCCAGATGGACCAGAGGAAGGTGGAAGCTATCAGAGACTGGCCCTTACCGTCGACTGTGAAGGAGCTTCAGCGTTTCCTGGGATTCGCCAACTTCTATAGTCGCTTCGTGCTCAACTAGAGTCTACTCAGTGCACCCCTCACTTCACTCCTCAGAGGTCGGCCCAAGTCCCTGTCCTGGACACCATCTGCCCGAGAAGCATTCCATCAGCTCCGAGAAGCCTTCCAATCCAGATCTCGCATTCATCGTCGAAGTGGACGCCTCGTCTACAGGTCGGGGTGGTATTGTCTCAGCAGCAGGGTGATCCTCCATGACTCCATCCATGTGCCTTCTTCTCCAAGAAGCTATGACTGGCGGAGCAGAATTATGACATCGGGAACAGAGAGTTGCTAGCCATCAAGCTCGCTCTGGAGGAGTGGAGACACTGGCTGGAGGGAGCAAATCATCAGTTCGAGGTCATCACGGATCATCGCAATCTTGAGTACCTGATAGTAATCAAGACACAAACGCTTAAAATACAACACACTTTTCAAAGATCCAAAATAGAACGAACAGAACAGGTTACAGTAGAACATTTTGTTGCATCACGTCACTTCACGTGTGGACAGTCACAGCATCATTGAATATAATGGGGTTTTCTTGGAACGCAGCATCAGTCTGTTGAATATGTTGCTGTTCATGTTTGTTAGCCCAGGACATGAGTACTTATCAACCTCCTCTCTTCCCCTGGTCGGGTGAGCCCTCGGAGGTTCCAGCTGTCCATCAATGGTTCCAACAGAGCGAGAGGGTGTGGGACTCAGCTCATGTCCATCTCCAGCAGGCAGTCCGGAGACACAAGACTCAAGCTGACACCCGTAGAGGTCCCACTTCACAGTACCAGCCAGGACAGAAGGTATGGCACTCGACTCAGGACATCCGTCTCCTGCTGCCCTGCCGGAGTCTGCTTTAACTCTAAAAACTCAAGAAAAAAACAAAAAAACAATACTTGTCATTATTCAGCTGAAATCAGTTCAGTGTTGATTCAGTTTGGTTCAATAACTATAAAGTTCATCAATTATAGAATGAGTTCAATTCATATATAAAGCAGCTCTGGAGAAAACAGGGATGTCATCGCCCAGCTCAGTTCCGTTCTCATCTTATAGTGTCAGTAAAGTCAATATTGTCAAATATTGTGCCTCCAACTAAGCAAGCCAAAAGGCAACAGTACCAAAGAACCTAAACTCCATCATTGACGGAATGGTGAAAAAAAAAAACCTTGGCAGAAACCGGACTCAGTCGGGAGGCTAGTTCTCCTCTGGCCAGACAAACCAACATGATGTGGTTTAACTTCAGGCTGCATGACAATTCTGATTGTAGAGTTGAAGCTGACCATACGATCTGTGTGTTTGATTCTCGTGGTCTTCACTGAGGATCTGTGCCAATAGCAACTAGTCTAGTTGATGCTTGTCTAGTTAGTGGGTTGAAGCAGAAAAAAACAGAATTTGGCTATATTAGTGTAACGGAGGGCAGCTAGTACGAGCTGTATGGGTAAAACGCACTCCCCTGATCTCACGAGGCACACTAGAGACTGACGCTAGAGACTGCGGCCTTTAGCGTCCTTGTTAGCACGCCCGTCTCCGATGTCAGAGATGCCTGTTTAAATCCCGCTCGGAGAGGGGCGAGTAGGACCGGAGGAGTTACAATAAGGTTTAGGAGGGTGAGTGTTACAGAGGCCAGCTAAAGAGCTGTGTAGGTAAACCCACTCCCCTGATCTCAAGAGGCTCACTAGCAATTGACTGTGGTCTTTAGCGTCTTGGTTAGCGCGCCCACCTCCCATGGAGTGGGGCGAGTAGGACCGGAGGGCTTACATTAGCAATGAAGTACAGTATATTAAAAAACAAGATTTTACTTTTATTTTTATGGAATGTGCAATGTTAAAATTCAAAGTGTTTTCGAATGATCTCACCATGTTCAGAGACATTATAAGAGGACGAGTTGGTTCACATTTAGAAATGAATGGGAAAAATCCTAATGCTCAATATAACAGGTGTAGTCCTGTCTTACAGTTAAAGTCAATCATCTTATTCATAGTAGCATGTGCATGAAAGCTGGAATACACAAGACGTCTCTTAAAATCTGAACTGATTTTAAATCACTATTAGGCATTATACACTTTTTAAATAGTTACAGAATAAAACTGGGCATCACACACTAACCACTAACCAACTGGGTCGCAGACTTTCAAGTAGTGGTGGGAAGTTCGGATCATTTTACGGACTCGGATCTTTGAATCTCGTTCAGCAAAATGAACAAATCTTTTTTCAAGTCATTTCGTTCATTTCAGCAGAATCTAATTAAAATATTACATTTTTCATTTTTCAGCACATTTAGTACTTTTGGAATAAAAAAATGAACTATAAGCTAATGCAGCCATGGCCAAACTTTGAGAAATAAATTATTAATTAATTGCTTAGCTTGATTTAGTCTATGTATGCAGTCTGTTAGTTCACCTCACCTCCCTATCCAAATCGTTCTTCTTCTTTTTTTTTTTTTTCAAATCGTTTACCTCTCGTGTCTGTCTTCAGGTTCGAGCCGTTAGTTCCGTCATGTCTGATGCTCTGATCTGGCCGTGACAGCCGTGTAATACACATGCGTCCGGAAACAGATCAGTTGAACAGTTCATCTCGAGTCTCGGGTTTGAGTCATTCGTTCATCAAGTCCCAGTCACCGGAAACAGATTTGAACAGTTCATATTGAGTCATTCGTTCAATAAGTCCCAGTCATCAAGTCCCAGTCACAAGTCCCAGTCCCCGGAAACAGATTTGAACAGTTCATATTGAGTCATTCGTTCATCAAGTCCCAGTCATCAAGTCCCAGTCACAAGTCCCAGGCACCGGAAACAGATTTGAACAGTTCATTTCGAGTCTTTGAGTCGTTCCTTCTAGTCCCCATATAGGCTGAATGCAGAAACAAAAATGATCAGTTCATCTCTCGAGTCAGTCTTTGGGTCTCGTTCTTTTGTCACGTGATCGCTTCCCGGTTTCAGTGTCTCGCAACATATACAACATTACAGTCATATTATTGACTGTATATTATTTTTTGTTTAGGAATTATCATACAATTATCAAAAGATATCTGCAACAAACATCTGAAAAATAGCCTAAGATGTTGCACAATGCGCATGCGCTAGTCAATACAAAATGAACGAATCGCTCTCTGAGACGACTCGTCGTTCCCGAGTCATATTAAGGATTCGTTCAAAATGAACGAATCGTTCATGAACGACACATCACTACTTTCAAGTGGTTTTGAGCACAACAAACAGTAAGAAATAGTGAGAGTATATGCTAGCATTGCAGTTCTTAACATCGCAATTGGTTGCTATCTACGTGGCAAATTACTAAAATAATACTAATACAAACATTGCATACTATCCACTTCATATGCTGCAGATATACTATAATTAGCAATATGTTAGTGTGTGAGATCCAAACATAGCCCATGTTTCCATTCTGGCTATTTTTTGACTTGATGGCCCCTTGTCCTAACTGACAGAATTGGTTACTGTTTGTGTAAGTGGGTAGAGGGGTGCTTCTTCCCCCCCCTTTTTTTGAGTGGAACTGCCAAAAAGTATGTACTATACAAACAGTACTGTTATTGTTGTTAAGCTTCATGAGCTGTTTTTTTTTTTTTAAGTGTACCTCAGCCACTCTATAATTAGTTACAGATCTCACTGCCCTTGCCAATGTTTAAATTCAAGTATGTTCCATATATTGACCTTTTTTTTTTTTAATAATTTTTTTTATTAATTAGTTATTGCACAATAAAAACATTTTAATTTTCGATGATAATATTTCAAGAGGCTGGAATGTTTTGGGCTATCAGGGCATGCTGGGAAGCTGTGTTGGACACAGTAACTCCATTTAGTACTAAACTGCAAGACTAGTTGGGCACTCTGGGGCACTGTTTGTCCTGGCTCAGGGCTGAGGAGGTGGCACGATGCCCCATGGTTGCTATACAGACAAGTTGGTGCCCTTGGATGTTGAACATGAAAAGCCAAAGGTGTTGTTTTTTTGTTTCTTCTTTTGCATCAGGTATGAGTGATGCTTTTATCCCATTACACTTAATTTAATAGCACTGCTAAAGAAAAACATGACACATTTGATTTCCCTCTTATTTAAATAAAACTTGAAGACTCAGTTGATGAAAAAATATGCCAGCACTAAAATAAATTAGGCTATATGTTATAATGTATAAGTTATTCTTGTGTGCTCTAGTTTCATACAATAGCCTTTGTATCAAATGTGAGTTTGCCAGCAAAATAGTTTGGCAACCCCCCCCCCCCCCCCCACATCCATCCTGCATAGTTTTAACAGGCCAGTGGAGACTATTATCTGTTGCCTCCAAATGGACACGTCATACTGCAAACATACCAAAGCTGCACACAGTGAGGCTGCGCCTCAGGTCAATTTCCTTCATTTTGGTAACTTTTTGCTCTCCATTTCACATCAGTGTTATCATTGGTCCTTAGAGTTCACAACAAGCATTGCTTTAAAATACATTTTGGCTTTGTTTCGATTATTGAATATATTTGGCTTCTAATGGATATATTCTTGTGTACATGAACTTTGGAAAATGAGGGGATTACAGTAGGATTAAGAACACAAAAGACTTGTATAATTTCATATTGAGAATTTCATTAAAGGTCCCGTTCTTTGTGATCCCATTGTTCAAACTTTAGTTAGTGTGTAATGTTGCTGTTAGAGCATAAATAATACCTGTAAAATTAAGAAGCTCAAAGTTCAATGCCAAGCGAGATATTTTATTTAACAGAAGTTCCCTTTCAAAGCCTACAGCGAACGGCCGGCTTGGACTAACATCCTGGTACAGCCTGCTTTAATTAAGTCAGTAGAACAGTAGAACAGACTAACCTCCGCCCACAAGAATACGCGAAAAAGGGGCGTGGTCTTGTTGCTCTCCCACGTGGAGAAGAGGAAGTGTTGCGTGGAGAAGACGAGGAAGTGTTGCGTTTGAGTGTGTTTGTCGCCATGTCGTCGAGACGCTGTTATTTTCATCCCGGAGTCAAATCACCTTTGTTTGGCTTTCACAGGGACGCTGTACTTAGAGATCATTGAGCGCATACATCTCCCCGTTAAGAGGCGTGACCTTTCCGTGCAACGTGCGCTAAGCTGCTGTCGAATCACAACACAGGAACCGTGCAACGTGCGCTAAGCTGCGGTCAAATCACAACACGGGAACCGCTGGCACAATCAGAACTCGTTACGTATTTCTGAAGGAGGGACTTCATAGAACAAGGAACTCATCAGCCCGTTTTTAGGACAGTAAATTGTGTGAAAAATACTGTGGTTTTGTGTACATCACATTTGTGTATGTGTACATCTTCTCCATGTGCATGATGCCATTTTCATATAGTGGTGAGGTATCGGTGCCATCTAAGTCTTGTTCAGACAGGAAAGGCAGGTTTAAGATTTTTGTCTTTCTTTTACACATGTGTCATTGTGTCTCCCATTCTTCTGTAAACAGAGGAAAAACCAACATATTACCCTCTAACAGTTCAGTATTTACATCACATCTTTTACTTATTTATTAATGATGCTTACATTTTAGGGGGTTGTAATTATTATTTTGATTGCATTTTATTTTACAGTATGTGCACTTGGGTGTACTTACAGTGTACTTATCTAAGAAAGTACTGGATAATATAAGGTAACTACATGGGTTAGGTTTAGGGGTGGTTTCAAAGTTAGTACCTAGTTATTACCCAGTTATTGTAATCACTATAATGAGTAGCCTACATAGTATGTAGGTTACATGGGGAACAGGACTGTAAAATAAAGTGCTACCATTATTTTTATACCGTTATATACCGTTATATTGTATAATTATATTTATTTGATGTATAAATGTATGTGTCGGCTGGATGATTCACAGAATGCTACAGTCACCTATGAGAAAATATTGGTATAATATGAATGATAAGCAAACTTGCAACTTGTAAAGAAGAAGTGTGCTATTAATGTTAAGGTGTAAAGATGCAATGCACAAAAGCCAGACTACAATATGCATACTCCACTCAGCCCCTAGTATCAAAGTGTAGCCTACAGCTGTAATTGCTGTGAAAATGCATTTATGCCGCATTAATACCTGCATTAATAGTCTGAGCAGCATTAAGCAGTCTGTGTATACAAAATAAAAATAAACAACCAAACAGAAGTAATAAACCGGTTGTTTCCCAAACAGCCTGGTTCTGTAGTAGCCCCAGCACTGCACATTTGGCCTATCTAATCTTATTCAACTTACCAGCTTGTTAGTAGTGAGACTCCAAAACCGGAAATGTGTGTCAGATAAGGAAGACGTCCACATTGTGTACTATTGGGATACTCCAGGACTAGAGTCAAGAACCACTGTCATCAAGCAGCGTAAACCTTTCATCCACTCCTTCCTCTGCATTAGAATGAAGCTGGAAAAAAAAGAAACATTTTCAGAAAAGTAGACTAGTCTTTAAAAATAATTGTGTACAACTTATTTCAATAGCTTACTCACCTTTAATTAAATGGCAGAGGTTCAATTGTTGTAGTCTTTGCTTCACAAATGAATCCATTTGTCTAAAACACATTTAGTACAACACATTTAAATTAAAATAAAGGCAAAAACTGTAATAGCTTTGTAAGAAAAAATACTATAATTTGATGCTTTAACCAGGGCTGTACAGTGCGACATATACTTTATGTCGCACATGTATGCTACAAAAAAATCTGTCTGTGCGATGAATATATTTACCCCAGTAGCACGCGTGCGATACAGTTTAGCATGTGAGACAGAGCTCATTTGAGTGAAGGGAGAATTTGTTTTGTGCTCGTGTGAGGTTAATCTAGGCAGTCGGTGGGTGGAGTCCACCTATTTGTGGATTTGTGTGAGTGTAGATGCTAGAAATGTTTCAAAATCCACGCGCTGTGCTGCGATTTACAAATGTGCAAGAAGAGATCCACCAATGCAGAGGAAGCGATTCACAAATGCACAGGAAGCGATTCACAAATGAATGCAAGGCAGAGTTTGAATTAGAGCGGAGACTGCGAGCCAGGCCATCTCGCCCAACAGTACCTGACCTCACACTTCAAGAAGAATGGTAAAAAATTCCCATAAACACACCCCTAAACCTTGTGGAATGCCTTCCCAGAAGAGTTGGAGCTGTTATAGCTGTAAAGGGTGGGTCAACTCCATATTAAACCCTACGGATTAAGAATGGGATGTCATTAAAGTTCATGTGCATGTAAAGGTTTCAGAAGCAAAAGGCTTAAGCTAGTCCCAGACTTAAATGAATGTTTGAGCTGTTTTAACTGAAAGTAACTTAATATATCTTAAAATATGTCAATGCAAATATATTTATATAATTCTTATATATAGATATTTTATATATAAATATAACATGCATGTATATACATTAATTCAATTAATTAGCATCACACAAAAATATAATCCTTATTCTCAGTGAATAACGAATACTTATTAAACGAAAAGTTTGAAAAATGATTGCACAACCATCAAATAGGTGGTGATGTGCACTAAGTAAGTTATGTAAATCGACATAAAACAAAAGAAGAAGAGAAAATAGAATGGCACGCTAACATCCTATGTGTTGTTCAATAAACTCTATTCAGACTCAGACTTATTTGCATTGTTTTATGACACCATTAGAATTTTCAAAACATTTGGAACAGTATGGTGTATATAAGCCAATGTAAGTTGTAAATAAAGAATATTGTCGTATATTTTGCAAAAAAACAAACAAATGCTATTTCAGTTTTTCTGTTTCCAAATGTAATGTTCAATGTGTTGCTTGCCGTTTTTTTGGTAATTATTTCTGAAATGTATTAGCAATATCTGAGTGAGGAGTACTTTCACTATAACAGTTTTGTTTATTGAAATCAAGTGACTTGGCAACACATACAAACCACAATTGCCAAAATGCGATTAATCTTGCTCTATTTGTTTACCACTAGCGCATGCTGATGTCGTTTTCTTCTTCTATATTAACTTGCCTTGTAGCCTACGATTCAATAGGTTTTATCATCATACAGTCTACATATAGTATGTCATACCCAAGTTTATTAGATCCATGACCATGTCATACAGTGTGATTTGTAATGACTTTATAGGATTGCCGAAATCACAGTCTGTAGCAGGCATAAAACAGTACTGCTCTTGCCCTCAAGATCCACTTCCCTGAGTTCAGCTCCAACCCTGGTCAAACTCACCTGCCTGTGGCTTGCTAGCATTTTGGAAGTCCTTGGCTGCATCTGAAAACTGAAGATGCCGTCTTCAAAGGACACATTTCAAGATAGGAATGCATCAAGGCACGTCCGAATCCAATGTTAGCTTCACTTCCTGCCTCCTGAGATATCTTCATCTGATCGATTTTTGAAGGCAGCATAGATGTATCCTTCACTGCCTTTGATATCCCACAATCCTATGCGTTCCATTCGGTGACATTTGAGCTAGAAAAAGAAAGATGCATCTGAAAGTTGCTGCTGCTTGTCAGTTTGTGTGTAAATGTAAATAATAAATGACTACTGTAGTAATGAAATATTTGTTTAGTTTAGTTTAGTTTAGTTGTTTAGTTCTCACCAAAGCTCACTTTATTTTGCTGTAGCCTACATTATTATACTGTTACGCTGCCTCAGAAGTTTCGTGAGGTACCTTCTGATTAGGCAGCGAGACAAGTCAGCTACAGTTATTCTCTACAGTTATTCAAAGTCTTTCAATGTCTCATTTTGAACCTGCACAGGAGAATGTGAGCTGTCAGTATGTTTCATTTAGCATCAACATTCTTCATGAAGCTACACTGCAGGTTTGAAGAACAAGACCTTATATTGTGTAGCCAAATGCTGCCAGCATTTGCCAAAAAAATACCATATGTTTTTCTTTCTTTTTTCACTCCCCTGCACAGAGAAGAATCAGCTCTATGTGAATATGAGTCCCATGTTTATGTTAGCCTAGCAGTAACTGGAACAGAGGGGAGTGTAGAGAGAGTGAGAGGGGAGGTAAGATGAAGAAAGGCAAGTGTTTAGTGATGGAATGGGAGGAGAATAAAGAATGTGGTTTTTAAGTGACAGATGATTAAACAAATTGGAGTGGGATGACTTCCTTAAGCTCCAAGCACAACATGAGGAGGGGTGGGAAGAGTGCAGAGGTCTGGCGAAAGACATCACTGATTGCCACCCTGGCAGGTGGGAAATCTTAACATCTGTGCAATTTGCCAGATTAGTTAACCTTTTATGAATATAATGAATATCTTTGCATGTCCACGTTTGCCTTTTTTTCTTATTGCATTTCAGTTTAAACGTTACCTTTTTATTTTTAATGTAAATGTTGTCATTTTATGTAATTTAATATAATTTTGTTAAATTATTATTATTGTTATTATTATTATTATTATTATTATTATTATTATTATTATTATTATTATTATTATTATTATCATCATAGGCATATAGTAGCATTCCATTATAACTGGTGTGCCGGATAGCACATCTAGGGGTTTTTAATCTCCTGTTAGTACATTGAAAAATGTTATAGTACATTTTGTCAAGAATGAAAAAGAAAAAAATAAGTAACCAAAACTCTGGAGCTGCTTGTCTCTTTTAATTCCCATTTTTCTCCACCATATAAGAGGATACAATGTGATTAGCTTATTAGCTCACGCACTGATTCCATATCTTTGAGACTCTGGCTTCAGAAGATCTTAGATTATTGTTATTTTGATAATGTCATTTAGGGGTAGAATGGGGTAAGGCAAAGGAAAACATAAAACTGATTGGCCTAATTATATTTCAGGAAGAAAAGTGAAATTACAAAGGACTATATCTCTATCATAGGGCAATAGAAATGTGGCTTCTCAAAAGAGTGGTTCAGTGACACAACTTACCCCATGTTAAGGACAGGGTCTGGAAAGTAACGGGGTAATGCCAAATGCATCTTAAATGTATTAGTATGCATCTAAAATTCACAATATGATGGCAAAAATCCCCTGTTTGAGTATTTATTTTTTTAATATGTCAAACCACAGTACTGCAGAGTTTAGTTTAGTCAAGATTCATCAAGCTCAAATTGTAAAACAATGTTTTTGAATCATGCATGAATTGGCACCTCTGAGTCCAGAATTCATTAAACACTCGTTGGGATGTGCTGGAGTAGACTTTACAGAGTGCTTGACTTTTGCATTGTCTTTGCAAGATCTTTGGCTGGACAGTGTTAGGCAATAGCACACAAGCAATATATCTGCGCGATTGTAAGTGTGATATTGAATTTATACAACAGACACATTTAGAAAGACTTTCACTTGCTCGTGCCCTGAATGAATCAGTCATCTTGTATGAATCAATTAAATTAATAATTCAATAATTCACTCATTAATACAAAGACTGCATCCAAAATCGCATAGTAGGCGAAAAACAGTATGTCCAAATTCACTAGACTGGGTAAACCCAGCCTGATCTGCCGGTGATTTGATTTCGCCCTGCAGCTCAGTCTGGAAACCTGCACATTCATTTCTACTGCTTCTGTTACACTTTTGCAGGACCAATCACAGACTGGCTTATCCACCTAGAGTGCTATTGGAGGGTTTGACACGATGACGGATAGAGAATCGATGAGTCATTTGAATTATGCTTGTTTATCACGCCTCTTGTGCATTGGAAAATACAGAGCAGACTCCCCAGTCCAATGTTAAATCTTAAATTGAGCTTGGTCTGGTGATAGCCAAACCAAAAATTCACAGTACTCATAAAATATTATTTTATACGGATGTACACGGATGATCTACTTCTGGCGAGATTCTGAAATGTGCATACGATGGACACTTTACTATTGTCGATTTTACTATGGCGCTACAAATGAAGAGGGAGCAAGGACTCAAGTGCAAATAAATGGGTATTTATTGAATACAAAATAAAAATAAACGCAAAACCCACGAGGGGGAAAATCAAACATAGCAAAGACAAACTACCAGGGTCGGGAACAAGGAGCATGAAAACAGGAGACATACCAACGACAACGAACCAGCACATAACTGAAGACACAATGAGATTAAATAGGGGACAAACAAGGCAGGTAATGGGGAAGAACAGGTGAGGCAAATAAACCAATAATCAGATAACAAGAGGGGAGGGGTCAAGACGAAAGACAGGAGCACACATGACACAGAAAATAACAAAAACAAGACGGTGACAGATTACCCCCTCCCTACGGAGCGGCTACCAGACGCTCCACCCGAAACAAGAAAAAAACCCTAAGGAGGAAGGTGGGGAACAGAAGGAGCAGGTTGGACAGGCCAAGAAGTCCTAGAAGGGACGGGGGTGGGACGGGAGGGACAGACCAGGGCGGGATGGGAAGGACAGACCCAGGTGGGACGGGAGGGACAGACCAGGGCGGGACGGGAGGGTTGGACCGGGGCGGGACAAACAGTTCAGGAGGCCGCCCTGGCCTTCATGCACACCGTTCATGAGGCCAGAGCGGTGCACACAGTTCAGGGGGCCAGTGCGGCACACACAGTTCAGGAGGCCAGGGCGGCGCACACAGTTCAGGGGGCCAGGGCAGCGCACACAGTTCAAGGGGCCACCTCTCTGGGCTCAAAACAGGAAGCAGAGCCCTCTCTGGACTCGAGACAAAAGGAGAAGGAGTCCTCTCTGGACTCTGATCGTGGGCTGGAGCCCTCTCTGGATGCTGGTCAGGGGCCAGCCACGGCAAGGCAATGCAGTTCGGCAGCTCTGGAAACTCCTCCAGGACGACCGCGGGTTGCTCAGGAACAACTTCCGAAGTTCTGAAGGAAGCCCTGTGCTCCTCCCAAGCATGCAGGACTGAATTACATTCATACTAAACACATTCATACTATTTAGAACATACTTTTTTGAATAATACGTAATTACTTATTCAAAATAAGCACCTATTCAAGAGAGTATGCAATTACAGATGCGGCCAATGACTTTCAGCCACCTATTGCTGATTTTAGTTTTTTTTTTTTTTCTCATTTTATATTTCTATAGTCTATACAGTATTTATATACTTCAGATGCAGTATACTGAGGAATAAAATAACTATTTACTTTTTCAAATAAAAATGTGAACATAAATTAGTTATTAAACGTCTTATTTTGTTGCATATAATTCACATTTTCTAGTCCAGCCAAAAAAAGGTTTAATATTAAGAATTGGCCTATTCTGAATGCAGTATTTTTAGAAATATAACAAACAAATATTTTTTTTATTAGAATGAACAGACTAAGGCCTTTTTATTCCACATTCCAAGAATGAAGGTTACAGGGAAATATGAAATATTGCTCACTCACTACATGCCCATCAACCCTGACTAGTGAATAACAAGTCCTTCCCGCCAACACAGTCAAGGTACTTGGCATGTATTAGGCCGTATGTCACGTTCTGTCTGCATATACCCCACCACAGTCTTATGAACTCAAAGTGAGATGACATCTGATTCCTGTTGCCATCCACACCGTATTAATAGGACTTGTTAGGTGTCCGTGACATGCTGGAAACCCAAACGGGGGGAGGCTGGCATGAGGCAGGAGTGTTAGGCTGTCCAATTTATTTTAAATACTAGTCAAAGTTACTCATCGAAAACCTTGCCATACCTGCCATTTACCTCATGCCTCTTGATACAACAACTGTGGAGAGACTATACTCTATCATCAAACAACTACATTGCTTTTTCATTTGTGCTTTGTGATATGGTTTAGTAATGACATTCAAACATTTTTAAGCATGGCTTATTTGCCCACTGTAAGCCTATAAAGTGTCCCATAAGGATATATAAGCCTAAAATCTAAATTATAACAAAATGCATAGAACCTGACCTGTACTGTCTTTCATATCCCTATGTGCTCCATTGACTGCTGGGCCATAGTGTTGTTTTCCATTATTCAACATCAAGTGTGTGTGTGTGTGTGTGTGTGTGTGTGTGTGTGTGTGTGTGTGTGTGTGTGTGTGTGTGTGTGTGTGTGTGTGTGTGTGTGTGTGTGTGTGTGTGTGTGTGTGTGAATATTCTATTTAAGCACTTTTTTGTAAATGTCATTTTTATGGCACTTCCAGTTGAGACTTTAATACTGCAAATTGCACACAACAGATTTAGCCTTTTTTTTTAAGTATTCGCTTTCCTTGGCATCGTGTGTTGTTCTCATAGTTTGGACGGGACTGGCTAGTCCTGTTGTATGCCAGAAAGACTGAGCTCAAATAAGAATCGTGTGAAGACATAAGGCCTTTTCTGCCTCAGGCTGATGGTTAGACTAGGAATATTCATAATCATACTGAACTCATACACAAACAGAATGAGATCACTGCTGTCTGGGTCATTCTGATTCAGATTTATTCAGGATAAAGAATGGTTCTACTTAAGAATGATGTATTATACTAGTGGCCTTGCTCTCTGATTCTCTGACTTTAAATATATTGTATATTGCACAGTTATAACTGTAGGTGAGTGAAAATGTGATTATTGTTTTTTCTGTAATCTATTGATTTATCCAAGCATATTAAAAAAAAAAAAATCAATTCATACATATCCAGATGATAGAAATGCTATCCATGCCATTCATGACTTGAATAGACCTAGTTCTGTGTGACTGTCTATGTGTCACAGGGTGTTTTGGTGTCGGTTCATGTTCATGTTTCATGTTTTTAGTTTATTATGTTCCGTGTCACGTTTACGGTCATGTTTCTCAGTTTGTCATGTTCTGTCCGGTTTCCTGGTTGTCATGTGACTCCCATGTCCTCATATGTTCTTGTGTCATGTCATTGGTTCATTGTTTAATCAGTGTTCACAGGTGTCCCTTGTCTTGTCATTAGTTTCTGTGTATTTAAACCCTCATGTTTGCCATGTGTCCTTGTCTGATATTGAATGTTGTAACTCATGGTTGGTGAGTTTTCTGTCAAGTCCTTGTTTTATATTGCTCAAGTCTTTTGTTTTATGATTTAGATTTATGTTCTCTTACGAGAGGTTCTCTCGTATTGCGTAAGTTCCTTACGCTACGGGAAAGTATTCTTTCTTCGAGATTTCTGAAAAACCCAAAATTATCCTTAATTTTGTAACATTGTCAACGCAGTGCGGCAGCCTGGCAGACCATAGCAGGCTAATCCAGCGTGCTATTGGCTGCTCTGCTGGCAACTGCAGCAGCCTATCGGTGAGCCCGCGTGACGTGGCGACCAATGAGGGCGCTTCGCGCCCACCTGGCCTCATTTGCCTACAGGTGGGGTGTGGCCACGTGTATATAAGCAGGGCTCACGGGCTGCATATTTGATTTTCTTTTCTTCAGCGAAGCCCTTCGCATCGCTGGATCTGGAACCCGCCGCCGTGATCGTGCAGACGAGCAAGCAGAGGACAGCGCCTGGAGAAGCCGGCAGCATCGCGCCACCTTCAGCCATCCGTGCCTGCTCTGCTATCCGGCAGCCCATATCCTTTTCACGCTCAAGTGTTGTCGCCGCTGCGTCACACTTTCTCAAAAAGAGCCGAGCGTTTGTTCCAAAATGTCTCGTTCCACCTGCGGCTCGTGTCACGCTCAGCTCAGTTCCGGGGACCGCCATGTGATCTGCGCTTTCTGCCTGGGCCGTGATCACGCCGCCGCCGCACTTCTCGCCGGCGGATGCCCGGAGTGCGAGGAACTGACGATGTCGACCCTGCGGGCTCGACTCGATCAGTTCAATGACGACATCTCTCCAGTCCCTGCTAAGCCGCGCAGAAAGAAGCGCCGCTCGCAGCGGACTCCGGAGTTCGCTGAGAGAAGCTCGCCGGAACCCTTCCCGCCTGCTTCACTCTCGCCTTCCCCGCCCCCACCCCAGGCCGCCATTTCTGTTGCCGCCTCCGGGGATGAGGCGGATGCGGCCGCGGAACGCGCCGACAGCTGCTCCATCATGGCTTCCGACAGCGAGGAATGGTCTTCCGCGACCTCTTCAGTCCGGGCCTCCGGACGCTCTCGAGCGGGTGAGGACGCCGAACTCATGCGCCTTCTCACCCGGGCTGTCGAGCAGCTAGGCCTCGAATGGGCCCCGCCCAAGGTGGCAGCGCCGAATCGACTTGACGGATGCTTCCTAAACAGTCGCCGCCGTGCGCCCACCTCCAGGACTGCACCTTTTCTGCCAGAGCTTCACGAGGAGCTCGCGAAGTCCTGGAACGCGGCATTCTCCGCGAGGGTCTCGTCTCAGGCTTCTTCGACGCTCTCACAAGTTGACGGCGCGGCTGAGAAAGGCTACAATGCTATCCCTCCGGTGGAAGAGGCGGTCGCAGCGCACCTTTGCCCGCCTTCTGGTTGGCGCTCAAAGGCTGCCCTCCCGTCTAAGGCCTGCAGAGTGACGTCATCGCTGATCGGCCGCGCTTTTCACTCTATGGCCGTGCTGCAAATCCTCCAAGCCAATCTCCTCCGCGACTTGGACGAGAAAAGCTGTGACGCTGAGTTGATCACGGATTTGCGAAGCGCGACGGATCTCTCCCTTCGCGCTACCAAGACCGCAGCACAGGCCCTCGGACGCTCTATGGCCTCCCTCACGGTAGCTGAGTGCCACCTCTGGCTCACACTCGCGGACATGCGAGAAACAGACCGCGCGGCCTTTCTAAACGCCCCGCTCTCCCCGTCTGAGCTTTTCGGACCAGCGGTCAAGGGGATCGTCGATCGTTTCTCTGAAGTGCAGAAAACGACTCAGGCCATGAACCTCTTCCTGCCTCGACGCCCCGGCGCTAGAAATAGCAAGGTGGCCGGAGCGGTGAGTGTAGGGCCACACACAAGCCACTCCCCGCTCGAAGCGGCAGAGATACAGTGTGTAGGGCGACCAGCCATCGCGAGCGATCGGCTGGCCCACAGCACAGAGAGCGCACGCACTGCGCCCGCCCCTCCTATACAGGCCGTCAAACCCGCGAAGCGCGGCGTTTCGAGCCCGGAGGCCGTTCTATCCCGTGTGGCACACGCGAGAGCGTGGGAAGCCATTCCAGGTGTATCAGAATGGGTGCTGAAAACAGTGAAGCACGGCTACACTCTGCAGTTCGCTCGCCGCCCTCCGCGCTTCTGTGCGTGTACGGAGACGAGAGTGAGCGAGGAAGTAGCACATCTACTTCGAGCAGAAATAGCCACGCTGCTGTGCAAAGGGGCTATAGAACCGGTTCCCCATTCTATGAGCGAGTCAGGCTTTTACAGCCGGTATTTTCTCGTGCCAAAAAGGGATGGGTCGCTCAGACCGATTCTGGATCTGAGGCGTCTGAACAAAGCTCTTATGAGAAGATCGTTCAAGATGCTCACGACCAAGCAGATCCTCGCGCATATTCGCCCGAGAGACTGGCTAATCTCCCTAGATTTGAAAGATGCATATTTTCAAATCAAGATAACACCGCGTCACAGGCCATTCTTACGATTCGCCTTCGACGGCCAGGCTTATCAATACACCGTCCTTCCGTTCGGCCTGTCACTAGCACCCCGTACATTTACGAAGTGCATGGACGCGGCCCTCGCTCCTCTGAGAAGTCGAGGGATGCGAGTGTTGAACTATCTGGACGACTGGCTCATCCTGGCGCAGTCAGAGGCCGAGCTCCTCGCCCACAGGGCAATGCTGCTCAGCCATCTGGACAGCCTGGGGCTCACGGTCAATTGGACCAAGAGCTCATTAGTGCCCACGCAATCAACCTCATTTCTGGGTTTGAATCTGGACACTGTGGCAATGTCAGCCCGCCTGTCACCCCAACGCGCGCGCCAAGTTCGGCGCATGGCTGCGTACTTCCGGCCGGGCAAAATCACACCTCTCAAGCTCTTTCAGAGGATGCTGGGACGTATGGCCTCAGCTGCAGCTGTGCTCCAGCTGGGCTTAATGCGCATGCGGCCGCTGCAATGCTGGTTAAACGTCCGAGTGCCTCACAGAGCCTGGGCGTCCGGAGGCTTCAGGATCAGAGTGACTCAGGGCTGCGTTTCAGCCCTAGAGCCCTGGTTAGTGGCCGACTGGTACCAGAGGGGAGTGACGATGGGAGCCATCTCACACCGCAAGGCCATCTCGACGGACGCCTCCATCACGGGTTGGGGCGCCGTTTTCGAGGGCAGATCGGCCTGGGGCCTCTGGTCGAGCGAGGAAAAACTCCTACACATAAACTGTTTGGAGATGATAGCGGTAGAGAACGCGCTCATGCAGTTTCTCCCGCTTATACGAGGACACCATGTGTTGGTCCGGTCGGACAATACCACGGTGGTGTCCTACGTGAACCGGCAGGGCGGTGTCAGGTCCAGGTGTCTGGGCTATCTGACAGAACGCCTACTCGTGTGGGCACACAGCTCGCTGCGCTCGCTGAGAGCTGCGCACGTACCGGGCCACCTCAATGTGGGCCCGGACAAGCTGTCCAGGGGCCTCATTCTCCCAGGAGAATGGTCCCTGCACCCCCAGACAGTCCAGCTGGTATGGCGCCTATTCGGCAGAGCGGAGCTCGACCTCTTTGCAACAAAAGAGAACGCCCGCTGCCCGAGGTTTCTGTCCAAAAGCGAGGATGCGCTGTCCCAATGTTGGCCCAGCCTCCCGCTGTATGCTTTCCCGACGATTTCCCTATTGCCCCAGGTCATAGCGAAAATCAGGGAGACGCGCCGCCCGGTGCTCCTTATAGGGAGAACTAGATTTGGTACCCAGAGCTGGTGAAGCTGTCGCACTCACCCCCCTGGCCAGTTCCGCTGAGAGCAGACCTCCTCTCTCAAGCAGGAGGGTCAGTTTGGCATCCCCATCCAGAGCGATGGTCTCTGCATGTATGGGTGACCAACGGATACCCGTTGACCTGCCCGAAGGGGTTATGAACACGATTTCACACTCTAGAGCCCCCTCGACCAGGCGGTTATATAGTTCTAAGTGGTCGGTGTTCACTGAGTGGTGTGTTTCCAAGGGATTGGACCCACAGCAATGTGGGGTCCAGCGGGTGCTCTCCTTCCTCCAAGAGCTTTTGGAACTGGGCAGGCCCTCTACGCTCAAAGTGTATGTGGCGGCTATAGCAGCGTTCGCTCAGACGACGCTAGGTAGCACGCTAGGAAGGAACGAGCTCATCATCCGTTTCCTCAGAGGAGCCAGACGGATGAATCCCCCGCGGCCCCCATCGGTTCCTATATGGGATCTGGCCTTGGTCCTAGAGGCCCTGAAGGCTCATCCTTTTGAACCGCTCGAGACTGTGGAACCAAGGTTCCTTTCGCTAAAAACCGCGTTCCTGATAGCTCTGGCTTCAGTGAAACGCGTGGGGGATCTACACGCGCTCTCAGTGAGCCTGACGTGTATGGAGTTCGGTCCTAATGACTCTAAGGTCATTCTCAGACCGAGGCATGGTTATGTCCCCAAAGCGATCGGCACTCCCTTCAGGGCGCAGATTATCTCCCTCTCGGCTCTGCCAGCATCCGACGAGGGGGACGGTGGCAATATCCTCTGCCCTGTCAGGGCATTGAGGGTTTATGTCACACGCTCTGCCGCCTTCAGGCGTTCTGAGCAGCTATTTGTTTCGTTTGGTGGGCGCACTAGAGGTCTCGCCTCCTCGAAACAGACCCTGTCCAGGTGGATAGTGGACGCGATTGCAACTGCATACGCTTCCAAACACCTGCAGTGCCCGCTAGGTGTCAGAGCACACTCCACTAGAGGCATGGCCTCTTCGTGGGCTTGGGCCAGAGGGATTTCCATCCACGATATCTGTATGGCGGCAGGCTGGGCCTCCCCGTCTACGTTCGTGAGATTTTACAATCTGGAAGTTCCTGCCTTACAGGCGAAAGTGTTATCAGTTCAATAGGGCTGTTGGTTCTGCCCAGTGATTCTGCGCAGACATAGCTCACATACTGGTAGTAAGTTCGGTACTAGGCTCAGGTGAATTTGAAGGAGACCGGCGGTGCCGTTCCTTCATTTACGAGACAAGCTGTTGTGAGTTTGAAGGTGACCGGCGGTGCCGTTACCTCACTCATATAACAAGATATTGTGAATTTGAAGGCGACCGGCGTTGCCGTTCCCTCATTCATGAGACAAGGTGTGGTGAATTTGAAGGAGACCGGCAGGTGCCGTTCCCTCATTCATGGGACAGGGTGTTGTAACCACCCGTCGTAAACCACCCGTCAGTTCGAATGAAGTGTCTGTATATGTGGTGGCCCGTTTTCCTTACCGGCCACCCTGCCCGAGCAGTGTTATGGTCCCCGGTTCCCTGGGATACATATGCTGTACGCGAGGCGCGCACGGCGTTGACAATATGTTCCCGTAGCGTAAGGAACTTACGCAATACGAGAGAACCTCTCGTAAGAGAACGATACTCGGTTACTTAACGTAACCTCGGTTCTCTCTAGAAGAGGGAACGAGTATTGCGTTCCTTGCCGTGCGCCCCGCGGGCTTTTGCGTTTCAGAACTACGAAAACCGAATATGCAGCCCGTGAGCCCTGCTTATATACACGTGGCCACGCCCCACCTGTAGGCAAATGAGGCCAGGTGGGCGCGAAGCGCCCTCATTGGTCGCCACGTCACGCGGGCTCACCGATAGGCTGCTGCAGTTGCCAGAAGAGCAGCCAATAGCACGCTGGATTAGCCTGCTATGGTCTGCCAGGCTGCCGCACTGCGTTGACAATGTTACAAATTAAGGATAATTTTGGGTTTTTCAGAAATCTCGAAGAAAGAATACTTTCCCGTAGCGTAAGGAACTTACGCAATACTCGTTCCCTCTTCTAGAGAGAACCGAGGTTACGTTAAGTAACCGAGTATCGTTTTATAATTTGGAATAAAACTGCACTTGGGTTCAGCAACTTGCCTCTCCATGGATCATAATGTTACACTATGATATGCATCTTTTTCTCTTTTCAATGATGCGTGGTTTTAATTTTCTAATAAGGGGCATAAAAAAATGTCAAAGCAATACAACTGTCCTTGATATCATAATGTAGAAAAATGACTCCTTTAAAGGTCCCGTTCTTCGTGTTTTTTTGAAGCTTTGATTGTGTTTACAGTGTGCAATATAACATGTGTTCATGTTTCGCGTGTAAAAAAAAACAGTATTTTTAACACAATTTACTTATCTGAATACCGCTGTTTTCACTCTCCTAAAAACGGCTGATGACTTCCTTTATTCTATGAAGTCCCTCCTTCAGAAATACGTAACGAGTTCTGATTGTGCCAGCGGTTCCCGTGTTGTGATTTGACCGCAGCTTAGCGAACGTGGCACGGTTCCTGTGTTGTGATTCGACAGCAGCTTAGCGCACGTGGAAAGGTCACGCCTCTTAACGGGAGATATATGCGCTTAATGATCTCTACATCGTCCCTGGGAAAGCCAAACAAAGGTGATTTGACTCCGTGATGAAAATAACAGCGTCTTGACGACATGGCGACAAACACACTCAAACGCACCACTTCCTTTTCTCCACGCGACACGTCCTCTTCTCCACGTGGGACAGCAACAAGACCACGCCCCCTTTTTTGCGTATTCTTGTGGGCGGAAGTTGTCTGTTCTACTGTTCTACTGACGTCATTAATGAAGGAAGTACCAGGATGTAGTCCAAGCCGGCCGTTCGCTGTAGGCTTTGAAAGGGAACTTCTGTTAAATAAAATATCTCGCTTGGCATTGAACTTTGAGCTTTATAATTTTACAGGTATTATTTATGCTCTAACAGCAACATTACACACTAACTAAAGTTTGAACAATGGGATCACGAAGAACGGGACCTTTAAAGAATGATATTCAGGAGAACCATATTTAGAAGTTTGGAATCTTTAAACATTTTTTTTTAAATGAAATAGGGTCATAGAGGACCCTTGTAAATTGTAATGACCGTGTGGTGTATTGACCGAAAACAAAAACATTTTTTTTTTTACAATTAAGATGTGTACACACAATGTAAAATCCAACAGTGATTTTAACTAACACTTTTAGTTAACTTTACTTAATGTCTTAACTTAATTGTAAAAATCTAGTAATCTATTCACATACTATGCTTTGTTTACACCCACGTTTTAGATTCATTGATTGGTTTGAGTGCCATTTTGTTAAGCAAAAAAATAAACAAAATCTGGTGATCAGTGTTCCCTTGGTTGGGCACTTGGAGAATTCATATTATTATACTTCTCTTTCTATTGATGCAGCGGTGCAACAAAAATAAGTTATTTGGTTTCAAAGGAAGATAAGTAAAAAAAATAGGTTGCTTTAAAGTTGACGTAGCTTCTGACTGAATAACTTTAATGATTTAGTCAAACATTAAGACACCTTTTAAAAGCAACCTATTTTCCCTTCATGTCGTATAATGATCGTTTACAATTGTATTGCTAATGATTACGTCATAAACACCTTGTGAAACTTTTAATTGGGTTGATATAATCCCTCTATATTTGTAATAATACCTTGCAGTTGACCATGCTTGAGTCACACACAAACTTCAACAGTCAGCATGCAAAACACAACAATGGTATAGCTATACTAAGTCAAGAGTAAACCTAAATTAAATGATCAAGTACTCTCTACAGTTCGCCCAACATACTATTCCTATTTCATTTTACTTGTTTTTCTTTAAGGCAATCGGTTTTTACATGCTTTTTTAAGTCTGACTAATTAGATTTTTACAGTGCAAGTACATTTTCTTTTTACTCATTGAACATTAAAAAGATTCAACAACTGAAACATAAAGCGAACATGTGTCACAGATATTTGATGAGCTTAAATGGAATAATGAGTCGCTAAACAAAGGGGAAGGGTCAGTATCTGGTGTGCCCAGCAGCTGCTTTAAGTCAGTGCATCTCATCCTCAAGGACTGCAGCAGATTTGCTCGTTCTTGCTGTGAGATATTACCCCACTCTTTCACCAAGCCATGTACGAGTTCTCAAACACGTCTGTGGGGACATATGGTTACTGCAAGGGTGATCAGCTGTCCTTTCTGTCTCCCTGTAGCGCTATCTAAAGCATCTTACATTACATGCATTGCATTTTATTGTTCTGGCCACATCTGCAGTCTTCATACACCCTGCTAACACGTTCTTACACCCAACTCGCCACATATTTATGCTTGGTCAGTACCCCTCATGCGTCATTTAACGCTCAGGTGTAAGACTTCCACTGCAGGCAAGTTGAAGTGATGAACCCAAGTGCAGTTTATTTACATGAGGTGTGTGAACAGATACTACAAAACAGACAATGACTTGAACAGACTTGACTTGAAACAGACTTGACAAAGAACTCTTCAACAGCGGTTTACAGGAAACAATACTCGACTTAGGGAACAAGGCAAACATGAGGGCTTAAATACACAAAGACTAGTTACTAACAAGACACACCTGTGAACAATCGAAACAATGAACCAATGACAGAACTGAATGAAGAACCCACATGACTAAATCAACCAATGAGAACAGGTGTGTTCGACATGCAACCGATGGGCAAGAGTAGCCGCCTGCAGGCAGGGAGGAGACGTGAAGTCGGACACTTTCTGCTTCCCGCAGTGACGAGAGTGTTTGTATACTTTATCACAGCTGAAGTTAAATAAATGCCATATTTGTCGAATACACGTTTCAGAGAAATTTTCATTCAATATTTTAAGTACTGCATTATACAGCGTCTGTTTGTATTTGAATAAAGTTCAACATAAGCCTACACAATCGATGATGTGGTGTCTACGTTTTTAATCAGTTTTATTTTGATAAACATGATACAATATAACATCGCGACTACATGAAGAGAGGTATTACCATTATAAAAAACTGATTTGTGAGCATTAGTGGAGCTGAAGGTTTTAGAATTAACACGAAAAACACGTGATCATTGTCATGCGGTGAATCCGACCAATCGTGGAACAGCTGTGTTGTCATCAGAGTTTGTGCAGCCTGGTGCAGTCGGTTGTATTAGCCGACTGCTCTCGAATCGCTCTCGCGATAATTTGATGCTATACGTCACTGTCACGTGGAGTCGATGCTGTCTCAAGTCGGACTAAATTTCTAACCGGCATGCACTACTTCAAGTTAGCCGCAGATCGGTCTGCGCATCGCTGCATCAAGTAGAACAAGCCTATTAAAACACTTGAGGACAAGGGAATCACATGACAATGGAGCACATGGCAGGATCACATGACAAGGAAAATTGACTCATTAAACTCAAACAGAAAACATGAACATGAACACACTGTGACAACAGGGTATTTTTCGATGTGCCGGGTATTCCATTGCTGTCAGTTGATTGCCTTAAGTGTATAATTCTTTGAGTTTGTTAAAGTAGACATTATTTTATAAATATTTATACTTTTATATTTAGGAGCAACTACCCTACTGCTACCCTAAACCTTCCCACTTCTAAAATAAAAAAGTACAGTTTTATTTATTTATTGCAAAAACTGACCAAAAACATGTTGCATTTCAAGTCTTCTGAAGCCATACTATATCTTTATATGAAGAACAATGTGGATTTTAATGTTTGTAATGTAAAACCTGCACATATTGTAATACGTATTACATTATTATTATAATAAAATGTTCATAATGTAATAATTTTCACAAAATGTATACAAATCTTGAGCTCATAACAATTTTTACATTATGAGAAAATGATTACATTATAAACTCAGCAAAAACGTCATATTTTCACTATTAGTATTCCCTTACAGTAGCTACATTTGTTAAAATCTAAAACCAGTCTTAAAATACGTGCAAAATGCAACATTTAAATATTCATGCAATTATTCTCTCTCTCTCTCTCTCTCTCTCTCTCTCTCTCTCTCTCTCTCTCTCTCTCTCTCTCTCTCTCTCTCTCTCTCTCTCTCTCTCTCTCTCTCTCTCTCTCTTTTTCAAAAGAGCTTTATTGGCATGACAAATTGTACATTGTATTGCCAATTTATATGAGCATTAATAAATAAATAAAATAAAAATGAACAAAGTAGAAATATTGAACATGTGTGTCAGTGTGTGTGTGTGTGTGTGTGTGTGTGTGTGTGTGTGTGTGTGTGTGTGTGTGTGTGTGTGTGTGTGTGTGTGTGTGTGTGTGTGTGTGTGTGTGTGTGTGTGTGTGTGTGCGTGTGTGTGTGTGTGTGTGTGTGTGTGAGAAATGTAAATCTCTCTCACTCTTTATTATGGATAATCTTATTTTATTTGCAATTGACCCAGATAAAAAAAAAAAAAAAAAAAAAAAAAAGTTGCATGTCTGGAACAGAATGACACAAATTGTGCACAAACTGATAAAGTGATAAATTATTATTTGGATATGCTTTTTCAGCTTAGTTCCTATTACAATCATTTTGGAGTCCCCATAAAGTTTGGTGCACTTTGTCTCCCTTTCCAGCTGTTACATTATGGTATAATTTGTCCTAATTAGGCTTCTAAGATGCTTTTATAAATTCATAAGTCAAAAGTAGCACGTTTGTGGTTCACAGGACAGCTCTTCCCAGCTTTAATAGCTAAATTTGTAACTCTGACTGATTGCCCTTGTAGATGTGATTGCACTGTTTTTATTTTTTGCTCCATTCAATGAGCATGAAGAATAGGCTCTTTCATGGCAGACTTGTGGTCGTGGACATGGAAAGCAGCGCTTAAACAGCTCTCAGCCAAAACAAAAACTGCCGCCAAAAGGAATCCCATTTCATTTATACGAGCAGGAAATTGACCCGTCAGAGAACGAGAAAACCAGGGAACCGATACTCTGTATTGCAGGAACATGTCTAGTACGCACTACATCCTGAGTGCCAGGCTGAGAGCTGAGATTAGGGATAACAAATGCCCACACTAAGACTCTAGAGGGTACTCCTCTTCTCTCCTGTTTAGCATGAGAATGGAGGAGAGATGGGCCATGTATCGCAGGTGGTGCTTTCCTGAAAATGCATAAGCAGACACCAATGGTGAAGTGAGAACCTCCTGGGCCTCTAATAGACTGGAGGACAAACCTGTGGAATTGTCTTTGGAAGTAGAAAATGATTTGTTAGGGAATGGCATTGGTGTCACTACACAAACAGAAAAAAACAGGGTTTTAAAGGCATTAAGAAATATGAGATTTATTTATTTATTTGTTATTTTTTGTCATACTTTGTTGAGATAAGAATCAAATATACTGTATTTAATGAACACTCACCTTGCAAAATAATAATAATATGGATTGCTTAGCCTTAGCGTTTAAAACTTATATGTGTATGAATGCATTTATACATTTAACTTTTTTCAATATCAAGATTTTAGGTTAAAATGTATCAGTATACTGTATTTTTAGATGATTTGAAATGGTGAATTTTATATCTGATATGAAAATGATAATACAGGGCTCGATATTAACGCTTGTCCACTTGTCCGGGACAAGTGGATTTTTTGAAGGGTCAAGTAAAAGAGAATTTTACTTGCCCGACCGGACAAGTATCCTGATTAAAACGTCAATAACAAAAACTATCACCAAAATTCAATAATTATTATGCCTTCATTTAGTGTAAGTTGCGATCGATAGTGGATAATAATATATAATGTAGTATAATGAACTGATGGTAACAATTTTGCGCTGTTTACGCTCGCGCGGCCTCTCGAGGAGAAATCAAAAACAAATGAGCGCCTCTCACACAAATAAACATACACGGATAAAATGACAAATTGTGGAGTTTTTATATTATAACATATGATACATACAGTTAAGCAACATCACACAAACAGGGCCCTGTCCCAAATGGCACCCTAAACCCTCACGGCCTTCCTCTGAGTCCGCACTTTCACGACGTAATGCCGCTTTGATGGGAAGAAGTCCGCTGTGTAACCAAGCGGCAACCTCCCGCAGTTTCTCTTGAAGCCAATACGGAAGTGACATATACTTCAATTCATCGACAGGCTTCAGAAGGGAGCAGAATCTCATTGGGCCCATGTTAAAATGCCCAACTTTACAGCAGAATATCAAATGTTTACAGCCTGGTACAAATTGTGGTTCTGGTCTATACGGCTAATTTTGCCCTTCATGACAACTGTGAGGGGGGTGAATTTTTTTATAACTCATTCGTTTACATTATATAAAGCATTAAAGTTCTGCATAATTAAGGGAGTGGTCACTTTGACAGGTGGATAGCCGTTTATCTGCTGTCTGTTAGTCACTTCAGCTCCACCCACGTCCCGCCTTTTTGCCCAGTTTCTGTTATCCGGGAGTGACGCGCGATGACACGCTGCCAAGATGGCAACGGCCATCTCGTCCCTACTTTACGCTTCAAAACTGCTCATCAGAATCCTATGGGTGACGTCACGGACACTACGTCCATATTTTTTTACAGTCTATGTGCGTAACCCGTACGCACCAGTGCAGGCTCGGCAGAAGTGCGCATCGAGGGTGCATATCGACCACAAAGGTGGAGCTCGCGAGCACCCTTCTGAGACCTTAAATGACAAATGGGACACCCTGCGGTCTCGTGGACTTAACGGATACGCGCACAAAGCAGCCATTGTAAGTCCACAAGACCGAAAGTGCACATGAAGTGTGCCATTTGGGATACGGCCCAAGAGTATTCATAAACGACTGCCTCATTCTTGAATGAATTTGCTGTTTGAATGAATCGTTTGAATGAATCAATCAATGACTCACTCATTAAGACGGCCACCTACTGGTGGTTTAGTTTCATGTTTAAACATTCTTTCCAACATTTCTTATTTGTATATTCAAAAATATTTAAATATTTCAATCTCATAACATTTTTCAGTGTAAATGATTTAATTTGATTGGTAACAGCCCTATAGTGTCTTATTCAAATTTAGATCAAATTTAAGAATATAAAATGCTGAAGCATAGCCTGTATTTAAGATTATGGATTATGAATGCCCTTCATAAAAGGTAAAAATATCACAGATAAGCAGATTTAAATGTCAAAGCAGATTGAACACTGGTGAGAATATTGCTTCAGAATAAGTTATATTTACAAAAAAAAAAAAAGATATAGGTCTACTTGTCGAACAGGCTTAATGTCGAGCCCTGTAATATGATAATTTTTTTTTTTTTTACTATTAATTTGTTCATATGACCCCATGGCAAATTTAAAAATAAACTAATACTTAATGAAATAATTGAAAAAGTTCACACCACAGGACAATATTTAAGTGAAATAAAGCATATATATATATATATATATATATATATATATATATATATATATATATATATATATATATATATATATATATATATATATATATATATATATAAAGTAGTCCATGTCACTGCTTAAAATGTCATGTCAAACACCATTTTTGCTGTAACATTTAGTGTTTCTAACCGACGACGTCTCAACCATTTCAACACATCTCATTAAACAGACGCAGCCCAGGCCCTGTTCTGTACAAGCAAGCTATGGTCCTCTCTGTGACTGGGAAGACTGTATTTTTATAGTATCGTGGAGGAGGAGGAGTGTTAGGAGGAGCTTGTCAGTCTGTCACAGATCAAGAGCCCGTTTTTAAGAGCACAACGAGGAGTGAATGTGAAGCGCAGTGTTTCTATGCGTGGAGCCGCATAACATCGGAAGTTTTCACAGATGGACACTTTCAACCCTTCTTGCTGCTTACTGAAAGTTTATTCTCGTGGATGTGAACGGGAACGGAGAGTTGAGCGAAACTCTTTTGAAAGAGCGTGTTGTAAAGAGCTTTGAAGTTTCAAATACTGTACTGGTGCACAAGATGTTGGTTTTGACATCCAGTATTGATTGTTTCGATTAGTCGCGGACTGACGGTCTTTCCAAATACTTCCTGAAATTGTAGACGTTTTGGATATATTTAAAACTGAATAACAGAGGATATTTGTTTTAAAACAATATCAAATGAGGCATGACAATGAAGATATCCAAAATGAACATCTTTTTTTCTTCAAAACAAATGAACATTGAATGTCATTTACAGTATGGTGGACCATGAATCGACTTTTTCCTCTTCAAAACACAACAAATATTACTAATTTGCAAGCAAAACAAGACAAATATCATCTGCATGGCATTGGATGTACTAATCATTTTAAGACTTTCTTGAGGTTATCAAAATGGCCCATTACATGAAGATTGTTGTACTTTTTCAGTTCTTGATTCATGGATCTTCACTGGAGATCGGAGCATATGATTTGGAGCGTGGCCGCCCGGCAAAATGTGAACCCATCACCATTCCCATGTGCCAGGGAATCGGCTACAACATGACACGGATGCCCAACTTCATGAATTATGAGAGCCAAGAGGAGGCTAATATTAAACTAAATGAATTTGCTCCTTTGGTGGAGTACGGCTGTGATGTCCACCTGCGCTTTTTTCTGTGCTCTCTATATGTGCCGATGTGCGCCGATCAAGTGTCCACCACTATCCCGGCATGCCGTCCTATGTGTGAACAGGCAAGACAGAGGTGTTCACCTATAATGGAACAATTCAGTTTCGGCTGGCCGGACTCATTGAATTGCTCAAAGCTACCGACCAACAACGACCCAAACGCATTGTGCATTGAAGCTCCCGAAAATGAGACTCAACCTGAGACTAAAAAAGGCAAGGGAATGCTGCCGGTACCTCCAAGGTCCAGGCAACCTGCACCCGGGAGTGGACATACCTCAAGTGGCTCGCGGTCCTGTGATAACCTGGAGAAGTTCCAGTATGTGGACAAAAGCGAGTCCTGCGCGCCTCGTTGCACTCCTACGGTGGATGTGTACTGGTCAAGGCAAGATAAGGACTTTGCGTTCATTTGGATGGTTGTGTGGTCAACGCTTTGCTTTGTTTCTACAGCATTCACAGTTCTAACCTTCCTCCTCGACCCCCAACGCTTCCAGTATCCTGAGCGGCCCATCATCTTCCTCTCCATGTGTTACAACATCTACTCGGTGGCCTTCATTATCCGCTCGGTGGCTGGGGCTGAGAATATTGCTTGCGATCGGGAAAACGGAGAGCTCTACATTATCCGGGAGGGTTTGGAGAGCACTGGCTGCACCATAGTCTTCCTCATCCTTTACTACTTTGGCATGGCCAGCTCCATCTGGTGGGTCATCCTCACCCTCACCTGGTTTCTCGCAGCGGGGCGAAAATGGGGCCACGAGGCTATTGAGGCGCACAGTAGCTACTTCCATATGGCCGCCTGGGGTATTCCTGCAGTGAAGACCATAGTCATCCTCACTATGAGGAAGGTGGCTGGGGACGAGTTGACGGGATTGTGTTACGTGGGAAGCATGGACAGTAATGCTCTCACTGGCTTTGTGTTGATCCCTCTTTCCTGTTATCTCATTGTCGGGACCTCTTTCATCCTTACGGGGTTTGTAGCCCTCTTCCACATCCGCAAAATCATGAAAACCGGCGGCACCAACACAGAAAAACTGGAAAAGCTCATGGTTAAGATCGGGGTCTTTTCCATTCTCTACACTGTGCCTGCTACTATTGTCATCATATGCTATTTCTATGAAAGAATCAATATGGAATACTGGAAGTTCAAAGCTCTGGAAAACAAGTGTGTGTCCTTACCTGGTCGAAGGAGCGAGGATTGCTCTTTGGACTCGTCGGTTCCTACAGTAGCTGTGTTCATGCTGAAAATTTTCATGTCATTAGTGGTGGGCATCACCAGTGGGGTTTGGGTATGGAGCTCAAAGACACTTCAGACCTGGCAGGGGTTGTGCAACAGGAGGTTGGCCGTGCGGACGAGCCGCAAGCCCTGCTCCAGTGTCAGCTGCAGCAGCTCCCACTGCCATTATAAAGCACCGGCTGTGACACTTCACATGAACAAAACAGACGTGTACACAGACAATCTCACACATGTTTGAGACTAAAGGCCTCTGCTTTGGAGACATGCAGACTTACAAGGCTTGTATTGTGATGAGATGCTCAGGTTGGACTACAGATCATGGTAAATCTGGTGGCTCCTGTCAAAAGTGGCATTTACAAGCCTTTCCTATAGCAATAGCAATAGTAAAGAGAAGGTTTGTTGCGTGGGACGAATGCAGCTGAACCAGAGACCACGCATGGCAGAACGCTTTATTTATTGTGGTTATTTAAATATTGCTGGCTGTATAGTTTTGTACTGTATGTGATATACTGTATATAAGGAAGAGTTTTAAATAATTTGGTAGTATATATTTCCCAAAAGAGGAGCAATATTTATTTTCTCTCTATTATTTTTAAAAGAAATAATCCTAGTTTTTGTCCTAAATAAGAATCTATATTGTTTTTATAGGGTTACATGTCAAATGTTTCTCTCTGAATTATGATGTTTTTAGCACTTCTGATTAAAATGGATTTTAAATGATATGTGAAAACCACATGTAAAATAAAAGCAACTAAACAAGTCCATATTCCTTAAGGATTCATAGGAATAATGTCCTATACTGCATTCAGTTACATTTCTGGAGTTTTACATTTTTATAATTTCTCTGTTAATATGTCTAGCAGCAAGTGGGAACTCGATCCATTTATATTAGCATTTATCAAACCATCTTACAAAATCATACACATTTTACCAAGCCAACTTAACTGCAGTCAATAAAAAAACTATGACAAGACACTGAGAATGTATGATGCTGCAATGAATGTATGAATTACACTTCCTTTAACCTAATTCCTTTAACCTGAAGTCAAACAACGACTGACTGACATTTGTGACATTTATTGTTTTGTTTCCGCATGCAGAATTCTAGAGATCAAGAGGAGATAAACTACCGGTAAAAAGTTTGAGCACGGTAAGATTTTAAAATGTTTTTAAAGAAGTCTCTACTGCTCACCAAGGCTGCATTTATGTTATTAAAAATACAAAAAAGCTGTAATATTGTGAAATATTATTAAAATGTAAAATATCTGTTTTCTATTTGAATATATTTTAAAATGTCATATATTCCTGTGATGCAAAGCTGAATTTTGAGCATTGCTACTCCAGTCTTCAGTGTCACGTGATCCTTCAGAAATCATTTTAAGATGATTTGCTACTCAAGAAACATTTATGATTATTATCAATGATAAAAGCAGTTGTGTAAAAATTTTTTTTAGGATTCTTTGATGAATAGAAAGTTCAGAAGTATTTATCTGAAATAGAAAGCTTTTGTAACATTGTACTACTGATCAAAAGTTTTGGGTCGATAATAATTGTTTTTTTGGGGGGAAAGAACTTAAAGAAATGAATACATTTATTCAGCAAGGATGCATTAAATTGATCACGTGACAGTATAGACATTTATAATGTTACAAAAGATTTATATTTCAGATAAATGCTGTTCTTTTGAACTTTCTATTCATTAAATAATCCTGAAATTGTACACAACTGTTTTCAACATTGATAATAATAATAAATGTTTCTTGAGCAGCAAATCGGAATTTTAGAATGATTTCTGAAGGATCATGTGACTCTAAAGACTGGAGTAATGACACTGAAAATTCAGCTTTGAATCACAGAAATATATTGCATTTTAAAATATATTCAAATAGAACAAAGTTATTTTAAATTGTAAAAATATTTCACAATAATACTGTTTTTGCTGTATTTTGGATCAAATAAATGCAGCCTTGGTGAGCAGAAGAGACAATCTAAAATCTTACTGTTCTCAAGCTTTTGACTGGTAGTGGATGTTTAGAGTAGTTCTGTGCATAACTCTGATCAGTTTGTTTAACCTTTTACAGTGTTTTCATATCTTATATTTGTGGACATGATATGTGAGCCTGGACCACGAAATCTCAAAATTCGCACGGGAATATTTGTGGCAATGGTTTTATGCCAAAAATCATTAGGATATTAAGTAAATATCATGTCATATTTTGTAAATGTCCTACCGTAAATACATCAAAAATGTATTATTGGTAGTAATATGAATTGCTAAGGCAGGGGTGTCCAAACTTTTTTAAAAGGGGGCCAGATTCGATGTTTTGGACACACCCGGGGGCCAGTTCCTTATATATATATATATATATATATATATATATATATATATATATATATATGAAGACTTCAGATGCAAAAGCCTCTAAGTCCATCTGACGTTTTTCTTTAAAATAAGCATTTTTGTCAAGCTTCTATGTATAGGTTTCCACCTAAGTACCGGTACTTTTGAATGGGCTGAGGTTGGGATTTAGTGGGTTTGAAGTGAAAGTATTTTATGAACTTATACTATATACAGAGAGCATTCACTCAGTATCGTTATCTCATTTTTGACCAAAGTGACTGCATCTGAACTCTTCATATATGTGTGTGTTTTAATTCTTGGAAACATGACAGATTTGACAAAAGCTTGAGCTGACAGTAGAGTAGCTTGTGATAGGAAACAGATTGAAGAAATTGATATATATTTAACAATATCTGTAAAACGTTCATAAACCAAAAAGTATTAATGGGTGTAATTGTAATAATATTAGTGAGTTAGAACTCTATTCTCATTTAAGTACTCTATTTAGATCACCACAGGTAAAACCACGCTGCAAAAAGGCTTTCCTTAATTAGGCCTAGTATTTCTGTCTTTTTCCAAATATCTAAAATTCTTAAATCAAGATGAATTTTTTTACATACAATACAATACAAAAATGACATACAATATTTTTTCTTGATTTCTGGGGAAAAAAAATCCAAATGAAGTGAGTTTTTGCTTAAAACAAGCAAAATTATCTGCCAATGGGGTAAGAAAAATAATCTTGTTTCTGTTTGGGACTGAAACAAGATTTCAAAAAGAAACAAAAATATTTTTCTTACCCCATTGGCAGATAATTTTGTTTGTTTTAAGCAAAAACTCACTTAAATTTAATTCATTTTCCAGAAAACAAGAAAAAAGTATCTCATGTCATTTAACTTATCTAGTCACTGCCTCTTGATTTTTAGATACATTTAGACTAGAAACAAGACAAAAACACTAAATAAGAGCTTTTTTTTATTTTTTTTTGCAGTGCACACATGGCAAAAAGTAAATATTATGGGATGGCTTGATGCAGCGCAGGAGATGCAGAGAATTTGATCTTGACCCTTAAGAAACTTTAATACTGTCACGTTACAAATCTGCTTCAAATTGAATTAAAAATTGAATTACAACATTGAAATAAAAATGTAAAGGGTGTACAAATACTGTATAAAATCGTGAATATAAATAATTGGTAATCATGTAAAAAAAAAAAAAACATTTATCATTGATCTATTATAACTGTTATGTTGGTTTGGTCGTTTAGCTGTTTCCTTATAAAGGTCCAGGGGCCTGTTCTTCGTACCTCGCTAACTCAGTTAGCTGGATTTGATTGTTGACGATTTGGCATGATCTTGGATTGTTTGGTTCTTCGACGCTCATCCTGGACTTGCTGTCATAGCAACAGGTCCGTAAGCTTAAACCTGCTCGCGAGCAGGCTTATTTCATCTAAACAGGATTAGATTGCATCTTGAGGTGATACTTAAAATCTGTCCCAGCCACTGCTACTTTATTACAAGAGTTCATTACTGAACCAGGGGCAATAATAATCATTTTAAATAATAATAATATAGCCTACACATTTTAAATTGTGTATGTATATGAGAATGTATATAATATTATAATGTTGTGTATAATACCATAGACACAGCCACTTGATTGAGCGATTTATTTGTGATGGAATAATTACTTTATAATTTTATTGGAAGTTTGCACACATGATGTACAGTAAATCTGAGCCGTGCATTAATTTAAGTGATGACGGATATTATGGGATGGCTTGATGCAGCGCAGGAGATGCAGAGAATTTGATCTTGACCCTTAAGAAACTTTAATACTGTCACGTTACAAATCTGCTTCAAATCGAATTAAAAATTGAATTACAACATTGAAATAAAAATGTAACGGGTGTAGGCTACAAATAATGTATAAAATCGTGAATATAAATAATTGGTAATTATGTAAAAAAAAAACATTTATCATTGATCTATTATAACTTTTATGTTGGTTTGGTCGTTTAGCTGTTTCGTAATAAAGGTCCAGATATTCGTGTGTGTTTTTTGTGTGTAATTTGCCAAGTTTTTTGCCAGGTGGCTTTTTTAATTAAATGATGTCATTACCTTGCTGTCTTGACGCCAGCCAATCGCTGCATTGCTGATCATGGTTTCGAGTATCGATGCATCTGCCCTCTTCAGGGAACACAAGAACGCGCAGTGATCTTAGATAATTTAATCCAGATATTTAAATCCAATCCGCAAATACGTTTGAAGAACCAAATTAGCCAGACATCAGTTATCATGATTAAAAGATCTGGGATCTGTCAAATCATCTCAAATGTAAGCGAGGTACGAAGAACGGACCTGCACGTTAGTGTTGTTGATTAAGTCAGCGCTGTTTTAGCTGGTTTTAAACTAAATTAAATCACAGAGAGATTTGCAGCTCGTACCGGAGCACAGAACTCGAACGCTTCTCACGGGCTGTTTAGTGGGCGCGTGATTGAGACACTCAGCAAGTAAACATTTGTTCAGACTCAGAGCTTGGGAGTTGCAGTGCTGCGCAAAAGTAGAGCTGTTTTGTTCTGCTTTTGTCACGTTAATGTTTCCCTGGCCTAAAATCTATTTTTTTCTATAAATTGCACGATTTGTAAATAATACGTGGCGGGCCACATATAATATATTTTAATAGACACTCTGCGGGCCGTTTGAAATTCATCCCCGGGCCGGACTTTGGACACCCCTTCATTTGTACAAATTTAAAGGCAATTTTCTCAATATTTAGATTTAGACAGCACCCTCAGATTCCAGATTTTCAAATATTTATATCTCATCCAAATATTGTCCTATCCTAACAAACCATACATCAATATTATTTATTCAGCTTTCAGGTGATGTATAAATCTCAGTTTCAAAGTGTTTTGCGGTCCAGGGTCACATATGTGTTTGTGATGTTCATTTGGGATTCACTTCATGAGCTACTCATCTAGATTACTTTTATTTTTAAACCAAACAGTTACAATATAAAAAGTAAAAGATATTTTAAATAGTATTTTTATATAAAAATGTACAGTATATGAAACAAAAAATACACTTCTTAAATGAACTCTTGTCATTTCTTTGTAAAAATGTTTCCATTGTTTTAATTGTTCTATCCTCTGCACTATTCCTGTGCCTGTGCATATATTGTTATATATATATATATATATATATATATATATATATGTCTTGGCAGGTTCAGGCCTTGGAGCTAAACTGCTGTTACATTTGGTCATAAAAAAAGTCATGTTTGTCTTGGAGCTCATAGCCTAAACTTCACAGTGCATTACCCACATGTAGCAGTCTGTATAAAGTTCAATTAACGCATGTCTGTTTTCAGTTTTCAAGTTTACAGTGCAGTAGCATTTGTAAACACTAGTGTTCTCAGTCAAGAACAGAGTACGCTGCATCAGCCAGCAGACTAGGACAATTTTTATGAAATGTTAATGTACTGGAAGATGAATGTTTAGCTCTTATTAAATACTACCAAGACATTACTCATTTGGCAACATGTATGGTTAAAGCTGAGCTGTTGTTAAAATAAAGATAAACATAATTCTTGACTGGATTTGTTAACATTTTATGAGATTATGGAGTACATTAAGCTTTCTTCGGCAGTCAGGGTTATATTTACATTTATCAATTTAGCAGATGCTTTTATCCAAAGTGACTGAGGAAACATATGACATGACAAATGAGGAGCATCACAAGCAATTTGTTAGAGTCAACAATATTTGTAGTACACAATTCCAGGTCTACAGTGTAAGATTATAAACACGGGTGTCAGAATTGAATTAATAATGGGTTTAATTTGAATTCTTGTTCAATGTAAATTGAATTTTAATTATTTGAATTAAAATTCTTGTAACTCCTGTAAGTGTAGTTTTTAGTAATATACAAGATTTCATTTTTTTCAGTAGGGGTGAATTCAGGGTGACTGGGACACTTTTTGCCATTGAGATGATTTGGAATAAAGTGACCCAACCTATACATTATCCATAAACATGTTTTCAATGAAAATAAGAGGAATTTCCACAGAAGTTTTCAAAAGTTTGCGGTCGGTAAGATTTTTAAAATGTTTTTTCAATTTTATCAAAAAAACTGTAAAACACTAATATTATGAAGCCATTACTCCAATCTTTAGTGTTGCATGATCTTTCAGAAATCTGATATGCTGGTTTGATGCCCAAGAAACTTTTAATATTAATGCTGAAAACAGTTGTGCTGCTTATTATTTTTGTAGAAATTCTTGGAATTATTTGATAAATAGAAAGCTCAAAAGAACAGCATTTATTTGAAATATGATTATTTTTTTGTTGTAACAATGTAAATGTCTTTACTATCACTTTTGATAAAATTAATGTATCCTTGCTGAATAAAAATATTAATTGCTTCCAAAAATGTTGGTTCAATTCTACTGTGATCACTATTTAACTTTTAACTATTGTGATCACTATTTAACACCCTATTAAGGCCCAAAACGTTGGGAAACAGTGAGGTCCAAATGATTATCAGTGAAAACGACAAAATAGAAATGCAATTCTTAATGGAGAAGACTGAGAGAAGACTGAAGAAATTTGTAAAAAAAAAAAAAAAAAAGGTTATATATAGACTTTTATATATATAAAAAACTTAACCCTAAAAAAAAGGTTATATATATATATATATATATATATATATATATATATATATATATATATATATATATATATATATATATATATATATATATATATATAACCTTTTTTTTTTTTTTTTACAAATTTCTTCAGTCTTCTCTCAGTCTTCTGCATTAAGAATTGCATTTCTATTTTGTCGTTTTCACTGATAATCATTTGGACCTCACTGTTTCCCAACGTTTTGGGCCTTAATAGGGTGTTAAATAGTGATCAATAGTTAAAAGTTAAATAGTGATCACAGAATTGACCCAATACTACAGTTAATGTTCTCAATTCCCTGTCACGCCACCTTGGAACCTCTCCTCAAATACACACAAAGGCCAGATTTGTTATGTAGATTCTGCCAAGATCAACTCCATATACATGAATGCTCTTAGGTGAAGCAGTTGTACAACACCACCACATTTAGTGCAGAAAAAAAGCGTTCCGTTTATACAGCAACAGGGTTCATTATTTTGCCCATCAAAACCTGGGGCATAAAGACTCCATTGTACACCTTGATGTTTAAGGTTTTTAGTTCTATTTTAGGCAAAGCACAGTCAAAAGAAACCCTTTTGCCATTTGAGTCCATTATCAAGTGAATGTTAATGGGCTTGTAAGTGAGCTTGAGAATGGACAAGATAGAATAGCATTGTAATTGTCTGCTAGTTTGCAGGAAAACCATGCGTCTGGTAAAGGGAGGATCAGTAAAGCATCAGGGACTTTCCCTCCTCTTAAAGAAGCCAGAGGAATTGAGAACAGGAATAAAGAAGTGGTGCTCATTACTCTCTACCCCATGGGTAGTATCCCATTCCTCATCATTTGATGTGGAAATGAGGCTATGGTAAAAGACCATTGAGAAGCTGTTGTCACCAGGACATTTCACCAAAATGCTTGAGTCTTAGCTTGAGCCGTGAGTGTTCTCCACACAGCCACGTCCCACCTGCCCAATGGCTCTGGCTTTCACTTGTGTTAAACACACACATACACTCGTTTTAATATTTGTTTTTGATAAAAAGTTGACATTAGACTTGAAACCGTACAATTTGTCAAGGTTTTCATATTTGCAGGGCTGCTAATGGACAAGATTCCTTGTGGAAAAACTGTAAACTTCAGCATACTTTCAAAAAGACAGAAATAGTATACTTTAAAAGAATATACTTGTGAAATTAATGTTTTTTTTGGGGGAAACTTAATTGTGTATTATTTGCAATGAAATGAAACTGCATTGTAGTTTAAATTTATAGTCGATGCAATTAGTTGAACTTTTTCAATCTACTTAAGTAGGACTTAAGTACATCTTTCAAAGTTACTTCATAACTATTGTCTTTGAAATATGATCAAAGTGTACTGCCGGATGTACCAACAAGCATTTATGGAAAACTAAACTATACATCAATGTACTGATTTTTTCCCCCATGTATTTAAATACATTTGTTATTATTTGTAGTGATGAATTTTCAATTTAGTACATTTAAAATGTATTAATTTTGAACCATAGACCGTAAAAAAAATATGGACCAGGCGTCTTCTCCTTCCACTAAAGAAAAGTGAAGCCGCCAATGTCCGAATATGGCGTAATCGTATAATCGTGTTGATTATACAGTAGCATTATATTTAGATCTATAATATTATATTTAGATTGTGGCATGAAAGGTTGCAGTGCATTGTAGCCGATCACAGACATGTTGAGCTCATGAATGCAATGATCTCGATTTATGCACTTTCATCAGGCAAACACAATGTAAATAAGAGATTAGTTGATTATAACAGGAGTCCAGAACTCAGTCACTGATAAACTTGCGCTGTTTGAGTGACAGCAATTGTAAAAAGAGCATTCTTTGATCGCTTTCTATAATAATATATTTTAATCAGTTTAAAACAATGTGAAGTTGACCTTTTGATTTACTGACACATAGACAGAGAACATGTGACTGTACATGAATCATTACATATCAGAAATCACTGGTAACAGATCAGGCATTAGAATTAACACAATTACTTACATGTTGTCGTATTACTGTTGAGCCTGAAAAGTCTGTTTGCAAAGCCTGCACCGTATTGTGACTGATTTACCAGAGAATCTACAGTGAAATGTACAGAACAAACAAAATAATGCTCAACTGAGGCATTCACATTGTTGAAAATAATAACACCATTCCTAGCATTAGCATTTTTTGGAAGGTAATGCTATTTTTATTCCAGTGATCCTGTATTGCTCTTCTCTCCTCGTCATCTCACTAACATGCCAGTGGGCGGGGCCAAAGTGGCAACGATGATGTAGGAGTTGATTTTCTTTTCACCAATTAGGCACATTCCACAACGAGTCGTTTGCTGGGTTTGGTTACAATAAAAGCTGTTTTGGACTAACAAGAAAGTTTTCCGTGCTGAAATGTTCAGGACATTCTTATAGTATGATGTCAAAAGTTCAAGGATGAATTTCATTCAAATATCAAACTAACAGTCAAGAAAAATAGCACAAGCACACTTTTCAAGAAACATTTCTGAGGGACCAGTTGCATAATAGTACTCTTTTTTGTTTGTTAGTTTTTTTGCAGCAGCCACTAAATTAGATTTTTTCTTTTTTGCAAATTCATATATTTAAAGTGTGGTTGTCTTTTTTGTGGGGCCATGTTCTACTATTTTCTATACTTATGAGATTATTTATAGTCACATAAGGAGGTCAAAACAGGAGTTGTTAAAATCTGATTTATTATCTTTGATAACAGTTTTTTTAACCTGCTATCACATTCTTTGGTTAGAAAAAAACTTGAGGCAGATTTATGCAGCAATCTGGATAACGTCACGGGAGTGCAAAACAAATTGCCTGATAGTGAGGAGGACATTTCTACAGATTTTATATATATATATATATATAAAAAAACACTGGTACACTGTCTAGCAATACCTTTTATGAATTATTGATCTACATTTTTCTTTTCATTTAAATACATATCCAAACTGCCTTTTTGATTAGTTTTTTATGGGTTTCTGTGTTATGACCTACTGCTGAATTCTTCTCAGTCATACAAAGCAAGCAAACTTGATTTGAGAGAATTAGTCAGTGAGTAACCAGCCAACCTGAACCAGAAGTAAAATTACTTCAAAGTGAGATCACAAGTTTTCACTCTAAAACCAGAAAGAAGTAGGCTGGTATCATTTATGGTGAGTCTGGGTAGCTTTTTATATTATTGTGCTTTTCATGTCCAATTAAATTACAAATACTTTATTACAAATCCTCATTTGTTTGGTTGACAGCTTCAGTATAAGCATTTTTCAAATCTGGAATGTTTGACCTGCAGAGGGCCACTTCTATTCCTCCTCAACACCAGCTGGCACCATAAGAGACTTTTGTGTAGCTTTAAGTTTTTTGCGTTTACATACTTCCATAGAGTATGTTTCACACTTACTGTAAAACCAACACAAAACTCACTATACAGGTAATATCTTGTCAAATAGCTTGCATTACATTTTCTGTTTACTGTCAGTATCTTAAAGAGATTTTTAAAGTAATGTACAACTTTTCCAATATATGAGGACATCATGTGAACAAAACATACAGGTTTCTAGTCATCTTGAAGACCTTGATTAGTGCAGTTAAGGTGTGTTTAATTGGGGGTTAGATCTAAACTCTGCTAGAGAGTGGCCCTCCACTGAACACCCTTGGTCTAATGGTAACTGTAGAGATGTGAACAACCAAGCTGGACAGCCTACATACTGGCATAAAAAGGGTTTATATATAGGCATTTTCTGGGCTGATGGCACTTCTATTCACACTAGTTAGACTAGATGTGTACTAGATTTACATGCACTAATTGTGGTCAATTAGAATAAATCCAATTCGATTTCAGATTCTTAAAGTTATGTTTATATAAAGCCTAAACATTGCAATCTGAGTCACACATATACATTTACATGTGCATTTGTGTATTTTAAACAAAACGCATGCGTAGTTCACAGTCGCCGCGTTCAGAACCAGAGAAAGCCACCGCAATAATGTCACCGGAGCTACCCTGAGCACAATTGTTTTTGCCTTGATATATCTAAAAAAAGAAATTGGACATTATGTCAGAAGAGCACTTTTAACAAATAGCTCATCCACAGACCAGTTCATAAGACATGAAACGTAATTAGACATACCCACACTCATGTGACAAAAAATATGGTGGCAAATTTATTTTACAGTCCTGTTCCCCATACATGATAGGTACTTATTATAGTTATAACAATAACTGTGTAATAACTGGGCACTAACAATTAACCTACCCATAAACCTAACCTTAACCCATGTAGTTATATTACCCAGTACTTTCTTAGGTAAGTACATTCTCAGAAAAAAAGGTATGTATGTATAACTGTACCTTTAAAGGTACACAATTGGTCCTTAAGGTGCAATTATACCATGGTTTTCCTCTACTTAGAAGAGGGATAGGCAAGTTTGGTCCTACACTCTTAAAAATAAAAGTTCTTTGGCGAGGTGTGTGGTTCCATGAAGAACCGCAAATATCCAAAGAACCCTTCCATTGCACAAAAGGTTCTTGATAGCGAAGAAAGGTTCTTTAGACTATAAAATGATTAGAAAAAATGGTTCTTTAAAGAACCTTTCCCAAAACGGTTCTTCAGGGAATCAAAAATGGTTCTTCTATGGCATCGCAGTGAAAACCCCTTTTTGCTTCTTCCTGGCACCTTTATTTTTAAGAGTGTAGAGAGCCACTGTCCTGCAGAGTTTGGCTTCAACCTTGAAAGAAACCCCCTTTCCTTAGCACACTAAATTAACACCACCTTGGGAACCACCATCAGGGTGTTAAAGTAACACTGAAGCAGTGTTAGAGTTAATTAGATAATTAAGCGATTAGTTGAGTGATGGTTGTTTGATTATTGAAGACACCTGATGATAACGAGCAGAATCACTGAGGAAAAGAGAAACACAAGAACTACAACTGACTTCAGCCACCGCTTTAAATGAAATCAACTGAAAAGACATTCAATTGATCTTATTACAAACCAGACTGAATACAAAGTTCTGTCATGAAACTATAGATGGCACAGGCTAATAGGTCCTTTAACTACCTGTTTGTAATCACATCATCATCTTTAGGGCACAGCTGATTGGTTCCTGCTGTATCAGTAGCCAATGAGCTTGTGTGCTCAACCTTCAAATACTCGCATATAGCATTTGCCTTAGTAGTGCAGCGCGCTTCAGAAACCCTCCACCTTCCCCAGCTCCACCTGTATAGATCTGCTACGGGTAATTCACGTATGCTCTATTGTACAGCAGCAGCATGTCTTACTTGCTCACAGCAGCGTGTCGTGTATGTATTGGCAGTAGCAAGTTCCGTACTTGCTCTGCAGCAGCAACACTAAAAGCAGCAGCATATCTATTCCGCCAAGACCAAACATACAAACATTGTCATACCCCCTCAGGGCTGTGTTCTCAGCCCACTCCTGTACTCCTTGTACACACATGACTGTGTGGCAACCCACAGCTCCAATACCATCATCAAGTTTGCTGACGATACGACGGTGGTAGGTCTCATCACTGACAATGATGAAACGGCCTACAGAGAGGAGGTGCACACTCTGACACGATGGTATCAGGAGCACAACCTCTCCCTCTATGTCAGCAAGACCAAGGAGCTGGTGGTCGACTTCAGGAGGAATGAGAGTGAACACCGCCCCATCACCATCAATGGAGCACCGGTGGAGAGAGTCAGCAGCTTCAAGTTCCTCGGTGTCCACATCACAGAGGAACTCTCATGGTCTGTCCACACCGAGGCTGTTGTGAAGAAGGCTCATCAGCGCCTTTTCTTCCTGCGACGGCTGAGGAGGTTTGGAATGAACCGCCACATCCTCACACGCTTCTACACCAGCACCATAGAGAGCCTGCTGACTGGCTGCATCACCACCTGGTACGGCAACAGTACCACCCGCAGCCGCAAAGCCCTGCAAAGGGTAGTGCGCACGGCCAGCTGCATCATCGGAGGTGAGCTTCCCTCCCTCCAGGACATTTATGCCAGGCGGTGTGTGAAGAGAGCTCAGAGGATCATCAGAGACTCTAGACACCCGAGCCATGGGCTGCTCTCACTGCTGCCATCAGGCAGACGGTACCGCAGCATCAGAACACGCACCAGCCGACTCCAGAACAGCTTCTTCCCACAAGCAATTAGACTCCTTAACTCTTGATCCATCAGTTCATAACACACACTGGACAGAATATCACTCAGCACAACCCACTGTAGATACACACACATTATATACACATTTATTTATCATATAGCATCTATTGCACATTGGATCTCTATTGTGATTAATATTGTATACTGTACATTGTATATTATTATTATAGCTTAATGTATATTGTTTAATGTATGTTTAGTGTATATTGTTTAAAGTATATGTATATTGTAAGTATGTGTATATTGTTTAAAGCTGTGAGAACTGCACTCACATTGTGTAAATTATTATTGTTTATTGTAGAGTTTACTGTGCTGTGAGTAATTGTGTGCGCATCAGATGTGTAATCTGATGTTGCTTTAAATGTTGTACATGTCATGTTATGACTACTATGTTGCTCGGAACTGCACCTAAGAATTTCACCAACTGTTGCACTTGTGTATATGGTTGTGTGACAATAAAGTGATTTAATTTTTTTTATTTGATTTGATACCCATTACCATGCCTAACACTCAGAGAGTTGTCATGACAGAACTTTATTACTGTCATTTGTCTACAGTTCTTTTTGGGAATTAACAGAGATTTAGATGTTAATGTTTTATTGTCAAATGTGTTTCATTTAGTTGGGCAGTTTGACTCTTGACTTTTTATGTGTTGAAAAGGAAGCCATAAACAAAAATTATCAGGTGATATAGTATAGATATATTGTCATCATCATAAAGAAAAATGTTTTACTAAACTCATCACTGACTATAACTGGTTATTTGTTGTTAATAGATAATATTCACCAATAATACTTTCTTACCACAGATCAGACATTCTGAATTGTATTTTTTATATATTTTTTAAAATAAAGTTTGGACGCACACAGACATCAAGAATCAGCATATGATGTATCTCAACAATGGTGACATACTTAATGCTGCAATGCATGCTGGGAGTCATGAGTTTTTTACTATTGTGGCTTAGTAGGGTTGGAGCTAAAGTCTGCAGGACAATGGCTCTCTAGGACTGAAATTCCCTACCCCATATCCAATAAATTGAATACTAAAGTATGTTTAGTGTTTTAAAAAACTCATTCGAAATATATGTGAGACTGAAAATTGCATTGATTTTATTTGTTGCAATAATAAACAAAGTTTTATAGATTCTGTCACACAAGCAAATAGGACAAATAGACAAATAAATCGCTCAGACAAATAGGCGTCAGTGAAAAAAATCAACATTGTAAAGACACAATTTTTCTTTTTTACTTTAAGCCTGAAAATGTATAGCGCGTGCCCTTGTAAATAAGAATAAACCCATGGGAAAGGAAAAGTGCCTAATTAGTAACATTAGCGATACATGGTTTTTATATGGATCTCTGTTTACAACGAAAGCTTATAAACAGCCGTCCCATGGTAGTTGTGTCAGTGCGCTTGTAATTAACGAGATGAGACACACTGGTCTAATAAAGCAGGAAACCCCCAGCTGGGGCATATGCTAATAGTTACCCCCCTTAAAAGTAGTGAACTAGGTACATTGGCACCACACACTGGTTTCCCTGGAGCTCTTCGGACTGGCTGGCGTCACCAAAGCCTGGCACAAGACACACATGGAGACTGAACATGCAAACAGTGACTCATATTGCTTTTTCCCCCGACTTGGCACGTTTTCTTGCCTTACCAGTTCAGGAAGAGGCAATTGGTTATTAAAGTGTCTCAAAATGAGGCAGGCTGGTCATTTTTTGTGGGACCCAATAGAAATATAAAGTTTTGTTCTCTTGGCTTCATTTGCCATCTTCTAAAATTACATTTTCCTTGGTGATCCTGCAGAACAATGATGAATAGTGTTTGAAATTAAATGATATTGGGTGCATTCGTTTAGTGCATCTGAACTGTCCAATATCAGCGTTTTAACATAAATTCACGCTATACATATGTCTTATCATTTTAATGTAATTTCAATGTATTATCTGCCAATAAACTCCAAACTTGCAGAGTAAGCTATAATTACCAAAAATTTCTTTATCTTAAATCTGCAGTAAGTTTTTTTTAAAGTACTTTAAACAAACGTTTTTAAAATGACGTAGTATGTTGTTTTAAATCTTACCTGTGGCTTACAGAAAACAGTGGCCGTTTAATTCTACGTAAGGTGAGTCACCCCTCATAGGGCCATGTTGAGATCACATAACCAGCAAAATGCTACTTACCTTCTCCATAACCCTCCTATTATCTGATACTTTCATTTGCATGATATATTAATCATGGGTGACATATCTGCTTATGAATTTCTGCAATGCAACCAGCAATTAAAAAACTTGCATGTATGATGCATCCACACATATAGGTGTCACTGTCATTGTCAGCAGGAGAAACATAACAAAAACAAATAAACAAAAAAACACTTACTACACCTTTAAAGCCCGGGACACACCAAGCCAAAGTCAAAGAACTAGCGGTGACTGTGTTGTCGCCTCTCGTCGGTTGCGTCTCGGCCAAAAAGCTGCGCTTGAACACACCAAAAGGACTAAGGCAACAGTCAACTAACACGTGCGCTCTGTGTCTACGTGTAAGTGAATATCTGTCTATATCAGCAGGAATCACTAGTCTATTTTCATCATTCAAAAAGGGATACTGAAACTTAGGGATACTGAAACCCTGACTGCAGAAAAATAAACCCTAAACAAAGCAGCGCTTGCTTACCATTATGAATATCAATCACGCTAATCACTTTATTTATTACAGTCAGCTCATGTTATTATGAAAATATTCATGCATTCCAATGCATAGGTAAGATGCTGTAAAATCATAACAGCCTTCTGTCTGTACTGCCTTGACTTCTTTGCGTGCTTTCATCACTCTCACTTTGTTCTTGTGCACTGACTCGTTCGATCAGAGTTCTCTCTCTCCAAACTATACAAACTATATGCTAATAGTCAATCAATCATCTTTGACGATAGTGGTCCTGACAGAACCCCAGACGGCGTCTGACTAGAACCAACCGACCAATGCTCGAATCTCACAGTAATGAGCAAACTTTACCTTATGAAAAAGTATACTTGAGCATACTTAAAAAAGTACTTATTATAAAAACAATATACTTGAAAATAATATACTTTAAGTGCAAATTGAATGTAATGTTTTCTGACATGTACTGTATGCATGTGATTTACAATTAAATGAAAATGTATTATAGTTTAAATTTATAATAAATGCAATTAGTTGAACAATAAGGGGTGTTTTTGACTTAAGTAATTTATGTTTTTATTTCAAATTGACTTGAATTGTTACATTATATTCAAGTAAGATTATTTCTTAAACATTGTGCACATACATTTTTACCTTCTTTACCACCATCTGGAACACTCCCACTTGCAAAAAAGCATCCATTGTTTGCATCCTGATCTCTCTCGTGTGCCTCTCTGCCCCCGCAGATCAGTGGAGTAGCTGGAGCTCACACTGCTGCTGATTATGAAGAAATATGACCATGACCTCATTCTCACAACAGCTGATTGCTCACACATCACTGAAACCGGGGATGGACACTGCATTCGGTCATTCTCCTTATTGGCATGACATACTGGCTTCAAGGTCTGCTGTCTTTCAATGCTATTTTCTTTTCAGATGAAAGCAAGACCGTTTAAAGAAAGGGTTTGATGTTTTCTTTACAGTGCCAACTACTTCCTGCTTAAACAGGAAGTCGGGGTGGGTCACATCAATGCTTATCCTTTTTTTTATTTCTTAATAGCCTTTAGTTGATGTTGCAGCCTGGAAAAAACATGATTTGACAATGCATAGTAAATGATTAACCACAGTTTGTCTAAACTAGATTATAACAATAATAGAGCGGTGCAGAACACTCATTCAAAATCACCTGGCAAACTTTGGCAAATGAGCTCATGAGCTCATACAAGCAACCCGCTGCAGTCAATTCACAGTGAGGTCACTGGTAGGACAGAGAGTGGGAGTGGGAGTGGGAGGAAGATGATGATGCCAATAGCATTCTCACAGGTGCCGACTCCAGTACAATAATGTCCAGAAGGATGTGGTTTCATCTGTACCACCACACACCCTGCCTAAGTGCTGAGCAACCGGGAAAGCAGAGGCCTGATTGACAAAGCCAGCAGGATTTGTGTTTGGCTAAGCTAAATTAAGCACATGTGGCCATAATCTAACCTCTCTGCATCAGCATTTCACTTAGGGACAATCTACTTTATTGCATTGGCTGTCACTTCTGATCTGATTAGTGGTTTTGGTGAACCTTTTCACACTGTTCTCATTCAAAAAGTAAGCCGCTGAAACAAAGATGTCCTGCAGCAGAAAACACATCAAGCTAAATTCAAGATTTGACCCCTATCATTCATGCACTTTCATGTTCGTGAAACAGACTGCTGTCAATATTAGTGTTGCTTGGATAGTACACCTCTTTGTTCTACCGGCGGCGCCAGGGGGGGTCTTGGGGGGTCTCAAGACCCTCCTAAAAAACGCCTTGACCCCCAATTTGACCCCCCCACCCTCTTCCTGATTAAAAAAAATATATATATATATCTGGGATAAAGATTTAAAAATGTTTCTCTTCAAACTACACAGAACAATAATAATTAATAATTTATTCGACATACTAAAAAATACAAACATAAGAATCACTGCAACGCCCCATGAACGTTGCTGCGCCTTGGAGAGCCGTAACTTATGGCGGACCCTGGTGCAGCCACAAATATCATAACTAGCCTATCTATAGGCCTACTGTAATTAAGACATATATTCAAAAAATTTATTAAAAACAGAAAGACGGGCTTAGACTACTCAAAGGCTGCGGAAACAGGCCAGTGGGTTTGTTACGCTCGTCAATACATTCCCGACGATCTTGGTTTGCTTCTTATTAATTAAATATACAGCTATTTAGTGGATGAAACCTTGATCAAAATTAAAATACAATTTATAGAAAATGAAATTCACTTTAAAGAAATTATTTCTGCAAAACAACACTCAATAAAAGTCATGTCTGACCCCACTCCATGTCTCCAGACATATTGCGCGTCTTATAGCCTATCTTACTTTTCATCATCAACATATGAAATTAAAACAATAAAATAATAGGCTAATATTTAAACATATAGCCTAACTATGAATCTAAATAGGCTGTGTTTTGCATGTAGCCTACTCCACTCCAAAAGCTTCATAAATGTATTTTGTTTATTAAACGCAAAGTTTTTAATTTCGAATTTAATTTCTAAATTCAGTTCATATTTCCAACAAACGAAATTCCGAGCCAAAATAACGAAGTGGTAAAAAAAAAAAAAAATTTAAGAATTTGCGGGCGCTTTCGCCGGCATGAGTATAGGCTATAAGACACGCAATGTCTGGAGACATGGAGTGGGGTCAGACATGATTTTTATTGAGTGTTGTTTTGCAGAAATCATTTCTTTAAAGTGAATTTTGTTTTTTATAAATTGTATTTTAATTTTGATCAAGGTTTCATAAACTATTTGCCTGTATATTTAATACATTAGAAGCAAAATAAGAACGCCGGGAATGGATTGACGTGCGTAACGAACCCACTGGCCTGTTTCCGCAGCCTTTGAGTAAGGCTGCAAGCGTCTTTCTTTTTAATACATTTCTAGAATATATGTAGCCTATTACTGTATAACATACAATATATTACAGTAGGCCTATTATAGATAGTTATGATATTTGTGCACCAGGGTCCGTGATTTCTAGGTTAAAGTTATGCCACTGATGCGAACATGAGCGGTCCATGGCACCTGTTACCCATGGCTGTTATGAACTGCAGGCTACATCAATAAATTACAGTAATTTTGTGCTATGGGCATTGCCACTGATACAGGCAGCGGAAGAGCCTATTTTACGCTGAGCTTCTTCTGCTTTTCAGACATGGAAGTGTGACAAATGCACATGGGCTATATGAATTATCTAATGTGGATACAGGCATATTTTGTAGACATCACTGAACAACACATGTCCTTATTAGGAGAAAATATATGTCGTTTTAACAAGAAAAATATGTAGTTTTAACGACATAACATCTCGCTATAACGACATAACGAAAAAAATAATATGTATGTGGCAGCAATGTGTCACCGTTGACCTAAGGGGAAAATCCAAACTTCACAGTCTATTCATCATCAAACTAAAAATGCAGTCAACCAAATCGAAAAAGTTATTATGCAGCCAAGTTGTCCTAAAGACCTTGATTAACTGGTTCAGGTGTGTTTAATTAGAATAGGAGCTTAACCCTGCAGGATGCCATTTCAGGAGCATGATTGACACCCCTGCTTTACTCGAAATGACAGATAAAGCTCTTGAATCTAGATATTTATATAAAACTCACCTACCTGCAACCTTCTAATCCTTGAAGAGTCAGACTTTAGCTGCAAACTTTAGTTAGTGTGTAATGTTGCTGTTTGAGCATAAACAATATCTGCAAAGTTACAACGCTCAAAGTTCAAAGCAAAGGGAGATATTTTATATTTTAAGGACTACAAGGGCTGGTAGGGACTTTCACAAGCTTCCTCCCGGGCTAGTGACCATACGCCATAAAGTGCGTATCATATGCACGTGAAAAACGGCGTACCATATGCACGCCAAAACTCATTTTGCCGTATACATTCCACGAGATTGCAAACTCGTATTATTTATACGCATTTTCGTGAGATTGGGCTCACATAAATGCACCTATGTGAATATATTTAGACAGGTTATGAACCCTGTTTTGTTTTTAGGCAGTTGAATATAAAAAGTCCAGTAAAAACGTTTGTCTCAGAGAAAATGTTCATTAGACTTTGTGTGCTTGTGTTTTGACTGTGATGGCCAATAACATGGGTGTGAACTAGAGTAAAAGCACAGCAACATATATAAAAAGGTCATGAGTATTGACAGCAGTGGCATCAATTTACAAATCTGCTGGAAATAACATGCTTCTGCAAACACGACCCACTTTACATCTGCTGCATTTTTCATGTTGAAACCTCCTTCAATTTTAAAATGTTTGTATATATATATATATATATATATATATATATATATATATATATATATATATATATATATATATATATATATATATATATATATATATATATATATATAAACATTTTAAAACCATTAACATAAAGATTATGCCGCATTATTTCACAGACAGGGCTTAGATTAAGCCTAAAAGTAAAAGACTAACTTATGTCTCTGTACCTTCAGAATTAAAAAGTAACAGAAACAAACCTCTGTAGTTTTATTTTTTTGTGTAAATGTTTGTAAATGTTGTTTTATTACTGTAACGTAAACTATTGCAGGTCCTCATGTAATCCCGGGCATAAAATATTACAGTACACAATTCATCCTAACAAACTAAAATATCTGCATGCACAATAAACAAAAACAAACAAACAAACAACCAAAAAAACATTTACATCTCTCAACAGAAAGGTTTTTGAAGGTTTTAATAAAATTTTATTTTATAATAGTTGTCATTATAAGAATATGTCCAGTATGTATAGTATTGTCAAATCACTCATATGACTCCTCTGTAATCCTCTGCAAACTTTGACATTTGGTTGAACCGGTGAGGTGACAAATCTGGCCTGCGTTCAGCCCTGACATAACATTGCAAAATGTTTTTTAAACGGAAACGCTGGTGTGTTGTTGAACACCCTGTTCTGATGACGCAAGAGTTGCAACTATGGCAGCTAAGAAGGCCATTCTTTGTGTTCTTTTTGAAGAATTTTCGCAGCCTGATGAAATCGGTATAAATGTAATACTGCAAAATACACTCGATGTTACAGTCACTGCCCTTGCCGTCCAGAGTAAAAGAGAACATCCCAATCGAGTGAAGGGATTTGTGGAAACTGTGGTTCATTGTGCGATCTGTCTCTTTAAGCCCTCGTGGTTTACATGTTGCTGCTGATTGGGCTGACATTTTTGACACACCCACCAAACAAGAGAAACCGTATCTCAAACCCTGTTGCACAATGGAAACTGTAGCAAAACGTTGCGCACTGGTTTGAGCTTGAACCTCCCTCATTAGGACCCCAAGATATCCCATTGGTTCAAATTACTTTTAATATGTACTATCTTTAGTGTCTGATTACAATTCCTGCAATTATGTTATGATACATGTTGTTTGAACTACATTAAAATGACCATGTATGTCTGTTTTAGTTAACTTATGTACTAGCATAGCATACAGATACCCGATTAGCCTGATTGCTTAGATTCACAATCATAAAATGTTATTATTAACATCATTAAATATCCAAATATTTCAGTTATAAAAAGAACAATTTATCAAATGAAAGAAATTACATTCAATTTGTTTTATTATGCACTAAATAGTAAACTACATATTTTAAATTGGCATCGCACCTACTTAGAATAATCATTAAATTATTTCGTTGGAGGACCTGATTTTGACATGCTACTGCATGCATACTACTGCGTCTTGCATCATCAACCCGGAACTAAAATTCAATTCAGTTCCATTCAGTTACTTCCTGAGAACCAACTCAAAAGAATGATTCGTTCAAGAATCTGACTTCACTAATAGTTACTGCCAGCGCATAGATCCAGCTTTTCTCATAAACCGTGTGTGACATATACACGGACCAGGCATAACATTATGGCCATCTTCCTAATATCGTGTTGGTTCCCCTTTTGCTGCCAAAACAGCCCTGACCCGTTGAGGCATGGACTCCACTAGACCCCTGAAGGTGTGCTGTAGTATCTGGTACCAAGATGTAAGTGGCAAGGTGGGGCTCGATTGGATTGAGATCTGGGGAATTTGGAGGCCAAGTCAACACCTCAAACTCATTGTTGTGCTCTTCAAACCATTCCTGAACCATTTTTGCTTTGTGGCAGGGCGCATTATCCTGAAAGAGGCCACAGCCAGCAGGGAATACCATTTCTATGAAAGGGTGTACATGGTCTGCAACAATGCTTAAGTAGTTATTACGTGTCAAAGTAGCATCCACATGGATAGCAGGACCCAAGTTTTCCCAGCAGAAGATTGCCCAAAGCTTTGCACTGCCTCCACCGGCTTGCCTTCTTCCCATCATGCATCCTGGTGCCATGTGTTCCCCAGGTAAGCGATGCACACACACCCAGCCCTCCACGTGCTGTAAAAGAAAACGTGATTCATCAGATCAGGCCACCTTCTTCCATTTCTCCATGGTTTAGTTCTAATGCTCTAGTGCCCACTGTTGGCACTTTCGGCAGTGGACAGGGGTCAGCATGGACACCCTGACTGGTCTGCGGCTATGCAACCCCATACGCAACAAACTGTGATGCACTGTGTATTCTGACACCTTTCTATCAGAAGCAGCATTAACTTGAGCAATTTGAGCTACAGTAGCTCGTCTGTTTGATGGGACTACACGGGCCAGCCTTCGCTCCCCACATGCATCAATGACGCCCGTAACCCTGTTGCCGGTTCACCACTGTTCTTTCCTTGGACCACTTTTGATAGATACTGACCATTGCAGACCATCAACACCCCACAAGAGCTGTAGTTTTGGAGATGCTCTGACCTAGCCATCACAATTTGGCCCTTGTCAAACTTGCTCAAATCCTTACGCTTGCCCATTTTTCCGGCTTCTAACACAACACATAATGTATCCCACCCACTAACAGGTGCCGTGATGAGATAATCAGTGTTGATGTAGAACATTTCGCTGTTGGTTTGAGTATACAGATTTGTCCATTTCTGTCTCAACCACTGGCAAGTGTTTAGGGTGGTACTCCCTGTTTGTTTTAACACTGGCAAATTCGGGTGGGAAACCTTATTGGAAATCATTTTTGTTGGAACAGGGTTGGAACTAAACTGTGGCCCTCCAGGAGCTGAGTTTGACACCCCTGCTTTAAAGCAATTCAACGCATTATTTGAATCCATCACTGGCACTGAAATGCAATGAAGGTAGATTCCTTTCATAGAGGCATCTAGCTCCGACAAGCACACATGCTGTGAATCACGCAAGTGACCCTCACTGCTGTAAAGAGAAGAACATGAAAAGCATGGGAACAGGTGAGATAGCATCCTCATGTTCCTGCTATATCAATGACTCCGCTTCAGTGGAAATCAATCGGGACCCCTGTGAAGTTGCACTGAGTACCAGCTTTGACAAACAATAGTATCCTACCTCATAATATATTCAGAATCTATTTCTCCTCCCAAGTTGATTATTGTCCATCAGGGATGCAGCTGATGATGTGGAGTTGTGCGGTATGAATGTGTTTGGAAGAGTGTTGCTATGCTGCATGAAAGGACATTGAAACCAGAGCTGGAATAGTGGGGGATCATGTGGCTGAAAATTGAAACAGTTCCAACCATGTAAGTTTAAGGTCAGATATCAACAAGCAAGGACACACTCAACTTAATATGAACTCTGGAATGTCGTCTGCTCCTATTATACCAATGTAAACAATGCGTCTGAACACGTCTACACACTTGAGCATACTTGCACGCACATAGCATGACTTTACATAATTGCTGTAACAATTCCAAGAGCATTAACTGCATAGTGGTGATGCAGACTCCATCTGCTTGAGTGTTTATGGGAATGGCAACATGTGCCAGTGTCCCACAGGAGTCCTCTTAAACACCCTCCTCTCTTGACTGGTCAAGTGGTTCAGTCTGGTATCTGTGCTCCTGTAACTCCTTCATCCACCCTGAGGAAAGTTCTGAGCTCACCCAGCGGGCCATAAAACAGTTTGGCGCCAGACTCTGGGCCTGCATTTTCCCGTTAACGCATCTGTCAGCAGGAAACCAAGGACAGATTAAGAGGACAGTGGGCGATGTCTTGTTTGTTTCCATGTCATGCCCTCTACTCTCTCAGCTGTTACTGTTCTTACCACTAATACTCAGCTATGACAAAGGATGCCAGGCTCTCTCAAAGTCTGTTTGGCCTTCAAATGCTGGATATCTGGATTTGCTTATTTTATCAGAAAAAAAATTCTGTCCTGGAATGACTCCAGTGTTTGTGAATGTTCTTGTGCAGTAACAGTGGAAGACATTTTGGTCCTCTTGGTGCAGAGTTCATGCTAGTCAATGCAGACAAAAAAACCTGGAGAGTTTACTCACTCAAGCTCAAATTGATATGGTAAAATCAACACCATTATTCCTATTTTCACAGTGTGTACAAACACTGAGCTTTAAGTAAACCTGTTGTAGGAGGCCTCCAAAACAAAACTATGAACCTTTAAAATAGCATAATAAGGACACTTTATCTAAGTTGTTCAGTGTTTTCCTTACAGCCTTTCTTGGAGACTTAAACGAGTAAAATACACTTGCATGTTGTACTACATTGCACAATGCCCACTCTTGTGGTAACGTTGTTTTCAGATTTAGTCACCATTTTTTACATCACGTAAAAATGTCTGCCAGACAGCCCCTGCCTGTCTAAGTGATGGTTCCTGGCTGGAATGAGCGACTTGTGGCTTCATCCTAATTTGTATATTTTCAGTAAGCATGAAAAGTATATACCACATTAGCACTAGTAAAATGCATAGTTTAAAGTATGAAGTAAATCAGTATTGGGTCATGCTGCCTCACCATAAAATTATATCAAAACCACTTATACACTGTAACACAAGTGGCTGTGGTTAATATTTACCCTAAAAGCATCCATGTAGATAGATTTCAAAATCCTGATGTTGTACTTCATCCAGGCACCTTTTAAAAATATTTTCAGTGTAGCTCTATAATTTGGAACAAACCGTGCCTATTCTGGCATGCTACATATTAAGGAAGACTGGGGCCATATTTGGTGTGAGAAACACTTGTACCAAATGTAGCAGTATCAGTTAATCTATTTACATTTAGAAGGACAATAGATGGTAATAAGTAAATACCAGAAGGGGACCTTTAAAGCACTAATAAATCATTCTTTATGTTAAATTATTTCTCCCACTTGTTTGTTATTGAAAACATTTAGTGTGTTACAAAGGACTAGTCTTGCAGGACTAGGAGGAACTAGAAAAAGAACATAACAGATTAAACTTGCTAGAATAAACTTGATTGTAGAACTAAAAAAAGGGAGGTTAGTTGGTTGGTTGACAATATTTAAGATGAGGTTCTCAAAAAACCTCAGTGGACTAGTGTTTTGGTTCTTCAGTTTGTTTTGCTAATCCGTTTTACAGGGTGAGGACATATTTTCTGCAGTCATATTGAAAACTGAAACTCAATATGTGAGTAAAATGAGCTTGATTGTTTTACTTTGGCTGGAAAAATCAAGCGCTTACAAGGGGATATAAGAGATTATTAAAGATACACACACAGAGTTCTGATGGAATGGCAGTGTGCTGAGTAAGCCAGAACAGACACAACTCGACCTCAGCGGCACATTCCAGTGGACTCATGGGTATTCTCAGGAATCTCTCTGGCCAGCTGGCTCAGCTCAGGGACCTTTGCTGGAGGAGAACGGCATTGAAATAATGCATCTGAAAAATGTTTCACCAGATTTACATGCAATCAGATGTTTCAAATCACCCTGTCTGGAGGTGCAGTACTCCCTCGGGAATGATGTGATACTAGAAGAAACTAAATATTTATGAAAGCCAAACTCATGTTAGTTTTAGTGCTGATAATATCTAACGTTTACTGGACCTGCAGTAAGTCTTCAGTTGTTCCAGGTTTGTCAATGTAAACAAGATTTTATTTTTGAACTACAGAAAACCCTTGGATATTACAAAATGCAGAATTAGTGTCACATCTGTCAGCTGGAGTGCCCATGATCTCCACCAGAGGGAACTCCTCCCATCTCCTTTGCTTTCTTATCATAAACTGCATTTCCCATAACCCATTGCCTGGAAGTTTGATTACTTCCACCTGTGTCTCATTATCTTGTTAATGCCTGTCTTTTTAAGGCCTGTGTTTTCACTCATTCTTTGTGAAGTGTTGTATGTTGTTACACTGTGTTTCTGAGTTGCTGGCCGGTCGCTGGATTACCCTTTTTGGCTGTATGTTCTTCCTTGTTGCTTGTTCGGATACCTGTGTATTTGACCTTTTGCTCATTGTATTTATTTCTGGATTGTCCCAATAAAGCTGCATTTAGTAGTGATGGCTAAATGAAGCTTTGTGAAGCACCAAGGCTTTCCCCTCAACTGTATCATAAAAAGGTTCATTACTCGAAGCTTTTCAACACGGTGCACACTAACGACATCTTGTGGTCAAAAGTTGAAGAGCTGCTTGTGCCAGAGGACCCATTCATTTTTTTGACTGTTTCATGTAACAATTCACTTTGTGAAATCCACAAAAGCAATACAAATGTTTTTTTTTTCATTTGTTAATTTAGTAGGCTACTTACAACATGTGAACAAATGAGCCTATTAATGAATTTATGAAAAAATATATATAAATGGGACATATTAACGTGTATAGAAACAATTTTTATGAATCTGCTTTGATCAACACAAACAGCCTTATTTTCATAAACTTTAGCCTTAGTCCTAAACCTATGAATTCATAGGTAAGGCTCATGTAGGCATATATAATCAAAATAAAAAAAATAATAATTGTGGAATGGTGAAGTGCTTGTGAACTGGGGAGTTTTTATTTTGTGGGAAATTGAAGAAATCAAAGATTTTTATTAAGGAACAGAACTTGTTCAACAGTGCGGGGGCTAAGTCTATTTCCTTTTTTATTTACTACTTCCCCTGCCTTTGAAAATATTCTCTCACATGGGACTGAGGAGGCAGGAGTGCATAAACATTCCAGGGCAATATGATGAAGATGTGGATAGACACCCTTCTGGGTAGCCCAGAAATGCAGGGGATCTTCTGTGCGTGGAATATTTGGATCACTGAGGTAGCGTTGCACTTCAACTGTGGCATCTGCAGTTGCATTTTTCATTTTTCTGGTTTCCACAACATGACTGTCCAGTAGATCCCACAGACCTAATAGACAGAACAATACAAATAAAACAAAAAATTACATTTGGTTGAGATGTAATTTAATTCTCTGCAATAGCTATGCATGATGTAACACACACACACACACACACACACACACACACACACACACACACACACACACACACACACACACACACACACACACTACAACAAACAGTACCTGAATGGGTTACATCGCTGCCTGTGGCTTCTGTTGTTTCTGGTTGTGATGAGGGGATTTGAGAGGATGTGGATGGGGTGTTTTGGCCTGCTCTAATGATTGCAGCACATTCTGCTGTGGGATGGCTCACAGCAGTCTGTGCATTTGACTGGCTGCAGAAACCTATAGTTTTAAAGCGTGGATCAAGCAGAGTTGCAAGAGTCATGACGCTCATAGTCTCATATGTAGACATCCTCTCAGAAAGAAGTCTCATGAGGTTGTTGCACAATTGCACAGCCGTCTCTTCATGAACCTGTGAGATCTTTGTACTGATTGCATGCTTCAGCATTCCTACAAGAGGAATCACCTTTGACCCTGACACTCTCTTCTCTTCTGACAGTTCAGTGGAAGCCTCATTGAAGTGACACGTTACACCAAGACATTCATTTACTTTCTGGTACTCTTCTGAAGTCAAAGGTGTGAGGTTTGTCTTCAGAGTTACCAAAGCAGCACCTACTGGCTCCCTCTGAGCAAAGAGACGCTCTAACATGGCATATGTGCTGTTCCAACAAGTATCCACCTTCTGAATCAACTTATGAGTTGGTTTGCCCATCTGATTTTGTAAAACCAATAATCTCTCTCTTGCTGTTGTGCTAGACTTGAAATGAGCCACAATCGTCTGTGCCTTTAGTCTAATGTCCTCCAATCCTTGTGTTTGTTCTATTGCCTTCTTCACAATCAGGTTTAAAGCATGTGCTATGCAGTTTGTGTGGCGGAGCTTCAGGATGCTGGCACAGGCAATCATATTGGCAGCAGCATCAGTTACCAGACATCTAACCTTGTTTTGAATGCCCCACTCCTCCATCAAAGCTGAAAAGTGTGACTTTTTGAAAATTTTCCAACCCCCAATAAAACTGTGGACAGCTGATCATTTTCATTTATAAAATGACATGTCACTGCCAGATATGCATCCATATGAAGAGATGTCCACATATCAGATGTGAGGCTTACAGCTTTGGCCTTTTTCACCTCTTGTTTTGCCTTCTCTTTGGCCTTCTTGTATTTCTCCTTTCACCATTTTCAATGCCTGGCGGGATGGAAGAGTGTAGGTTGGATCCAACAAACCTACAAACTCTTTGAAGCCAGCATCTTCAACAATTGAAAATGGCTGGAAATCTTTCACAACCATGTTCACCAAGGCCCCATCAATCTTTTGTTTTCTGATCCCTGCAATAAAGTAAAGTATTTAAAACATAACTTAAATAATACATAACTATGCATTATTTAAGATATCTTTATATATATAACAACAGCAATTGACAAAAAAAAAAAAAAAAAAGATCAGAAGTGTTATACCTTGGTTGCAAGTAGCTGGTCCACTTTCACAAAATGTATTCTCATGTTTAGCTCTGATATGTCTCAACATTGAGGATGTATTGTTATTATAAGAAAGCTGTTGAGAACAAATCCGGCATTCAACCTAAAGAAGGAGGTAACATGTATTGTATTTTTTTCATATACATTATATAGGCTAAGCCTATTATTTAACATAATATATTTTATTATACATTGAATATGCGTACAAGTATTTGTGTAAATATTTATTCATATTACTAATTCTTATTCTAATTCTTATAATTATTTATTATTTTACAATATAATTCTTGATATTATTATTAATAATAACAACAATGACTTCCGAACGGCCTCTTTTCTTCCAAGCTCAAAATTCAAAAGAGCTTATCCTCTGTTTCAGTGTCAGTTCACTACCGTTTTACCAAAGTGCATGACACTCGAAAACCTGCGCAAAGGGGTTTGCGCTATTTTTGAATCAGATTACGAAGCAGTCACGTGGTTGAGGGAGAAAACGAAGCTTCGGACGTCATCGATCACGTGGTTATGGCAAAACGAATCAAGCTCCGATACAGTGCTTCACTGTGAGATGTTTCGTTTTTTTGATACAAGCTTCGAAGCCTCGGTGTAAAACGTCACATCACTAGCATTTAGATCTTCAACCCAAGTCTCGGAGCAGTTTGTAACGTAAAGAAATAACGAAATGACACACACAGACACACACACACACACACACGCACGCACGCACGCACGCACGCACACACACACACACACACACACACACACACACACACACACACACACACACACACACACACACACACACACAATGTGCTCTTTTCTGATCCCAAAATCTATAGCTAATTTCACAATTTCATATAAATACCTTTTTAAAAATTTCTTATTGAATATTGATGGATCAACAAAATGTAAATGAATAAAAAAGGTGTTTTAAAAGACTGATTGAGTTACTGTTGTGCACACCTGTTGCATATTTTGCTCAAGATCATTAGCCTAACTATTTAAATCCCCTTGCCATACAGTCATGTGTCAATGAGACGTGACAAAAAAAGAATGACACAAAAACCATGATAAAAAAAAAAGTGAAATTACAGTTCTTTTGGAGGAGGAGGAATACAGCTATTCTCAAAGCTGAAAAACAGCATTAACAAATGCTGACAAAAAAAAGAAAACCTGGGCAGAAATCACCCAAAAAATAAATGCTGCTGGTTATGGATATGAGTGGAACCCAGAAGAAGTCAGAAACAAGTGGAGGGACTTCGCAAGTGTGACAAAATGGAGGGCTGCAGCAAGTAGGTAGAAGGGAAGCTAAAAAGACTGGTGGGGGTATCAATTCAGTTCCTCTTCTGACTGGAGAGGAGGAGAAAGTCATTGGAAGGGATCCCTGGAGGCATAGATGCATGTGCATCAAACAAGCCTTTGCCGTCAAAGGTGAGCTCTCCAACATCAGGCCCTTCAACATCTGGCCTGCTCCACCCTGGCCCTCCAACATCTGGCCCCCTCTACCCTGGCCCTCCAACATCTGGCCCCCTCAACCCTGGCCATCTGGCTCTCCAACATCAGGGCCTTTAACATCAGCAATGGGTCCTGGTCCTGAGCTCTTGCTCCCTCCCCCTGACTTAGCTCTGTCTGAGGCCTCCTCATGTGTAGAGCAATGTCCTCCAGAAAACCAGCCATTTATCTCCCGCCAAAGGAGAAACAGGGGACGTTGTGGCTGCAGTGAGAAGCTGCTTCAGAGAAGAGGAAAATATCTGAACTCCAGGGCCCTGAGGGAGCAGCAAGACCGACATCATCAGGAGGTTATGGCCTATAGGAGGGCTACCTTGGAACTCCTGCATCAACAAGCCAACTCTTTAACCATGTTTTACCAACTGACAGTAAGTGCAAATTGCAATATTTACTTAATATGGAAAGTCAAATCATGTGTGGCTAAAAGCTATGTAATCTTTTTGAAGTTATGTTTTTCTATTTTGTTGTTTTTTTACAGATCCACAGACGTAACCCTGACGTATTTATATTTTGGCTACATTGTTGGTCACCATGCCTCCCAAAATCCAACCCCTCATCCTTGTTGTGGGGGGTGTAAACAGACTAGTTCTGGCAAATGGGGCTCTGATGAAGATGTGTGGTGCATGGCATTCAAATTGTTTTTCAGTGATTAAAGAAGTTAAAGGGATAGTTCACCCAAAAATGAAAATTCTGTCATAATTTACTCACCCTCAAGTTGTTACAAACCTGTATGAGTTTCTAACCAGAAGCCGTGGCTAAACGGGGATGTTCGCGCGGCACTCAATGCGCGGTCCTCCACTTTTAACTCCGGTAATGCGGAGGAGCATAAACAAGCAAGTTATGCCCTCCGGAAAACCATCAGAGCAGCAAAACGGCAGTACAGGGACAAGATTGAAGGACAGTTCAACACCACCGACTCCAGAAGCATGTGGAGGGGAATTAACACCATCACGGACTATAAAGGGAACACAAACTCCACCGTGAACACTGCTGCCTCTCTCCCGGACGAGCTCAACACCTTCTATGCTCGCTTTGAGGGAACTAACACCGCCCTCGCGGAGAGAGAGCTCACGGCTGAAGATACAGAGGTTAGTGCACTCTCCGTATCTGTCGCGGATGTAATCCGATCCTTCCGGCGGGTGAACGTCCGTAAAGCTGCGGGTCCAGACGGCATTCCCGGCCGTGTGATCAGAGCGTGCGCGCACCAACTGTCTGGAGTCTTCACGGACATTTTTAACCTGTCCCTCTCCCTGTCTGTGGTCCCCACATGCTTCAAAACGTCCACCATTGTGCCTGTACCTAAGCAGTCAAAAACCACCTGCTTAAACGACTGGCGTCCTGTTGCTCTGACCCCCATCATCAGCAAATGCTTTGAGAGACTAGTCAGAAACCACATCTGCTCTGTTCTCCCCCCCTCACTGGACCCACTACAGTTTGCATACCGCACAAACCGCTCCACTGATGATGCCATTTCATCTACAATACACACTGCTCTCTCCCACCTGGAAAAGAGGAACACATATGTGAGAATGCTGTTTGTGGACTACAGCTCAGCATTCAACACCATTGTGCCCTCCATACTTGACATGAAACTCCGGGCTCTAGGCTTAAACAGCCTGTTATGCAGCTGGATCCTGGACTTCCTGTCAAACAGACGCCAGGTGGTCAGAATGGGCAATAACATCTCCTCATCACTGACTCTCAACACTGAAGCCCCTCAGGGTTGTGTTCTCAGCCCACTCCTGTACTCCCTGTACACACAAGACTGTGTGGCTACCCACAGCTCCAACACCATCATCAAGTTTGCTGACGATACGACGGTGGTAGGTCTCATCACTGACAATGATGAAACAGCCTACAGAGAGGAGGTGCACACTCTGACACGGTGGTGTCAGGAGCACAACCTCTCCCTCAACGTCAGCAAGACCAAGGAGCTGGTGGTCGACTTCAGGAGGAATGAGAGAGAACACCGCCCCATCACCATCGATGGAGCACCGGTGGAGAGAGTCAGCAGCTTCAAGTTCCTCGGTGTCCACATCACAGAGGAACTCTCATGGTCTGTTCACTCTGAGGCCGTTGTGAAGAAGGCTCATCAGCGCCTTTTCTTCCTGCGACGGCTGAGGAGGTTTGGAATGAACCACCACATCCTCACACGCTTCTACACCTGCACCATAGAGAGCCTGCTGACTGGCTGCATCACCACCTGGTACGGCAACAGTACCGCCCGCAGCCGCAAGGCCCTGCAAAGGGTAGTGCGCACGGCCAGCTGCATCATCGGAGGTGAGCTTCCCTCCCTCCAGGACATTTACGCCAGGCGGTGTGTGAAGAGAGCTCAGAGGATCATCAGAGACTCTAGCCACCCGAACCATGGGCTGCTCTCACTGCTCCCATCAGGCAGACGGTACCGCAGCATTAGAACACGCACCAGCCGACTCCAGAACAGCTTCTTCCCACAAGCAATCAGACTACTTAACTCCTGATCCATCAGGATCATAACACACACTGGACAGAATATCACTCAGCACAACCCACTGTAGATACACGCACACATTATATACACATTTATGTATCATTTATTATTTATCATTTATCATATAGCACCTATTGTACATAATTGGATCTCTACTGTGAATAATAATGTATACTGTACATTGTATATTATTATTATTATAGCTTAATGTATACTGTTTAATGTATGTTTAGTGTATATTGTTTAAAGTATATGTATATTGTAAGTATGTGTATATTGGTTAAAGCTGTGAGAACTACACTCACATTGTGTAAATTATTTATTGTTTATTGTAGTGTATACTGTGCTGTGAGTAATTGTGGGCGCATCAGATGTGTAATCTGATGCTGCTTTAAATGTTGTACATGTCATGTCATGACTGCTATGTTGCTCGGAACTGCACCAAGAATTTCACCTGCTGTTGCACTTGTGCATATAGCTGTGTGACAATAAAGTTTTGATTTGATTTGATTTGATTTGATTTTGATTTCTTTGTTCTGCTGAACACAAAATAAGATATTTTTATAATAAGAATGTTTGTAACCAAGTAGAGAGAGAAACCATTTTTTCCCTACTATGGTAGTCAATGGTTGCTCTCTCTGCTTGTTTACAAACATTCTTCTAAATATCTTCTTCTGATTATTAGCTAAGGTGTTTCTATTATCTCTGGTGCATCAAGGGTCTCACCTCAGTTGTGGTATTGAGGGTGGAGTTAGGGTTAGACCACCCTCAATACCACTCCTCAATTCACTCACCCCACCGACAATTCCTGCCGGACCTGAGACTCGAACCCACAACCTTCGGGTCACAAGTCCAACTCCCTTAGCACTTAGCACTCAGTGAACTGCATTGTGAAGAAACATTTAACATAAGTGAAATCCTGTAACATACTGTTTTACAAATATTGTTATAGGAGAAATTTGTCTTTGAGAATGTTTTAACAAAGCAAACTCGCCTTTTCGTTGCACAAACAAAACCAAGGGTGTGTTCCAATCGGCATAACTATTGCTTTCGGAGGGCACTTCGAAGGGCAAATAATTGCGATGGTCACGCTGTTATATCGTTTCAAATTGAAATTGTAATAAAAATAAACAAAAGTGTCCCCACTTTATATTAGTGGCTTTAAATACTATGTACTTACATCAAAAAATAAGTACAATGTACTTACTATGTTCAAATTGTATTGCAAAACACTTTTGCTGATATTGAGGTGGGATACGGGTAGGGTTAGGGACAGGTGTGGCGGTGTGGGTAAGTTTAAGGGTAGGGTTAGGTGTAAGGGAAGTGTCAACTGTGTAATTACAAATGTAACTACAGAAATTAATTACAGATGTAATTACATGCAGGTATGTTTTAAAATGTAAGTACAATGTAAAAACATGTATGTACACAATAAGTGCATTGTATCAAATTATTAATTAAAATGTTAGTACATAGTAGTTAAGGCCACCTAATATAAAGTGGGTCCACAAAAATAAATGATGTAGAGCTTGAGTACCCCTACTTTAAGTCTTCCAAATCACTCAAGTGGATGGTGAAATCTTCGAAAGGAATAGGCTTGTGGCTGTGAACAAGACACATGGATGCTACAGTTTATTTTGTTTGATGTTTTCTATTTTTGAGAAAAGTAGTAGTCTATTAGTGTCAAAAGACGCATTGTGCAGCAATTTTTTTCTGCTTGTAAATAATATTGTAATCAGGTCAGTTGTTATGGGAAGAAGGAGGTTGGAACCGACAAATGTTTAAGGACTTTAATAAATAAATAAACACAAACTGAAAGTAAAAACTCCTCATGGACTACTGCTGCGCATACACATAATAAAAACTCCTCATGGACTACTGCTGTGCATACACATAATAAAAACTCCTCATGGACTACTGCTGTGCATACACATAATAATAGATAAACCAAACAAAACTATATCCAGGCCTGGTCCTCTCTCATCCTTCACTGTCGACACTCTTCCTTTTATGCATCCGAGCTCCTACGTGAGACACGAGACTCCTCACTCCTCGCAGGAAGGGAGGAAGTCTACTCCTGAGACTGCACTCTGGGCAGCAATATCTCCTCATCACTGACTCTCAACACTGGAGCCCCTCAGGGCTGTGTTCTCAGCCCACTCCTGTACTCCTTGTACACACATGACTGTGTGGCAACCCACAGCTCCAATACCATCATCAAGTTTGCTGACGATACGACGGTGGTAGGTCTCATCACTGACAATGATGAAACAGCCTACAGAGAGGAGGTGCACACTCTGACACGATGGTGTCAGGAGCACAACCTCTCCCTCAACGTCAGCAAGACCAAGGAGCTGGTGGTCGACTTCAGGAGGAATGAGAGAGAACACCGCCCCATCACCATCAATGGAGCACCGGTGGAGAGAGTCAGCAGCTTCAAGTTCCTCGGTGTCCACATCACAGAGGAACTCTCATGGTCCGTCCACACGAGGCCGTTGTGAAGAAGGCTCATCAGCGCCTTTTCTTCCTGCGACGGCTGAGGAGGTTTGGAACGAACCACCACATCCTCACACGCTTCTACACCAGCACCATAGAGAGCCTGCTGACTGGCTGCATCACCACCTGGTACGGCAACAGTACCGCCCGCAACCGCAAAGCCCTGAAAAGGGTAGTGCCCACGGCCAGCTGCATCATCGGAGGTGAGCTTCCCTCCCTCCAGGACATTTATGCCAGGCGGTGTGTGAAAAGAGCTCAGAGGATCATCAGAGACTCTAGCCACCCGAACCATGGGCTGCTCTCACTGCTGCCATCAGGCAGGCGGTACCGCAGCATCAGAACACGCACCAGCCGACTCCGAAACAGCTTCTTCCCACAAGCAATTAGACTCCTTAACTCTTGATCCATCAGGATCATAACACATACTGGACAGAATATCACTCAGCACAACCCACTGTAGATACACACACATTTATACACATTTATTTATCATATAACGTATCTATTGTACATTGGATGTCTATTGTGAATATTGTATACTGTACATTGTATATTTTTATTATAGCTTAATGTTTATTGTTTTAATGTATGTTTAGTGTATATTGTTTAAAGTATATTGTGCTGTGAGAACTGCACTCACATTGTGTAAATTATTTATTGTTTATTGTAGAGTATACTGTGCTGTGAGTAATTGTGTGCGCATCAGATGTTGTAATCTGATGTTGCTTTAAATGTTGTACGTCTCATGTCATGTCATGACTGCAATGTTGCTGGAACTGCACCTAAGAATTTCACCTACTGTTGCACTTGTGTATATGGTTGTGTGACAAAGTGATTTGATTTGATTTGATTTGATTTAAACCTTGTGGAAAGCCTTCCCAGAAGAGTTATAGCTGCAAAGGGTGGGCCAACTCCATATTAAACCCTGCAGATTAAGAATGGGTATGTGTAGGATACAGTTGTACTGTCCCCACACTAGCAGTGTTGGTTTGCTCATCTTGGAATCAGTGTGTAAAACACTTGTCATCTGCTGCTTAGAGGCCTTATCTAAACACAGGGCAATAAGAGATTTTCTGGAACTGCACCACATTTTAGAAATTCTTTACCATTCATAAAAATCATCAAATTTCATGGTGAGATTGAGATATTTGTTTCTTCGTATCTCGCATTAGTGATACTACTAGTGTAGAAGCTTTGGAGAGAGATTACATTGCCTTGCTGAAAAAACTACTGTATCTTCCAAAACCCAAAGCATGTACAGTTGTTCCTAAAACAGAGATTCCTGTTTGATTCATTTTCTTCTTACCACGTTCCAGAGCAGCTGCTGTGCTGTGGACACAACAGTAGGTCATTGTCACTGGCAGAAACTGACACTAAAACGTTTAATGCTCTAAGCAGAAATATCCTTACATTGCATCAGTAGACAGGACATGTACAACATGACTAGACATGTGCCAATATACTGTAATATGATTCATCATGATAATGCATAGTATTGTTATCGTGGGCACTTCAAAATACTGTGAATAATTCCAAAGTACAAATTATTCTGATCTTTAGAATTTTAATATCCATGTAGACAACGAAAAAGACGCATTGGGATTAGCATTTAAAGGGCCATGAGACCCCCCCTGCTGTAGCTGGGTTTTTTCACACCTTCGATTTGAAAAGGCTTCCAAAAAGGGGCGTGGTCGACTGCGAAAAGGTGGGATGGGTATTGTGTGGAAAGAGGGAATGGTTTGCATAAATAGGGAAGTGTCATTAGGCACAGACACAGGTGACATGGATAGCGATACCGACAGCAGTAGTTACAGCGGTTCTGAGACATGTTCTTGGTTCACACGTTGGCAATGTTTACAACAGAGGGATGAGTACAGCGAATGAGAGAGCTCTGAGATCAGAAGTGACGTGCAGCAGGAAGAACAGATAGAGATCGCTCTGAATGTCATTCAGCTCTTCAGATCAGCATAATTCAGTGAGAAATGAAAATAAATGTTATTCTGTATGACTAAAAATTTTGCAAACGTGATAATAAATCTATATCTGTCCAAATATGCACACTGTTTGGCAGGATGAACAACGCGCCGACGTGGTTATGCTCTCATGAGAGAACATGAACCACCAATGAACACAGTCTCTACATGCTTGCGATGCGATAGAGGAGTGGGGGCCCACGGAGATGTACTCGGCAGGGAAGCCTCACTGTAATCCTCAGGTCACCCAGGCTTATCAGCCAAAGTAGCCCCTTTTCTGGTGCACCAGAAAAGAAACTAGATTTTTTTTCTGTTTGAGGTTTCATAAACCGTGCATCTGAAGCGCCAACGCGCGCTAGGTTGCCATGACAACCCGCGATGTCGCCCGGCAGCTAGAATAAATCTATATTTGTCCAAATATGCACACTGTTTCACTAAGAGCCCGAACACATGCGGTTTAGTGCATGTCTGTGACCACAAATAAAACGGAGAAGACGTGGCTTTTGATTCTTGTTGATATTTCATTCAAAATATTGTTCATTACAGATCGGTTATTTTGCACTCCTGACATAAATTAAGAAATTAATGTCAACACTTGTAGGTTTGCCGTGCGATTCCTCAAGTTGATTTTACTTTACCGAACCTTCGTAGCAATGGCTTCCACAGACGGTATCCCGGTTACAGCTCGCTCAGCACCCTTCGTATCAGCGCAACCATCCGCCTCGGCTTTTCCACCATAGATTATCGGTCTTTACCCACACGAAAGTAATCCAGGGAGCACCTTCACGACACGCTGAAAACAACACCTCACTTTCCTCCTTGACTTTTCCGCACGCTGCTTCCAAAACTTCCCCACCATGGGCCCTATCTTGCACCCAGCGCAATTGACTTTGTACACCGACGCATGTGTCATTCTTATTTTGCACCCGCGCAAAGCGCGCTTTTCCCTCCACAGAAGCACGTCGCTAAACTAGTGAATGAACTTGCGCTCCCTGGGCGGTTCAGCGCAAAAAAGGAGGCGTGTTCCGGCGCAAACAATCCCTGGTGCTATTTTGCTGTTCCATTAAACAATTGCGCCACTGACCAGAAAAAACCTAGTCTAAAGTCAGTGGCGCGTTGCGCGTTGTTCATTATGCTATTTTAAGGGCGCATGCTTGACCATAATGTATAGCGTGCACAACGCGCATACACTTTGCTCATGTAGCTAATCTACACAGATGCAACGGTTATTTTTGCAAATCATAAATTGTTACACTAAAAAAATATTAACACATGAGATGACGGAAATCATTGTGGTGTGCCACGAAGATGTGAAAAAATAGGCATAAATCTAGCTTACAAATTATTCAGGCTAATTATTTATTTAACCGACGCTATTTTGGGTGGGTTTCTCCCATCCCCATACAACACAACTTCTCTGTCTTTCACTGCTCTTACAAGAACATCAGTCTCCTCGGCTGTGAACCGCTCCTGGCGTGCGTCTGGTAAATACGCCATAATAATAGCAATCCATAATGGAACTTGCGCACCTGCTTTTAAAGGGAATGTTGGATGACGCTCTGATTGGTTTATTCACGTTACGCCCAAACCACACCTATGAATAATGAAGCTACTTCAGACCAACCCATTTTAGATTTGCGCCGGGCGCAAGAGCCATTTATCCCGCCGGGAAAATAGCAACAGCGCCGAGACCCGCCACAAAGTTACTTGCGCTTTGCGCTTTGACACTTGCGTTTCAGATCGTTAAAATAGGGCCCCATGTCTCAACAATAATGATGGAAGACGAACCTGACAGAAGTCTCATGCATAATAACTAAATTAAATTGTATGCATACTACAATCTCTAAAATCACCCAAAAAGGGGAATACCTAACATAGGTATTTATGCAATATATATATATATATATATATATATATATATATATATATATATATATATATATATATATATATATATATATATATATATATATATATATAGTTAACAACAATCTATTGCAATTAACTACGGATATATATCCACATTACACAATCACAGAATAACCTCTAAGGAGTTGATTCAGAATTCCTCTAATCCGTTCTGTTTAACGAACAAGCAGTACAATCCTTATCAACTTTCACTAGGTTTTTTCTACCCAATTTTCGGGAAGTTTATCCCTCTGGCCACAAAGGACAAACCTTCCGAGTTATGGTATTAATTAAAGCATTCAATGATACTTATAAGAGCTCGTAGCTTAGATCTGACATTAAAGGGACTCATGTTTTGTGAGCAACAACAATGACAATCAAAACGTGGATACAATGGTTTTAATAGTGATGGCTACTACGATTACATATGACTAAAAAGAAGGATACATGTATATACAGAATAAAGAAAAGTAAAGAAGGAGGATGAGGATGAGGATAAGGAGAAAGGAAAGGAAAGGAAAGTAAGAAGGGTATGGTCCGGTCAGACACTTTCCCAAACCTAACCGCTAGAGCCAGCAGGGAGCAATTATCTTCAAACGCATCTAAATTTCGATAGAATTGATACTTGCATGGTTTCTTTGTGTTGTGTAAAGCAAGACGCGTGCGTTGCGTTTCTCAGAGCGTTCATACGCTGAAGCTCTCTCTCCGTTTGGTCCTTCCGGAGCGTGGTCGGTCCGCGGAAGATTTAAAGGTGTTTTGAAGCGATTGTCTTGGAAGGGAAAGTTCATCTCGTCCACGCTGAGAAGGTTCGCGCAGTGATGCGCTCATCGCGGAGTGCGTCATCTTCAAAGGAAAACGACCAGCTTGGCCGGGCCGCATCCCCGCGAGCCGTGCTGACGTGATGGGAGGAAAAGAAAGTTTGTCTCGTCGGCATCTTTTCAAGTTGACTGAGCCCAGATGGGCTTGTGTTTCTGTCCTTTAAAGTCCATTAACCTATGCCCATCTTCTCTGAGATGATCAATCGTTGGTGTGAATTTCCAGCGCGAGATCGTCCCTTTGTTCGGACTTTTATTACTCAATGGAATGTTCTTTTGGCAGCCAGACTGAGTAAGGTTTCGCTCAAAAAGGGCGAAACATACTAACGGTACATCTCATAATCATATACTTTGCACCATTGACTAAGACAAAGAAAGAGGAATCTTTAGACATCAAACATGCCCTGTCTTAAACGCATAAAAGGCAGTGTATCTCCTTTACAGAGCTATACTGAGCATTTAAGATGGCTTTTACATCACATGAACATAAGAAATATCGGGAGCATGCAAACACTTAAGAAATCATCATATATGTAATTTCTGGGATAGTTTAATTAAAGGTTAAATAAAGAGGAACACTTGTGTGTGTGTGTGTGTGTGTGTGTGTGTGTGTGTGTGTGTGTGTGTGTGTGTGTGTGTGTGTGTGTGTGTGTGTGTGTGTGTGTGTGTGTGTGTGTGTGTGTGTGTGTGTGTGTGTGTGTGTGTGTGTGTTAAGGTCATTCTGGGCAGGAAGGTGAGTTAGGGGTCCGGGCTGATTAGAATCAGTTTGAAGTCCTCACAGGGCCATCATCGTGCGGCCTGCATTGCCTCGGCCGGTCATAAAAAGGTGATAGTGCGGCCATTTGGGTCAGACTCGATGGAGCCGTTACAACTCATTTATATGCGAATACTAATTCATAGGCAGAACTGTGGAAAAGATCTGCATCTCCGGTGTTTCTCGAACGACCCACCACTTTGATCTCACGTCAAGAGCGACTCCAGACGCTACACCAGTGATTGGATTGAATGAGCTTTATGTTATGAATATATGTCGAGAATCACTCGAAACGGTCGATGTCAAAAGTACACGCTGACTTCAGCTTTTTTCGTTGCTCCGACTCAGCTTTTCAAACCGGAAGACAGAAATCGCTCTGAAAAATGCAAAAATAACTACCCACTCATCGTCATAATCATACTCTAGACCTAATAATGTCACATGGAATAAATGTTGATACAGTTGAAATTCTGCAGCAGAGCGATGATATCTCAGATCCTTACCTAGTATCATGTACACTTAATTTAGCTAAGGCTGCAAAACCATCCCCTCGCTTCAAATATGGCAGGACCATCACTACCGGCACTTAAGGTTGCTTTTTAAATAATCTTCCTCATCAGTATCATCTCCTCAGCATCCCAGATAGCTTAGAAGAACTCAATGTTGCAACAGAAACTATTGACTCACTCTTTTCCAGCACTTTAGACACAGTTGCTCCCCTGTGCTTAAAGATTAAAGAAAATAGTCCAACACCGTGGTACAACGAGCACACTCGGGCCCTTAAAACACCAGCCAGAAAAATGGAGCAAAGCTGGAAGAAAACAAAACTAGAGGTTTTTCGCAATTCGTGGAAAGAGAGCATGATCGCATACAGAAAGGCCGTAAAAACTGCTGATCTGCTTATTTATCGACTCTCATAGAAGAAAACAAACACAACCCTAGGTATTTATTCGATACAGTGTCTAAATTAAACAAAAATAAAGCTTCAACTTCTGATGGTTGTAAATAGCACAGCAGTAATGACTTTATGAACTTCTTTACGTGTAAGATTGATAATATTAGGAAGAAAATTATAACCATGCAGCCATCAACTACAGTAGCACATCAGACAGAGCATTGTAGTGTCACTGAGGAAAAATTACACTCATTCACTGCTATAGGAGAAGAAGAATTGGCTAAACTCGTTAAATCATCAAAATCAACAACATGTATGCTCGACCCTATACTGACTAGGCTATTAAAAGAGATGCTACCAAAGGTCATATATCCTATTCTTAATATCATTAATTCATCTTTGTCATTAGGATATGTACCGAAAACTTTTAAGTTGGCTATTATTAAACCACTTATTAAAAAAAACTACAGAATTAGTCAATTACACGCCAATCTCAAACCCGCCCTTTCTGTCAAAAATACTTGAAAAGTCAGTGTTTTCACAATTGTGCTCCTATTTAGAAAGAAATGGTATCTGTGAGGATTTCCAGTCAGGCTTTAGACCATATCATAATACTGATACTGCTCTCATCAGAGTTACAAATTATTTACTTTTATCATCCGATCGTGGTTGTATCTCTTTATTAGTGTTACCCGATCTTAGTGCTGCATTCGATACTACCGACCACAACATTCTTCTGAATAGACTCAAAAATCATGTTGGCATTAGCGGAATTGCATTGGCATGGTTTAAATCATACTTATCTGATCGTTATCAGTTTGTATACATCAGTTTGTATACTCACAACGACGTAACCTACTCAGTGCCCAACGGAAGCCTTGTAGTCCTTTGTACCACTTGGGGACTGAGGAAGCGCTCTACCTTCCAGATGGGAAGAAGAGCACTACGGAGGCCACATCCTACCGGAAGGGAGGTTAGTGTGTGTATAATGCATCACATGGATTTACCACCCTGGATGTACCACACATGGAAAGAACACACTGGACGAAATTGACTCCACCCGGAGAGTGTAAAATCTTGCAAATGTATTCAGTGTTGCCATTGAATAAAACTCAGGAGGATGCAACACTCCTTGTGGAGTGTGCTCTGACTCAAAAGGCATGCATGTTCCCGGACGGACCGAATTCAAGGCACATTTCATTGACAGAGAATGCCTGCAGGTCTTTAACCCTCTTGGTGGAAGTCAGTGGAGTCAGGAGCGCCATCTTCAAAGATAGGGCCCTTAGCTCAACTGACTTCAGTGACTCAAAGGGAGTTCTCTGCAGGCCCAGCAAGACTACAGAGTGATCCCATTAGGGAATGAGGCGTGGCCTGGGATAATTCAACCCCCTGGCTCTAAGGAACCTGATGATCAAGTTGTGCTTCCCTAAATACTTACCATCCACTGTATCATGATGTGTCGCTAATGAAGGGGACAGCTGAATCTCCAACCTCTCCTGCAGGAAGGAAAGCACTGACCCGACTTACACCAGTTAGCAAACAGACTCCACTTTAAGGTATAGGCCTGCCTTGTTGAGGGGCTCTAGCCTAAGTGATAGGCCACTTAAGCCTTTCACGTCCTGTCCATGGGCCAGATGTGGAGGTTCCAGTGGTCTGGGTGCGGGTACCAGATTGTGCCCCGTCTCTGTGAACAAATCTGAATCAGTGAATGCACGCTGCTCCTTATATACCGTAAATTCTGGGGAATGGCATGCAAATTTCACTCGCTAATTCTCATTTGCCTTTTCTGAAGTATCAGAGGTGTTTTTAGCACCCAAGTGTGACCTCTAGAGTCATCACATTGACACCATGTCAAAATGATTGGCAGATGAAGGACAACATGCTAAAATATTTAGAAAACAATAACAATCGCACAGCCACCTAACTGCATAGCTTAACAACACTCAAAACACCATAGCAACTGCATAGCAACACTATGAAAAACACCTAGTTGTAGGCAATATAAAGATGCTAAAACACTTGGAACATCATATCAACTTCATAGTAACACCATGAGAAGAAACCAGATGTATAACAACATGCTAAAACACTCAGAACACCAAAGCAACTGCAAAGCAACATCCAGACAACCAACCAGCTGTATAACAACATGACACAAACACTCAGAACACCATAGCAACAGCATAGTTACACTTTGAAAAACATGCAGCTGTATAAAAACATGATACAAAAGGCGTTTCTCAATGTCAAGGAAGGATCCTCGGAAGCCAGAATTACGAGGATGCTACGTCATCGACATCCGTCGAAGGACTGTTCCAATGTCGAGGATCCTCGGAATGTCAACCAAGGTCTGAGTCCTTCCTTCTAAAAATATGCCATATACAGGAAAGGATGCATACGTGTAGCCTTCGTGCTCTCAAATCACCCACAATCCTATGTGCGCAGTTTTGCTATCTTGTTAAAAAAAATACAAAATTTTGGATGTTGGCGGAGTCGGAATGTTAACGGGGCAATATGCTTTCAAGTGTAAGTATTTACGTTACCAAACATTTGTTATAACCGTAGTAAATATAAGTAAAGTTTAAAGTTTAAATGCCAGTACAAATTACTACCGTATTGATATTATACAAATTACGTTATTGATGGCTAACGGACCTTTTCACTGACTTAATGACACAATGACGTGCACTTGCTAGCCTGTTCCATTTACGTGTTCTCCGAATGCAAAAGAGGAGCCTTGCCTAGCCTCTGAAGGAAGTGACTTGGAAGGACCAGTCCTGCAGAGGAAGTATCCTTGACATTGAGAAACACCCAGCCACTCAGAACACCATAGCAACTGCATAGCAACGCTGACAACCACCTAACTGTATAGAAACACACTAAAAAGGTCCAAAACACCATATAAACTGCATAGCAACACTTGAACTACTCCACACTGAACACCTTAGCATCATGCATGATAAGCGAATTATAATGTTTTCAATATGCTGTAATTTTAATCTCATACAAATGTTGTGGATAATGATGTCAGAAAGCAGACTGCTACACAGTCACAAGAGCTTGACCAAGGCTCTCCGCCATTGTCAAATATGAAGGCACAAAGGAAACAGGGTCTTTACTTGGCAGACTGCCTATACAGTGTTTTAATCCTCTCTTTGACAACACATTACCAGACATACAAACACACTCTCTCTCACTGCCAGACCACTGAGAGTAAGACATGGCTCTCTGATATTGTATGACAAGCTACCATATGTGAGCGTATGTTGTCAAAAATAGGATTAAGTCACCCAGAGGGTCATATGCCATTTAGAGTGAAGAATTGCTTGCTTGCTAGGCAGGGATTAAACATATCCTATGAGGCTTGGACAATAATGGGCCTGTTGCAGTGCCTTAGAGTTTTCCCCAAGAGGACTGACATAATTACAAAAATAGCATTAAATAAATAGTTAATCCTGTAGTTAACATTTTGTCATTATTTACTCACCCTCATGTTGTTTGTTTTTCCATGGAACAAATACACACACACACACACAGTTATTTGACGGAATATAAACTACTCTTTTCATTATATATGATATAAATGGATGGTGACTGAGACCAACTCTCAAAAAACGTTTTTGAGTACAAACATTGTATACTGTAGAACAATGTCACTGTCCTACATGTTTTCTTCTTCGATAATCTGTTACAATCGGATATACATCACAATACAGAAGTAAAGATCTGTTGCTACTTCTGTCTCATCGTGATTTTAAGTCTTCCAGAAAATTCAACTTTCCGACTTGGAAAGTTCTCAACCTTTCAACCACTACATGCTACGATTCTTTTGTTCTTTTTTTCAAGCTTGAGAGCCCTGTTTCTTCTTTCATTGTATTGAAGCCTGAATATTGTACTAAACAACTATAAAATAATAAATCAATAATACAAGAAAAAACATATGGTTTTTAGACTACATTAAGATTAAAGAATGTATAGGGTTGGGGGTTTATCTATCACTTTAATACCAATATTAATAACTTGCACTATTAATAATCATTTTCTTAAGAGTTGTGGGAATTGTACTTTTTGTGGTATGAATTTAGTCGAGAGTTCTTGACATTTAGTTGGCACAGGTTCTGTTGTGGCCTTGGATGCCAGCAAAACTCCACCCTCTATGGAAAACTGCTGTGGGTTTTCGTGCCTCGAGTCAGAGTGTCCATTTCTAGAATTCGAATGAACCCCTACATCCCCTCTGAAACAGCCAGTTACAGAAGCTGTTTGTCTCAAACTTTGCCTGAACCAGATGCAAATGAAAGCAGTTTTAATCTGAACTATGCAGCCACAAAAACACGATTTCATCTATGTATTTACTTTCCTTAATGGATCCCTGTAACTGACCCAGAGACATTTATTTGTAAAGCTGATTTGTGGAAACAGGAATGCGTTCCTTGCAGACATCAATATTTGCTTTTTGATTATCCCCTTTTTGATAGCTGGATGAAGGCGGCGTGTGAAGTTGCAGGACGTTGGGAAAATGAAAAGTTGTTCACTGTTACGGCATTAAAATCACAGACATCACAGCTGTGGCACAGAAGGTAATGCTGTTGCTCACAAAATATGAGATGTTCGATCACGAGGGCCCGGGTTTGAATCCAAGCTGTGTCCTTTCCCTACACTTTCCTGTCTTTTAATGTTCTGTTTATGAAGGCTAAAAAATATTTAAAATAATGGTCATTCTTTGGTCGTGATAACCCTTCGCCCAACCATTAATTGTTCACGGAGCCTCGCACATGATATACGTGGCCACGTTTTATTGATTTGTTCCATAATTCCATAGTTTTCATTTAGGTCATGGCCTAGATGAGGGAAGAAATGTTTAATAATTCATGCCCACGATACTCCCATCCTCATATTTATTAAATATTTTTATTTAATTTTTAATTTTAGTTTACCATTATTAGTTTAAATGTGGCTTTTTTATTTTAAATGTAGTGTATTTGAGTTACATTTGAGTTTATTTTGAAGTTAAATTTATTTAGTTTCAGGGCTCCCAAAAAGTTTACGCACTAAGTCATTTACAGTGAGGAAAATAAATATTTGAACACCCTGCTATTTTGCAAGTTCTCCCACTTAGAAATCATGGAGGGGTCTGAAATTGTCATCGTAGATGCATGTCCACTGTGAGAGACATAATCTAATAAAGCTGCATAAAGACACCTGTCCACCCCATACAATCAGTAAGAATTCAACTACTAAGATGGCCAAGACCAAAGAGCTGTCCAAAGACACTAGAGACAAAATTGTACACCTCCACAGGCTGGAAAGGGCTACGGGGAAATTGCCAAGCAGCTTGGTGAAAAAAGGTCCATTGCTGGAGCAATCATTATAAAATGGAAGAAGCTAAACATGAAGGTCAATCTCCCTCGGACTGGGGCTCCATGCAAGATCTCACCTCGTGGGGTCTCAATGATCCTAAGAAAGGTGAGAAATCAGCCCAGAACTACACGGGAGGAGCTGGTCAATGACCTGAAAAGAGCTGGGACCACCGTTTCCAAGGTTACTGTTGGTAATACACTAAGACGTCATGGTGTGAAATCATGCATGGCATGGAAGGTTCCCCTGCTTAAACCAGCACATGTCAAGGCCCATCTTAAGTTTGCCAATGACCATTTGGATGATCCAGAGGAGTCATGGGAGAAAGTCATGTGGTCAGATGAGACCAAAATAGAACTTTTTGGTCATAATTCCACTAAACGTGTTTGGAGGAAGAAGAATGAAGAGTAATTTTCATGTTGGGCTGTAGGATTGTTTTATGTATACCTTGAAATACCATGTATCAAAGGTAACAATATATCATTGTAATACAATATATATATATATATATATATATATATATATATATATATATATATATATATATATATATATATATATATATATATATATATATATATATATATATATATATATATATATATATTAATAAAAATCGTTTCATTTAGTTTTTATTTTCATTAACAATAATAACACTGCCTGTAATTTTTGGCCACAGGAAAACAGAGTACAGACTGATTTGGGATGCCTTTGTGTTGTCCTTGTTCCCTGAAGATATGTCCCAGCTGTAATGGGCCGGCTGGGCACCAGAATCAGTGTGTAAAAATAAAGAGCAGAACAGTTGCTCACAGCTGTGAGCTCTACTTTCACCCTCCACAGCTGCGCCACTTCACTTCTCCTCCTCTCTCACACCATCCTCCACTATGCAACAACACGCACACAAGCGATGCCCACCACATGAGTTTTCATCAGCAGTTTGCTATGTTACAAGTGTGAATGTTTACTAGAGTTCTTTGGATAATCTCCCCCACCATAGTGAATGTTTCCAACAATAATACAGTTTAATATAGACTTGCCTTGACTGAATATTGTCTACCAGTGGTGTGAGTTTGTGACAGGACAATCTCGACTTACTAAGGCTAACATTGCAGGGAGGATATTTTTGTAGGCCAAAACGAGCATTTTAGCACTTCCAGTTCCATTGTCCTGAAGTCAGTGGCTTTTTGAATGGGTTTTTGAATAAGGCTCTGTTAACACAGGAATAAGATATTCTCACTTTATATTCTATGACATAAAATACATCAGTAATACCCCCTTGTGATTTTTTAAAGCTTTTACTTGTCTTGGAAAAGGCAGCTGCAATCATCACACCTAATATGCATTTACTCACTAGTCAACTTTTACAGAATCATTGTGTTTTATAATCACAAATTATTCCAGCCCAGTACAGGGGCTGACCGACCAGGCATGCATCTGAAGTACTAGGCCTGGCATCGGATGCCTTCGTTTTTTGTTTTTTTTAAATATTTTTTTTTATAAAGGCTGAAAGAGTTTACATTGAACAAGTTAATTTAAAGTTTATCTTTTTATTTCTGGCAATTGTATTTAGACTTCAAAATTCATAAATGTTGTATTAAACTAAATGAGTCATTTGTGAAACTAAATGAGACACAGGTGAAAATAATCAGTAACTATGGCTATGGTTTTAACTATCTAACATAACTATGGTTTAATCAGGGATTAAACTGGAAGGAAACCAACAGAGCATAAACAGAGCACATTCCTAACAATGTGTAAGAATCATAAAACATTTTGGTCACAGAGCTTATTAACATTCTGTTTATTATTGTAAGGGTGGTTCACCTACAGTGGTTCAGGCTGCAGGGTTGCTTAATGTTTTCAGCAAGATGGTAGAAAACTGTACATTTCTCGTCTATTACCACCCACTGCTACTAATAACCACAACTGAAATAAGCGCATATACAATAGCAAAATATGTGGGAGTGTTGCTATAATGTGACAATATTGTATTGCAATAGATAGCACCGTTAATAGATAGCACAAAGTTAATACCGAATCCAAACTAGTTAGCACATAATTTGTAATTGAACGAATTTAATGATAAAATCTGGTTACGGTTACACTTAAAATAGTTACAAAATAGATGTATGAGATAATAAAAACGTATACCATTAATCGTACCCAGCACAAATAGAATGTTACCTGAGGGATAGAAAGAAAGAGAGAGCAAGTGTAGAGAGAAAGAGACAGAAAAGTATAGAGCAAAGAAGAGAAGAGCCAAAGAGCAGGTCCCAAGAAGAGAGAGAGCCAGAGCATAACAGAGAGGAGCCAAAGAGCAAGCTCCAAGAAAAGAGAGAGTAAGAGAATAACAGAGCCAGAGCAAAAGGTGCAATATTCTTTTATCCCTTCCTTGACCAGTTGACTGAATTCAAACTGACCAATCAGACAATTTCAGATTCCCCCACTGTACTAAAGGTGTGACACACATTTTGCCTACAGGCTTTGAGGACTATCACCACCTCTGTCTTTGGAAATTCCAAATGGCCCTTGTGGGGGTAGAAACAGTAAAGAAAATGTATTTGTTCATGTTCAAATATCTTTTATTATTTTCAATCGTACATTATAAGCGAGTGCTGCATGTTGTCTGCCACTTTAAATGCTCAAGCTCTTTAAAGTTAGGTGGATTCTGATTGGCTTTAAATGTTTTTATTGTTCGTCTTCTGGGAAAAAAATATTCTGAAAGTGATTCCAAAAATATTATTCTCTGCGCTGTTATCGTTTAAAAACATCTTGTTTACTGTCGTAACCCTCGTTCCCTGATAGAGGGAACAGAAACATTATGTCGACTGACATTAGGGGTCTCACTTGGGAGCTCCAATCACCTCCGAGTTTTAGAAAAATGGCCAATGAAATTGGCAAGTGGAATTGGGTTGAAGAGGTTGCATATTAGAAATGTACAATAATAAATGCACAACCTTTATTGACACAGAACTCATGTTTAATGTGATAGTTTCATCCTTACATCTACTATAATACAACATGCTTATAATACAACACATGCTTGCCCTGAAGCAGCAGCCGAAACTGGCACAGAGCGAGCAGCATTGCCAGCATTTCTGCATTAGCATCTTGAAAGGGAGCTTGTGCAGGGCTTGGTTCAAGACACGCAGATCCAAGATCGGCCGTAACTGTCAGAGTCAATAAAGGATGGATCCAAAAGCAGAGGTTGACAGGATAACAACAGTCTTTAATGCAAATATAAACAAGGCAGTCTGTCGTTAAGGCACACAGAACTGGTAAAACAAACTGAGAAAGCAGCTGAGATGATCCTGTCTCGAAGAGGAGAGAGATCGGGACACCAGTAGAGGTGGAGGCAGTTCTTGAGAATAAATCACAGTCAGGAACAGAGGACCGCGAAGGTACTCTTGCAGCAAATGCAGAACTCAGACTAAACTTAGGCGCAAGGCTGTATCAGACAAACAAGACCAGGTGAGCACTTCCAAGGCAAATCAGACATGAAGAAAGCAGCAGTCGTTACGCATGACATGAAACAATGATCAAACAAGAGGCAGTAAGAACAAACACACTCGATAAAGGGTAAGCACTCAAACAAAAGTGGGAACAGGTGTCATCGCAAGGCAGCGAGGCGCTGATTGCGATTACTAACAGGTGCAGGTAGACAGAGAGAAGATGAACCTAACGAGCGAGTGAGAAAGTGTGTGTGTGTGTGTGTGTGTGTGTGTGTGTGTGTGTGTGTCTGAAACAATCAGGAAGGAGAGTGAGTGAAGAAAAGGATAGTGAGAAGCAAAGAGAAAGAACCTGACACATGACAGTACCCCTCACTCAACGAGCGCTCCCAGGCGCTCCCGAGGGAGGAGCCTGACAAGACCGGTAGAAGTCATCAATCAACGAGTGATCCAGGACGTTCCGGGCTGGAATCCACCGCCTCTCCTCAGGACCGTACCCCTCCCAATAACCTTTACCACGGGAAAGGGCCTGACAAACCAAGGCATGAGCTTACGAGACGCCTCTTGAATGGGCAAATTGCGGGTGGAAAGCCACACTTTCTGACCGCAGACAAATCTTGGAGATCTAACACGGTGCCGATTGGCAGCTCGACGAGTACGTGCCCTGGAATGACATAATGGAGATCTCACTCTCCTCCAGGTTCGCTTACATCTATGATTGAAAGCTTCGATGGACGGAACCGAGGCCAGAGACTCTTGCGCCGCAAAAACAGGGGGTTGGTAACCGAGACAACTCTCAAACGGAGACAAACCAGTAGCGGACGACGGAAGGGAATTGTGAGCATATTCGGCCCACGGCAGCTGGTCGCACAAAGAAGCAGGATTCTGTGATGTAAGACTACGCAACATGCTACCAAGAATCTGATTGGTCCTCTCGGCCTGCCCATTAGTCTGCGGATGGAATCCTGACGACAGACTGGGGGAAGCCCCTATCTGACGACAGAATTCCCTCCAGAACTGGGAGGCAAATTGGGGTCCCCTGTCAGACACTACGTCCGAAGGAAGACCATGGATCTTGAACACGTGATTAACCATAATCTGGGCAGTTTCTAGAGCAGATGGTAATTTAGGGAGCTGTATAAAATGCGCAGCCTTAGAAAAACGATCCACGACGGTGAGAATGACCGTATTACCAGCCGAAGAAGGCAACCCGGTAACAAAATCCAACGCGATGTGAGACCAGGGACGCGAAGGAATGGGAAGAGATCTAAGAAGACCCGCCAGAGGACTATTGCTAGACTTAGTCTGGGCGCAGATAGAACAAGCTGCAACAAAATGCCGGATATCGCGCTCACGAGTGGGCCACCAAAATCTCTGATGAATGGCCGCTAGCGTTCCTCTAACCCCGGGATGCGCAACCAATTTAGACGAATGCCCCCAGCGAAGAACCATAGGACGAGCGACTTCGGGCACGAATAATGTTCCTTCCGGAGCGCGGGGTGGACTAGGAACGTGCGAGAGAGAACGCTTCACCATCTGTTCCACTCCCCAGACGGCTACCCCGACCACATATCGCTGAGGCAAAATCCCCTCAATGGTCGAGGCAACCTCTGACAAACCGAACTGCCGAGAAAGAGCATCAGGCTTGAGGTTCTTAGAACCAGGTCTAAACGAAATAGAAAAATCAAAGTGGTCGAAAAACAATGCCCAGCGGGCTTGACGGGCGTTAAGGCGTTTAGCAGAGTGGATAAACTCTAGATTGAGATGATCCGTCCAGACTATGAATGGCACTCTGGCCCCTTCAAGCCAGTGTCGCCACTCACCCAGCGCCAGACGGATCGCCAAGAGTTCTCGGTTGCCAACGTCGTAGTTCCGCTCCGTGGGTGAGAGACGATGAGAGTAGAACATGCACGGATGTACCTTGTCATCCTGTGAAGAGCGTTGCGACAAGATAGCTCCCACCCCAATGTCGGAGGCATCGACCTCGACGATGAACTGATGCCTAGGGTCAGGAGTGATCAAAACGGGCACGGAGGTAAATAGATTCTTAAGTCGGTTAAACGCACCCTCAGCAGCCTCCGACCAAGCGAACCTGGCCTTGGAGGAGGTAAGGGCGGTAAGAGGAGCGGCAACCTGGCTAAAGCCTCGAATAAAGCGCCTATAAAAATTGGCAAATCCCAGAAACCGTTGAAGGACGACACGAGAATCTGGGACAGGCCAATCAAGCACCGCACGGACCTTGTTAGGGTCCATGCTGATCCCCTCCGTAGAGATCACCGAACCGAGGAACGTAACCGATTGGGCGTGAAAGACGCATTTCTCTGCCTTAACGAATAGACGGTTCTCTAATAAACGCTGCAGGACACGACAAACGTGTTGAACGTGAACCTGGAGGGACGGCGAGAAAATCTGAATGTCATCCAAGTAAACGAATACAAAAACATTTAACGTCTCGCAAGACATCATTAACCAAGGCCTGAAAAACCGCGGGAGCGTTGACCAGCCCGAAAGGAAGGAAGCGATATTCAAAGTGCCCAACAGGAGTGTTAAACGCGGTCTTCCACTCGTCCCCCTCCTTGATACGCACCAAATGGTAGGCGTTACGCAAGTCTAATTTGGTGAATATCTTTGCGCCCTGTAGGATCTCAAAGGCTGACGACATAAGAGGCAAGAGATATCGGTTCTTGACTGTTATGTCGTTCAGCCCTCGATAGTCGATACAGGGATGCAAAGAACCATCCTTCTTCTTTACAAAGAAAAACCCCGCACCGGCGGGCGACGAAGACGGGACAATAATCCCAGCATCGAGGGACTCTGAGAGATACTTCTCCAGAGCCTCTCGCTCAGGCGCCGAAAGGGAATACAATCTACCACGAGGAGGCGCGGTACCGGGGAGAAGCTCAATCCCACAGTCATAAGGGCGGTGAGGCGGCAAGGAAACCGCCCGGGAACGACTGAAAACTGCCAGCAGATCATGGTACTCCTCCGGGACTCCAGACAAATCATCAGGCTCCTCCTGGAAGACAGAAACATAAGACACGGCAGAAACAGCAGAGACCAGACAATTCACATGACAGGACAAATTCCAACTATGAATAGACCCCTTAACCCAGTCAATCTGAGGATTATGCTGGATAAGCCAGGGATGCCCTAAAACAATGGGTGTATAGGGAGACTGAAAAACATAAAAAGAAATAGTCTCTTGGTGGTTACCGGAGACGATGAGACTCACCGGAACGGTGACGCGGCGAACCGAAGAGAGCTCTCTGCCGTCCAGGGCAAATACAGTAGTGGAGTCAGTTAAGTTGACCAAGGGAATCTTGTGCTCACAAGCCCATCCCTCGTCGATAAAGTTGCCCTCCGCCCCCGAGTCGATGAGAGCAGGACCAGTAGCTGAAGAACTCGCCCAACGGAGAACAGCAGAGATCGTAGTGCGAGATCTGGGTGAGGAGGAAATGGCAGAAGCGCTCACCAGTACACCTCGGTCTACTGGTGAGCTCTGGCTTTTAACGTGCATGATGCCACGGCGTGACCAGCCGTTCCACAGTAAAAACAGAGACGATTGAGTATCCGCCGTTGTCGTTCCTCTGAGGAGATGTGCATGCCCCCGACCTGCATAGGCTCAGCCTCAGACTTGTTACGAACGGGAACAGCAGCGGGGAAAGAAACATTGCATGGCTTTGAATAAGAAGAACGAACCCGTCGCCTCTGCCCGAAACATCTATCCAAGCGAATGGCCAGATTGATAAGCTGATCCAGCTGAGACGGCGACTCCCGCGCATAAATCTCCTCCTTAAGGTCCATGTTTAACCCCTCCAGAAAACGAGCGATTAGTGCAGGCTCGTTCCACTCACTAGTAGTCGCCAGTGTCCTGTACTTTATAGCGAAATCGGCCAAAGACATTCTGCCCTGACGTAGAACAGCAAGAAGACGTGAAGCCTCACAACCGAAGACAGATCTATCAAAAACCTTTATCATCTCGTCCTTAAAGAGCCCGTACCGACTGCAGCACGCCGATTTAACCTCCCAAACAGACGTTCCCCACTCGCGTGCACGTCCCGTGAGAAGCGAGAGAACAAATGCAATGCGAGCCTGATCCTCCACATACGTCTGGGGCTGCAGAGAAAAGACAACCTCACATTGTATGAGAAAGGCTCTGCACTCAGTGGGCTCACCGGCATAACAGGACGGGTTGTTGACTCGCGGTTCTGAGGGCAGCTGTCGGTTGGGTGTCACCGCAGGTTCTTGGTGATAGTGGACAGAACGAGCTGACAGATCTGAAACTTGAGCAGAAAGACTCCTAACTGCTTGATGGGCGGCAGCCAACTCCTCTTCGTGTCTGCCGAGCATCGCTCCTTGGAACTCGACAGCCAACCAGACGGGCTCCTCCTCTGCTGGATCCATGGTTGGTTGGATCATTCTGTCAGAGTCAATAAAGGATGGATCCAAAAGCAGATGTTGACAGGATAACAACAGTCTTTAATGCGAATATAAACAAGGCAGTCTGTCGTTAAGGCACACAGAACTGGTAAAACAAACTGAGAAAGCAGCTGAGATGATCCTGTCTCGAAGAGGAGAGAGATCGGGACACCAGTAGAGGTGGAGGCAGTTCTTGAGAATAAATCACAGTCAGGAACAGAGGACCGCGAAGGTCCTCTTGCAGCAAATGCAGAACTCAGACTAAACTTAGGCGCAAGGCTGTATCAGACAAACAAGACCAGGTGAGCACTTCCAAAAAGACATGAAGAAAGCAGCAGTCGTTACGCATGACATGAAACAATGATCCAACAAGAGGCAGTAAGAACAAACACTAGATAAAGGGTAAGCACTCAAACAAAAGTGGGAACAGGTGTCATCGCAAGGCAGCGAGGCGCTGATTGCGATGACTAACAGGTGCAGGTAGACAGAGAGAAGATGAGCCTAACGAGTGAGAAAGTGTGTGTGTGTGTGTGTGTGTGTGTCTGAAACAATCAGGAAGGAGAGTGAGTGAAGAAAAGGATAGTGAGAATCAAAGAGAAAGAACCTGACACATGACAGTAACCCACTGCTTTTCTTGGGTATGATGAAGTAAGGGTTATAATACCCTGATTTAATCTCGGATGGAGGGACAGACTCTATTGCGTCCTTCCCCAAAAGGACCGCAATCTCTGCTCACAGGACAGGGGCATCTTTGCTGCCATCAAGGTAAATTGCAAACTGAATTGCATAATCGAGTCCCGAAGTAGGTCTAGACATGTGAGATTGTGATTGTGGCCGTCAGACGAGGTCAGGAAAGGACTGCACCCAGAAGCACATGGATGGAAGGCATCTTTAAAAATACACTTGCTGCCCATACTTGCTCTTTTAGGGAAATCGCTGCACTTAACTGAGCACTTGTGCACCCTCTTCCAGCAAGACAGATCTCGTCTTTATAATTCTCTTTTGGTGATTGGAAGAGTGATCGCTGTCCACAACCACTCGGCTCCGAAGCAAAAATCTAATTAGTAGATGCATGCCGCCATTTTAAATATCTGTATGTATGTATGTATGCAGTGGACAAAATGACAGCACACAAAGATTTCGACCCCTGTGGTTTGTGATATAGTAAAAAACATTTTAACTTAAAAGTCTTTAAATACATACATCTGAGTAGACATGGACAACAAGCAAAACAGCAATTAACCACACATAGGACTTTCTGAAAAACAAACTGAACAATGAGAACACACTGTATTCACCAATATAAATCAACAAAAAGTAACCAAAAAAAGACAACACATTATAAAAAAACAATACAATATCAAAATAATCACAAAAAGGTTTCTAATTAAGTCCTTTTGACGAAGTTTGTAGTGTATATATAAAAATCATCCCTTTGTAAAAGTTATTTGTTGATGTCACAACTTCTTCTATGTATCTTAACTTGTTCAGTTGCTTCTTTGGCTATCCATGTTTTTAAACTGTTGTGTTTTTCATATAAGCCATACCACATGGGGCACTTGGTCATATAAATAGCATAAACTGTTATATTATGTTATATGAAATAGCTCCATTCATTTTCCATTGTTGTCGAATGCAAATGACTAAAGAAATGGCACTTCGTTGTATAGTTACACTGTAGCCTACAGGTAAAAATAGGCTGTCCAAAATGATTTGGATGTTGGCCAGCCTAATTATTATAGACACTTCTCAAATTTTGCATAATAAGCTCCTCTTAAATTTTATTAAATAAGTGAAAAGAGAAAAAAAATCCACAAAAATTACACACTTTACCTTTAAAGGCAAAGGTTTAGGGACTTGTGAACCACTGCATCTTGTGCTTTCATGTGACTTCCCCCTTCTGGGTGGTGCAAGATGCCAGGTCGTCCCTATGGACGGAGCAGGACTATAACTTGTGCTCTGTCGGCTGATCGTTGGAGAGCAGGGACAGAGATGGTACACAAGGTCAGCTGGTAATCAGCAGACAGAGCAGCAGGCCTCTCTAATGAAGATGCCTGGCATGGCTGACAAGCTAAAGCACAAGCAGGAGGGTTGAATGAAAGAGAGTCATGTGCTAATAGATGTCACTGTGATGACAGGATTAGGCCAAGCTGTGCCAGGCATGTCGCCTCCATGCCAGCCACCAGGAATTCCATCTCATCTGCTTTGAATTTTTAGCTATCTTTATAACAGATTTCTGTCATTTCTGAACCATAAGTGACACATCGCAGAAGTTAAAAAAATAACTAGATTTTAACAAAAAATAAAATGTGAGTACTTGTGTACAATGAGTGTTGTGGGTAGTTGCCAAATCAAGGTACAGTCATTTAGGTACAGATTTTTCGAAAATCCAATAATTAAATCCAGTAATTTCAACAGGAATCCACAAGACGGAGAATTTAGAATTAATGTGAAACATTTTCCTATGCAGATTTCACATAGCTAGATTTCACAATTAATTCACATTGGTTCTGCTAACTAGATCAGCCGGAACCGGGAACACTTCCCATAACACCTGATGTACTCATTACATCATAAAAAAGGATGGCATCTACGCTAATGTTAGTCTCTCTGTTTTATCCCGAGGTCTACTGCAGTCAGCCGGATCCAGGCCGTATCCAGATCAGATGGTGGACCTGCGCCCAGACAAGACCAACGCATGACCCTGAAGTGTCTGCAGAGACTGTGTCAATTAGACTCCCCCTGAAATTACCTCATCGACACGGCATCCTCAATAAACCCGTCTCCGGCGTGATGACTCCGATCGTTCGAATATTACACTTTAATAATTATTTAATCAATACGGCATCCTCAATAAACCTGTCTCCCCATCTATTATGACCTCTGACCTGTAAAGTTGCCAGAATAATCATACACTGTTTGTTAATTGGCCAGAGGAGAACTGGCACCCCGACTGAGCCTGGTTTCTCCCAAAAGTTTATTTTTCTCCATTAGAGAAAACTGTGAAGCTGCTTGTAGTAAATCTCGTTCATACGGGAAGAAGGAGGCGGGAACCGGCGGACATTCAACATATTTAATAAGAAAGAAACACAAAATAAAATGGCGGCGGCAGCCCCTCGCGGTCGACTGCCGCCTACACACAAACACAAATAAACACAAAGTGAAAATAAAGGCTGCAGCCCATCACGGACGACTGCAGCTGATAACAAAACTAAAATAAAACATAACACAAAATCCAGGCCTGGTCCTCTCTCGTCCCTCACTGTCGTCGCTCCTCCTTTATAGTCCCTCACTCCTCCGCGAGAGCCGAGATCGCTGCGGCGCGCAGCTAGCGCTCATCCTCCCTGATGAGCGCCGCCTCGTCCCGCCCTCACGGTCCCTCGGCCTCGCTGCTCGCCACATACCCCCAACGCCCTTCGCAGGCCGGGGGGCACTCCCGAGTCTGCCATCTACTCTCCCCCTCCCCGGGGGGGGCGATCACGGCGGCCGCGGAACCTGGGGGTAAGAACAGCGAGGTGAGAGAACGGAGCGAGGAACATGAGGAGCGACAGAGATGAGAGAGTGGAGAGAGGAGAAAAGAAAAAAAAAATTCTGGTCCGGTTCCCAGACACACTGCCGCTCGGTCCTCAGCCAGCCGAGAGGCTCTTCCTCGCGGTGCCATGCGGTGGTACTGGACGGCCGGTGGACGGCTTGACGCTCCTCCGCCCCCTGGCGGCCGGCGGTGGCTCCTCCTGTCGAGGGCAGCCAGCAGCGAGTCCCGCGCGCTCCCTGCCCCTCCCCTACACGGCGGAGGGATACAGGCTCCGGCCCACGGCGAACGCCGGTGACTCCTCCGCGCTCCCTCTGGGACGGCAGCCACCGCACCTCGACCCAGGGGTACGGCAGCGAGCTCTCCGTCCCACCGACCTTCATCCGCTCCAGCACCATCGCTTCGGGCAGCCGCTCGCGAACTTCTCTCCTCCGCGCTGCCCGAACTCCGCGGCACCGCGATCACCTTCAGCTGCGAGGGCTCTTCGACAGCGTGTCCCTCCTTCCTCCCGGGCTTCGGCACCACTGTAGTAAAGCTTCGTGTGGGAAGAAGGAGGCGGGAACCGGCGGACATTCAACATATTTAATAAGAAAGAAACACAAAATAAAATGGCGGTCGACTCCCTCGCGGTCGACTGCCGCCTACACACAAACACAAATAAACACAAAGTGAAAATAAAGGCTGCAGCCCCTCACGGACGACTGCAGCTGATAACAAAACTAAAATAAAACATAACACAAAATCCAGGCCTGGTCCTCTCTCGTCCCTCACTGTCGTCGCTCCTCCTTTATAGTCCCTCACTCCTCCGCGAGAGCCGAAATCGCTGCGGCGCGCAGCTGGCGCTCATCCTCCCTGATGAGCGCCGCCTCGTCCCGCCCTCACGGTCCCCCGGCCTCGCTGCTCGCCACACTGCTTTGAAACAATCTGCATTGTAAAAAGCTCTATAAATAAAGTTTGTCATGAGTTGGGTTTGGCTCTCTTTCCTTCCCACCTGTTTGCTATCGCAATCAGCGCGCTCTTTTATTGAGACGCACCTGTTCCTCTTTGTATTCATCTTTCTGGCTATTTAGTGCCTCCTGTTTGTGGCTTCTTTGCCAGATTATTATTGTATGCTTCTCGCTCTTGTTCACGTCTCTCGTTTACCCTGTCTAGTCTATTCGGATCGACCTGTGTTGTCGTGTTGGTCTCACCTGTTTTTCTGTCCAGTCTCCTGCTGTACATGAGTAACCATCTGGACGCTGTCTGAGGTGCAGAGTGCTTTGACTGGGGCTGCGAGCACAGACATCGGCCTGTTTCTAAGGACTGTCTCTATTATTTGATGCCTGTGTTATGCTCCAGATCTGCATCACCATTTCCTGTGATCGGCAGTCTGCCTAAGTTCCTTTTGTGACTGAATAAACTTTTCTGTTCTGCACCTTTGCATTTGGGTACTCTCTCTGTTCACTGACAGAATAATCTGGCCACCATGGACTCAACAAAGGAGATGCCTTTCCGCGCTGCTGTTGAGATGCAAGGAGCTCTGCTGGGCAAGCATGAGGAGGAGCTCTCTGTTACCAAGCATGCTGTGGAGAGTCTGGCAGCCCAAGTTACCGAACTCACGAACCAGCTTCACCATCTTCGCCTGGGGCAGTCTGCGGGCGCATCTCGTAGTTCCGCGGAGCCTCGGATCAATAATCCCCCCTGTTACTCAGGTGAGCCCTCTGGGTGTCGTGCCTTTTTAACACAATGCGAGGTGGTGTTCTCTCTTCAGTCTACCACATATGCGGAGGAACGTTCCAAGGTTGCCTTCGTTGTCTCTCTCCTCACAGGACGGGCTCGCGACTGGGGGACGGCTCTCTGGGAGGCTGGTTCCGCGTGCTGTCAGCAATTCGCTACCTTTAAGGAGGAGATGATAAGAGTGTTTGATCGCTCCGTCTTCGGAAAGGAAGCTTCTCGGCAGCTCGCCGCCTTGCGCCAGGGTAAGCGTTCCGCTACTGACTCTGCCATTGAGTTTCAGACTTTGGCCGCTACCTGTGAATGTAATGAACCTGCTCTTTCTGCACGTTTCCTGGATGGGTTAAATGACGAGCTCAAGGACGAGATTTTTGCACGAGAGATTCCTTCCCAGTTTAACCAACTGGCGGAGCTGGCGATCCACCTTGACAAGCGATAAAGCTCCACTGACCGCCCTCACTTCTGTCAAGTCGCGTTTTCTCTGGTCCGACTCCGCTCAGCTCTCCTTCGAATGTCTGAAGAGGTTATTCTCCTCTGCACCCATCTTAGTTACACCTGACCCCCAGAGACAGTTCATTGTGGAGGTTGATGCTTCAGATGTGGGTGTGGGAGCGGTTTTGTCACAACGCTCGTCTATTGATAACAAGATCCATCCATGCGCTTTCTACTCTCACAGGCTTTCACCCGCGGAACGAAATTACGATGTGGGAGACTGAGCTTTTGAGCTTTTCGGGGAGTGGCGGCATTGGCTAGAGGGGGGGGGGGGGCGTTCATTTTATCGTCTGGACCGACCACAGAAACCTTGAATATATCCGTTCTGCTAAGAGGTTAAACTCGTGCCAAGCCCGATGGTCGCTTTTTTTTGGATGGTTTGACTTCACCATTTCTTTCAGACCAGATTCTAAAAACCTTAAGCCTGACACGCTTTCTCGTCAGTTCGACTCCTCGGGGGAGGGTTCCACCACCGAGTCATTTTGCCTAATGGCTGTGTGGTTGGTGCGCTTGTCTGGGGGGGTCGAACGGTCTGTTAAAAGAGCGCTTGCCCATGGTACGGTTACTCAAGGTTGCCCAGAGGGTAGATTGTTTGTTCCCAAGACTGTTCGATCCACCGTTCTCCGCTGGGGTCACGCTTCCAAGTTTGCCGCTCACCCTGGGGCATTTTTGGTGGCCGTCTATGACTCGCGAGGTTTGTCAATTCGTGGCTGCCTGTCCTGTCTGTGCCCAGGCTAAGTCCAGTAATTCTCCTCCTGTGGGTCTGCTCCAACCCCTCGCGATTCCCTCTCGTCCTTGGTCCCATTTTGCTCTGGATTTCATTACGGGGCTTCCCCCGTCCTGTGGCAATACAGCGATCCTTGCGGTTGTTGATTGTTTCTCGAAAGTGGTCCACTTTATTCCCCTTCCTAAGCTTCCCTCTGCTAAGGAGACTGCGTCTTTGACCATGTCTTTAAGATTCACGGGCTTCTTACTGTGACGGAGCGGTACAGATTTCAGACACAAAGGAATTTCGACTACGCCACCCAGGGAATTTCACCCAGGGAAATATGAATGACACCTAACAAATTGTCATTAGGTCACACGGGTTCGATTCTCTTTAATAAGGTAGGCAGAAACGTGGGTATCATAAAAGTAAAAAATGTTATTAATACAAAGGTAAGTGAAAAAGGACAAATTGCATTAAAATGGTATCAATGATACAAGCAACCTCTGAAGGATTTGAGGTGCACAGCTGGCAACAGATTCCAAAGAACAAAATAAGAAAAAAGAGAGACACACACTCACGGAGCTGAGGCTCACCACAGGGGAAGTGATCACCAAGCTAGTTATCCAAAAGCACACGTTTCACACACCACCGTGCACTTAGATCACACAACACTTCAAAAAGTGTCACACGGCAAACATTGGAGGGGCACCACCACCAGTGGAGACCTTTCACCCGTGGGACCCCAGCTCTTGAAAGGAAAAATCAAAGATAAATAAAACAAACTTCAAAACAAATCAATTAAACCACAATTTGATGGTGGCACAAAACAGCAAGTAATAATAATACCAACACAAAATCAAATCACAATAAAATATACAAAATAATTCAAACAATAGAAATAAAGAAGACACATCAACTCAATTTGAAGGACAGGGGAGACAGGCTTGCATGAAGCAAATATGTTTGTGCTCCTGTTCCAGAGACCAGTGAGCGTCAACCCCAAAATAAATATAAACTACAAGTCCATGGAACCAGACAGCAACAATCCCCTCGAATAGTTGAAAGATAATGACATTCACTCTGTATGGGCGCGGAGAAACGACAGGGCTGTAACTATGGTGACAGCAGAGAAAAATGATCGTCACAGACGAAAGGGAGAATCCTGAACCAAATATAAACATGTAAATATGTCTGGGGTATCAGCCACCTCTGTTCTCTTCTCAGAAACCTGACGCGGCTGTCCCTTCAGTCCAGTCTTTTATCTTGCGCTGTCGCCGTACCTGCAAGAGGGTGCGGAAAGCTCTTTGCCGTACCAGAGAACGCACCCACCGTGCTGCCGACCGTTGCTGCTCGTAAGTTCCTAGGTACATTTGCAGACAAAAGGTGTGGCTTTCCACACGTAACCTGCCTCTTCCCTCATCTTCTCGGAAATTGGAACCTCGTTTTATCGGACCCTTTCCCATTGTTAAGGTTCTCAGTCCGGTGGCTGTGCGCCTTCGGTTATCTCACTCTTTGCGGCGTGTCCACCCCGTTTTTCACGTCTCGTGCATTAAACCCGTCATTCGGGCTCCTCCCAACCCCTCTCCCTCCCAGCCCTTGTCGAGTGTTCTCCCGTATATAGGGTCAAGAGGCTGCTGGACGTTCGACCCCGGGGGCAGGGGCATCAGTATTTGGTTACGGTCCTGAGGAGAGGTGCTGGGTGCCGGCCCGTTCTGGACCACTCGCTCATCGAGGACTTCCTTCGCTCTCGTCAGTCCCCTTCCTTGGGAGTGCCTGGGGGCGCTCGGTAGGGAGGGGGTACTGTCATGAGTTGGGTTTGGCTGTCTTCTCCTTCCCACCGGTTTGCTATCGCATTCAGCGCGCTCTCTGATTGAGACGCACCTGTTCATCTTTCTGGCTATTTAGTGCCTCCTGTTTGTGGCTTCTTTGCCAGATTATTATTGTATGCTTCTCGCTCTAGTTCACATCTCTCGTTTACCCTGTCTAGTCTATTCGGATTGACCTGTGTTGGTAGTCTCCTACTGTACGTGAGTAACCATCTGGACGCTGTCTGAGGTACCGAGTGCTTTGACTGGGGCTGTTTCGCTCGCCACTGCCTTCCTGCTGCGAGCACAGACATCGGCCTGTTTATAAGGACTGTCTCTATTGTTTGATGCCTGTGTTATGCTCCAGATCTACAAGTTCCTTTTGTGACTGAATAAACTTTTCTGTTCTGCACCTTTGCATTTGGGTCTTCTCTCCGTTCACTGACAAAGTTGACTTGACTTGACTTGTGTAAATTCGCCTTGTTGACCAACAGAAAGCTGCTTGGATAAAAAGTGACTTCTATGTGAGCTGTACTTCATACTACACTATTGACAATAGACAATTAACCAAATAATCAAACTCTAATCTAAATTAAAATAAAAAACATAAAAATCAAATTTAGTATTGGACAAAGCAGAGCCATAGAGAGAGAGAGTTGCGACAACGGAAGTTCAAAACGCTTGATAGTCACGTGATTCATGTAGACCGCGAATAGTTCCAGGAAGTGCTTTGGCGGGCAATTCAAATTGTTCAGTCACAGTGACAGAACTGCGATTTTTGGTAATTAATAGTCAATAAATGCATTGATTTTCAATAATTTTATTACACATCAACATGTGTATGTAGCATGAGTATGTAGTTACAGCGATGTTGTTTTTAAAATAAAAAATCCGCTAATATTTGAGAATTAGTGCGCCCAATTACCATAACCTTTGCCTCGTTAACATAATTTAGGCTAAGGTTAATTTGGATCGTCTTACCTTTTAAAAGTGCATCACAAACGGTCTGTTCTGCTGTAACTCTATGGCGCGGCTGCTACTTCCGGGAACTATTGAGAGTCTCCACGAGCCGCCATTGCTGTAAAAAAAAACGTTCCATTGGAGTCTATGGAGTTGTCGCAACTCTCTCTCTCTATGGCTCTGGGACAAAGTGGGCCTTGCTGAGAAATGCTGAGAAATAAGAAATATTTCAGGTTCAAACTCAAACGTCAACATTGTGGCATAATGTTGATTACCACAAATACAAATAGTAACTGTTGAGGCACTTACAGTGGAAGTTGGGGCCATTTTTTTTTTTTTGAAAATGTGAAGCACATCATTTATTTGCATGCATTCTTCTGTTACAATGTATTTTGTTTATATTACTTGTATTATTTGAGGTGTTGTTTGAATGTGTGTTAGCTTATTATGGGTAACCTTAGATGACAGACTCTGCGGCACTATTTAAAGAGGCTATCAGCAACTCGCCTGCCATGTACTGGGTGCAGTGCCTGCTACAATTTCATTAGCGCCAACTGAACAATGCACAGCATGCTCTCTCCTATAGCTATTCACACATACAAATGAAACTTTTGCTTTTCTCTCATTTATCTATAACTAACCTGTATTTATTTTGAAAATAATTCTCAGTCAGCACATATTTAATCTTATAATAAAACTTTTTAATCATATAGTTCACCCAAAAATGAACATTTGTTCGTTGTTTACTCCAAACCAGTATGAAGTTCTTTCTTCTGCAGAACACAAGATATTTTGAATTTGACGAATAACAAAACAATTTTGGTGACTGTTGATTTCAGACATTACTAGAAACATATGTTGTTCTCTACAGAAGAAATAATGTCACACAGGTTTAAAACAACATGTGGTAACATTATGACAGAATTTTAACCTTCTAAATTCTCCTAACCTTAACCTCTAAAGGGACAGTTCACCCAAAATATTATATAGCATTGCATACCATGTTGTCATCAAGCACAAAAAAGCATGTTTTGGCTGATCGTTTTTTTGTACAAAGAAAGTGAATTGTGACGAGGCTGTCCAAAACTGACATAAAAATGTTATAAAAGTATAAAAAATATATTATTTTAAAGGTAGATAGTTCACCCAAAAATGAAAATTAGCCCATGATTTACTCACCATCAAGTCATCCTAGGTGTATATGACATTCTTCTTTCAGACGAATACAATTATATTAAAAATGTCCTGGCTAATCCAAGCATTATAATAGCAGTGAATGGCAGCCCAAAATAGTGGATCCATCCATTATAAAAGCCATATGACTCCAGGGGATTAATAAAGGCCTTCTGAAGCGAATCGATGGGTTTGTGTTAGAAAAGTATTCATATTTAACATGTTATAAAGTGAAACATCTATATCTTCCACAAGACCTTCTTCCGAATTCACCTTACGGAAAAAAAATTAACTTGCATATGACGTCGGACGTATCGTAAGAGTTTTGAACTGCAAGAGGTGTTACACTTTCTTTGTAAGTTGTATACAGAAGGCGGTCTGGTGAAAGCTAGATATTTTACTTTATAAAATTTTTACTATGGATATTTTTCTTACACAAACCCATCGATTCACTTCAGAAGGCCTTTATTAATGGATGGATGCACTTTTTTGGTCTGCCATTCACTGCCATTATAATGCTTGGATTAGTCAGGACATACACCTATGGCTTGAGGATGAATATATTGTGGGGTAATTTTCATCTTTGAGTGAACTATTCCTTTAAGTAATACAATAACTGTGTGAGGAAAAGACCAAAATTGAAAATAACTGAACATATTCCTGTTCCAAATCTCACTCAAATGTACTGCACACTATTTGTCATCAGTAACAAGACAAAACAAGAGCCACTGAGTAACAACATCAGAAAATCATACAGGTTTGGAACAGTTACATCTTATTTACATCTGTTCAAAGCAAGGACATTTTTTTCAGAAGACCTTTTCAGAAAAATTCTTCATGGAACCGTACACCCTGACAAAGATCCGTTTAAGAACCTTTATTTTTAATAATGAAAATGGAGAACACTTCACACAGCAGCATGCTACCCAAAGAGTCTGCACACTTCGCTTCTCTTTAAACAGGGACAGGTGGTCTGAGGGACAGTGAGCTCTGTTTAATCCAAGTGCAGTGAATACAGGAGTGCTGATAACTGACATTATGTTCTGCCTATATCCTTCCAAATCAGATGAAAGCTATGTGAGCATGCATGTCAGTGCTGGGTAGTCACATTTCACATTTACATTTATGTTTTTGGCAGACGCTTTTATCCAAAGCTACTTACAGTGCCCTTATTACAGGGACAATCCCCCTGAAGCAACATCGGGTAAAGTGCCTTGCTCAAGGACTGGGATCGAACCAGCAACCTTCTGTGTGTTAGCTCCATGGTTTAACCCACTGGACCACCATCTCACATAGTAAATTTACAGCAAAATATATGTTACTTTTCAAATAAGTAACTTAAGTTACTTTGTTTTCCCATTTATTGACTGACACCTCTCATGTCCCGATGTTGAGAAAAATCGGGAGTTAGTGCAGAGGCGTTGATGGTTATTGTAGTTCTAAACTAAATGTGAGAATGCATTTACTCATCACACTTAAACTAAAAAAGATTCAGTATTCCTTAAAAGTGAAATGCAAAATCAGAATACTACGCAAACCTCCAATAATTAAATAGGTTAAATCAAACAAATATTTGTATGCATTTAATCTTACCTTTTTATGCATTTAATTTCACTTTATTGACCAATGTACTTGCTTCTGACCTTCGATGATTCAGTTATACCATAAGCACAAAATAATTTAGATTTGTTAAACTTTCTTCTTCTGCAATCCAGTTTGTTTGTATACTGTACATAGGTGAATTTGCATTTCCTTTAGCCTTATTTAAATTTTGGTGTGAAAGGGTCTTTACATTTGCCCAAAATGTTATTTTTGTTATGAAAAACAAACAAACAAGCCCAGCCCAGGGGTCCGTTCTTCGTACCTCGCTTAATACATCTGAGATGATTTGACAGATCCCAGATCTTTTAATCCTGATAACTGATCTCTGGCTAATTTGGTTCTTCAAACGAATTTGCGGATTGGATTTAAATATCTGGATTAAATGATCTAAGATCACTGCGCGTTCTTGTGTTCCCTGAAGAGGGCAGATGCATCGATACTCGAAACCATGATCAGCAATGCAGTGATTGGCTGGCGTCAAGACAGCAACGTAATGACATCATATAATTAAAAAAGCCACCTGGCAAAAAACTTGGCAAATTACACCAAAAAAACCCCACGAATATCTGGACCTTTATAAGGAAACAGCTAAACGACCAAACCAACATAAAAGTTATAATAGATCAATGATAAATGTTTTTTTTTTTACATGATTACCAATTATTTATATTTTCGATTTTATACAGTATTTGTAGACCCTTTACATTTTTATTTCAATGTTGTAATTCAATTTTTAATTCAATTTAAAGGAGATTTGTAACGTGACAGTATTAAAGTTTCTTAAGGGTCAAGATCAAATTCTCTGCATCTCCTGCGCTGCATCAAGCCATCCCATAATATCCGTCATCACTTAAATTAATCCATCTAGCCATTCTGCCATTCTGGAGAAAACGGTTATGTCATCAGTTCATTTCAATTGTCATACAGTGACAGTGTGGGCTTTAGATCAGTAATTCGATCAGTAATTTAGTTTATATGGTTAATTTAGTTTAATAATTAGATTTATTTGGATATTTAGTTGAAAAATGTAGAAAAATTTAGTGTCCCCAACTGAGCACTCCAAGCCAGAGGCAACAGTGGCAAGGAAACCAAAACCCCATTAGGTGACCTAATGGAGAAAACAATTTTTTTTACCTCATTCGGGGTGCCAGTTCTCCTCTGGCCAATTAACAAACAGCGTATGATTATTATTATGGCAACTTTACAGGTCAGAGGTCATAATAGATCGGAATATTCGAAGGATCGGAGGCAACACGCCGGAGACGGGTTTATTGAGGATGATGTTGATTAAATAATTATTAAAGTGCAATATTCGAATGATCGGAGGCAACACGCTGGAGACGGGTTTATTGAGGATGACATATCGATTTAAGTATTATTAAATTGTAATATTCGAAAAATCGGAGTCATCACGCCGGAGACGGGTTTATTGAGGATTTGTCGACGATGCAATTTCAGGGGAGTCTAATTGACACGGTCTCTGCGGACACTTCAGGGTCATGCGTTGGTCTTCTCTGGGCTCAGGTCCACCATCTGATCTGGATACGGCCCGGATCCGGCTGACTGCAGTAAACCTCGGCATAAAACAGAGAGACTATCATTAGATCATTAGATGCCGTTCTTCTGATGATGTAACGAGTACATCAGGTGTTATAGGAAGTGTTCCCGGTTCCGGCTGACCTAGTTAATGCAGCCTAACAATCATTTAATTAAAAAAGTGTTTTATGTGTATATGCCACAGTAAAGAGATGTGTTTTTAGTCTAGATTTAAACTGACAGAGTGTGTCTCCTTCCCGTACAATGTTAGGAAGACCGTTCCAGAGTTTAGGAGCTAAATAGGAAAAGGATCAACCGCCTGCAGTTGATTTCGATATTCTCGGTATATAATCAACTGGACAGAATTTTGAGACCTCAGTAGACGTGATGGAGTATAATATGTTAAGAGCTTGCTCAAGTATTGGGGAGCTAAACCATTTAGTGCTTTGTAAGTAATAAGCAAGATTTTAAAATGTATGCAATGTTTAATAGGCAGCCAGTGCAGTGTTGACAGAACTGGGCTAATATGGTCATACTTCCTGGTTCTAGTAAGAACTCGAGCTGCTGCGTTTTGGACCAGCAGAGTTTATTTATTAAGCGAGCAGGGCAACCACCCAGTAAAGCATTACAATAATCTAACCTTGAGGTCATGAACGCATGAACTAACTGTTCAGCATTTTGCATTGAGAGCATGTGCCGTAATTTAGATATATTTTTAAGATGGTAGAATGCAGTTTTACAGATGCTAGAAACGTGGCTTTCAAACGAAAGATTGGTATCAAAGAGCACACCCAGGTTCATCACTGATGATGAGGACTTGACAGAGCAGCCATCAAGTGTTAGACAGTATTCTAGGTTACTACTTGTGGAGCTTTTTTGTCCAATAATTAAAAATTAAGTTTTTTCTGAATTGAGTTGCAGGAAATTACCGGTCATCCAATGTTTTATATCAGCTATGCATTCCGTTAATCTTGTGAATTGGTAAGTTTCTTCAGGGCGTGAAGAAATATAGAGCTGAGTATCGTCAGCATAACAGTGAAAACTAACACCATGCTTCCTAATGATATCTCCCAGTGGTAGCATGTACAGGGTGAAGAGCAGTGGTCCTAGCACTGAGCCTTGCGGTACTCCATACTGAACTTGTGATCGGTGTGGCATCTCTTCATTTACTGCTACAAACTGATAACGGTCGCATAGGTATGATTTAAACCATGAAAGAGCAATTCCACTAATACCTACATAATTTTCAAGTCTATTCAAAAGAATGTTGTGGTCGATAGTATCAAATGCAGTGCTAAGATCGAGTAACACTAATAGAGAGATACAGCCACGATCGGATGATAAGAGTAAATACCTTGTAACTCTGATGAGAGCAGTATCAGTATTATGATACAGTCTAAATCCTGACTGGAAATCCTCACAGATACCATTTCTTTCTAAAAAGGAACATAATTGTGAAGACACTGCCTTTTCAAGTATTTTTGACAGAAAGGGTAGATTTGAGATTGGTCTATAATTAACTAATTCTATAGGACCAAGTTGCATTTTTTTAATAAGTGGTTTAATAATAGCCAACTTAAAAGTTTTCGGTACATATCCTAATGACAAAGATGAATTAATGATATTAAGAATAGGATCTATGACCTTTGGTAGCATCTCTTTTAATAGCCTAGTCAGTATAGGGTCAAGCATACATGTTGTTGATTTTGATGATTTAACGAGTTTAGCCAATTCTTCTTCTCCTATAGCAGTGAATGAGTGTAATTGTTCCTCAGTGACACTACAATGCTCTGTCTGATGTGCTACTGAAGTTGATGGCTGCATGGTTAAAATTTTCTTCCTAATATTATCAATCTTACATGTAAAAAAGTTCATAAAGGCATTACTGCTGTGTTGTTTACAATCATCAGAAGTTGAAGCTTTATTTTTGGTTAATTTAGCCACATGACATGCAGGTAAACAAATACAATCTTTCATCTTTGTTTATATATATATATATATATATATATATATATATATATATATATATATATATATATATATATATATATATATATATATATATATAATTTAATTAAAAAAATACATTCATTTACATTAAACTCATTAACCCCCTACTTCCATCATGAACCCCATCCCTGACATAATGTACTATGTAATGCACTTTTTGTTGTTGATAACAAAGAATGGAAGATATTTTCTCTCTTCGTATATTTATATCAATATAGTACAAGATTATACTGTTAAAATAAATGTGATAAACGAGTTATAAAAGTAATCTAAAAGTAATCAGACTGTATTACCTTAAATGTGTAACGTAATGGGTTACATTTGTCATGTAATTTGGCAGCACAAATGGTAGAGAATAAATCTGCAGAGAGCTATGTAACTATATTTCCCATAAATCAAATGACTGACCTTCCATGTTTTGATGTGTGGCTTGTTTATAGATTATATGGTGCCCTCTGCTGTTCATTCATGTGCATGTACATGACCCCACTGGCTGCATTAGAAAACTTAGTGACATCTGCAAATAAACAAAGCTTGAGCTTCTCTCAGAACTGAGCCTTTTGTGCAGCAACTTTTAACCAACTCTTTCAAACCCATGAGTGGATGTGTCATTTCCCCTCATTGTTTTCATATTAACTTTGACCGTGATCCAATAATGTCTTACAGAACTGATGTCTAAATAAGTTTCTCCCCTACATTTTAAAAGTATATGATAGCACATATGAAATGATAGCACAAACAGACCTTTTAGTTTGTGAAATATTATAAAACATAATATATGAATTTCTCCTGATAAGTTAACTAAGCAATCCAGTTTAATATGTCTTTATTAAGTAAATCCTTCACAGAAATAGTGAGGATTGACATGCATAATACATTCTTATTACATGACACAACTGAAAAAAAAACTGATTTCAAACAATACAAAAATGTACTATTCACATATAAACACAAATGCTATGAACAGCATTATTATATACGTTCAAGGTGTAATGTTTCTATGCAGAAGACTCTGAATTGAATTGTGCTGAGGTGTTGATGAGATCTCTGGGTAAAGTCTCTCTTGCCTCCTGCATGCGCTTATGGGCCCTCTGAAACGCTTCTGAAATCACAAACACACATCGGATTAGAAAATAAATATATCCTGGAAAATATGATATATTGTCATTCTGTACTTTACATTTTCTGAAGTCTGCACAATGAAGCAAGGGTATTGTGGGTGGTTAGTAGGGCATTGCTGGATGGTTGCTTTACTCGCCTGAATCAAAAGAGCCCACCAAGGCACTAAAATATTCTGATTTACAGCTATTGTATGTTTCGGGTTCTCCCCTAATGTACGTCTAAAGTTTTGGTCTCATTCACTGTTGCACAGCTAATTTTTCAGACCAAAATTCAGTCATTCCAATAGGATCTTGCACAATTTCTTTAATTTTCCAGTTGGTCACGTAAATTTCCCCACGGTGATCAATAGAAAGCTGCGTAGTTTGAAAGTGACTTCTGTGTGAACAATGTCTTTAATGCCTTTAGTGTCTTTAGTGTTTTTAATGCTTTTGCAAAAAAACTGCATTCACAAAACTGTTGAGTTCTTTGCGGAAGTTTCTTGGGGGAACACAAAAATTTTGCAAGAGAATGCAAAAGCATTCAAAAAAATAATTTTCTCCCATTTCATATTTTTTTATCACCTTAATAGTAGCCTACATTGTGAATGTAACCCCATTTGGAGCACTGCTGTTCCAAATTTGGTAATCTGAAAAAGTGTGTATCTGGATCAGGGTGATCAAATCTTATTTTGCTTTAAAAAATTAGTAACGTTTGAATTGAATTACCTGATCCTGGATAGCAAAACACAGGATTTCCAAATCTAGATAATTCTGATCCAGATTAAACTTTTGGAATGACAATATTATAAAATAATTAATTCCAGGTCAGCTGTTCACACAATTACTCTACATGGTGAATGGCACGTAGCGCACTATACATGCGATGGGAAACGATTCAGACAGTGTAAATATACTTTCAGTTGATGCGAAAGAAGTCTGGTTTCATCACGTTACTTTCACGCGCGCCGCCGCAAAGCACATACATAGGCCTACTCTAGACCAGAGCCGTTGACTAGAGACACGAGCGCAGCACGGATCATATGCGTGAGTCCGGATGCCCAGAATGCTGTATTTCAAAGCGATATGGAGGAGATTATGATAATAAACGGTTAGAGATTAGGAGGAAACTCTGGCTTTACCAAACAGAAAGGCTCTAGTTAAACTGTGGTATTTTCAAAAAAAGGGGAGGAGCTGCTAACAGCTGGAGCCATTTCAGGGGAAATTACATCAACACACTGAATAATGCTGCGCGTTTCAAGGCACTTCAGTGGGCCTTTAAGAACTGAAGGTTCTTCTGAGTTCAAACTTTTTATGACCAATTATTTTACATGACTTTATAAGTCATTTATGATTACAGGATAATTTTATTATTATTATTATTGACAAATACCAATTCCGGCTATTTCTACCAATTCCCAGCTATTTCTATCTATATAAATTCCTATTTCTTTTTAATTTAGACTATTTTAATTTTAAGGCATCTTGTGGTCCCCTTGGAAATACACCCGAGTGGGTCCTGGCCCCCTTGTTGAGAACCAGTCTAACACTGTGTCCACGCACTGGATGCGACCATTTCAGATCCATTTGTCATTTGTATCAGAAGTAGCGTGAGGGCTTGAAATACATCTGAAATAGAACAGGGTATCATTTTACCATTAGGATTTTGTTGTGTTGCGTCGCGTCCAAATGTAGACAGCATCACTGATTATAATGGGTTCTATTCACTTTTGTCACGGCACACCGCTCGTGTCTGGTGTAGACGCAGTGTAGGATTAACCAATCAGATTTATGATTATCACATCGTAAAATGAATGAATCCTAAACAAAAGGCATGAAAGGATGTATCACTAATTCCCGTAGCATAAATTGGGTTGGACGAAATAAGTAAAAATAATAAGGGGTTTGTTCAAATTCCTAACCCTAAATATGAACATATACTTACCTTGCAATTACCTCAGCAAACAGCACTAATGAATATAAATAAAAGTCCTAACTGAAGTTATTTAGATTTGCCTTACCCAGAACATTATAGACAGAGCCCTGCTGACTGTGCCCTCCCAACTGATCTAGAACAGTCTGTCTCCTTTTCTTCAGGGTGCTGGCATCAATAAAAGCCCTGAATAAAGTACAACCAGCTCTTACAATCTAAAAGGGTCAAAATAGTACTGCTGCAGTAACAAAATGCATGATTCACTGATTGTGTTGACCAACCTGGCATGCTGGATACAATTAAGAGTAAAGGTCACACTTCCAGTGGTTTGAGTGCGAAAGCCAAAGCGACTTAATCGCTCTCCCTAAAAATAGAAGCAAACTGAATGAATGGACATGCTAATACACAACTTCACAGCACAAAATGTATAATGAGTCACCTTGAAAGTGCCAGGTACTCTGGCATAACTGATGTCCTCGAGTTCAGGTGCTCCGCCGATAAAAAAGCGTCTTAGTTCAGCCACCGTGCCGGGCTGGAGGGGTCTCCATGTGCGGCAAGTCATTCTGTGACAGCCTGAGAGCAAACCACTATTGAACAACCTGATACAAATATACTTTATAAAACCTACTTGTACAAAAATACAGTTCAATATATATGTGTGTGTGTGTGTGTGTGTGTGTGTGTGTGTGTGTGTGTGTGTGTGTGTGTGTGTGTGTGTGTGTGTGTGTGTGTGTGTGTGTATGATATCCAGAGCCCAATTAATGTTTAGTTTAATCCTGCAGTTATTACTGTTTTTATGTTGATTTTCATGTGATATTGTGAAGTAATGCTTTCTGTTTTCTTATTATCAATATCTTTATAGAAAGTTAAATAGAACAGCATTTATTTTAATTAGAAATATTATATTATAATGAATGGTTGTATGTTTCCCAGTGTGACCATGCCACCCATATTTACTCCCAAAAGTTGAATGATTCTCAAATGCTTGTTAAAAATTGTGGCATTAGTATAGTACACTACAGTACTTAATTATCAGAAGAAATGTTTGTCCTACTTAGCTTTCAATTTGAATCTGCTTAAGATTTTACCAGGTAAATTAAACTACTGGGGGTCGGTAGTTTAATTAATCTTCCAAAAAACAAAAACAAAGAAAAGTGCATGTTTATGGTGCCAGCATGTCACTCACATCAAAATTTTACTCCTAAACAAAATAATTGCTTTGTGAATTTGGGTATGCATCATTAAAACGAACAGAATCAAAATGATGAATTGAACATCACTATATTACACCATGCAATACTTCAAAACAAAAGACTGTCCGACTCCTACCTGGCGTTGAGGGAATGACCAGGAATCCATAGCCCTCAGTTCTGTAGCGCTGCCAAAAATCCAGTGAGAGAACTTTGAAATACAGCACAGGCCACTGGGATAATGACCCTGCACAGAACATCAGCACCTGTGTTTATTCGCTGAAAGTGTATGACAGTGGTGCTTCATTTTCACGTCAGATGGTTGTCTATGTAAATACTTTTTCCATTCTTCAGTTACAGATATTCTGAGGCAATCAAAGATCTCACCATCAGACTCATCTTCTTTATGGAAGAAGGTCTCAAAGCTGAATGGATAGGAGAAGAAGGCAACATCCTCCTATAAAACAGAGAACATGCTTACCCAGGTTCCATGAACACAGATCCAGTTGATGGGGTCTACTAAAATGCCGGCTTACCTTTCCTATACTGCGTGTGCGACATGTCTGAGTCACACCAGACAGACACTGAACGGGAACACTGGACCAACCTGAAGAACATGGACCAGCCTCAACACCATGAATAACAGTGTCATACTAAAGTCATTTAATTAGTTTAACAATCAGAATATGTTTTTTTTTCCCACAGTATAACTATTGTTTTATCCAAGTGCTTGTGCTTTCTTTAAAAAGTTTCTTTAAAATAAGTGCCACTTGGTTAGATTTTGTCATCAAAAGCAATGTCATGTATGCATTTATAACTGTGGCTTAACTGTGTAAATAATGTTTGCCACTGTGAGTGTATGAGATTGACTTACTGTTTGGTAAATCCAGGAAGAAGTGGATGTAAAGATTGTCATACTCATAGCCCTGAGCAGAAACTAAAAAGAAAAAATGCCATAATATGATCCGAACAGAAACTTTTGAGACCCAGTTTCCACTAAACATTTGAAATATATTGCAGACACTGTACAATTTAATATGCATATACTGTACTGATGTTATACTGCTTTCCCCCCAGTAAATCTGGGCTCATTTTTAATGTATGATAAGGGATCAATGTTATACTCACCAATTTCTCCATTTACAATCAGGCGAAGTATCCCTGGAGGTGGCTAAAGAAATTTTTGGGAGAATCAGAATGAAGGTTTTACTGGTAACACTTTATAAATATATAAAATAAATAAATAGTCCCCACTTTAGATGAGCTCACATAAATAGTTAACTGACAACTACTAAATGTTTTATAACTACCTGAATTAATCATGAATTACAGTAGAAATACATGCTAATAAAGCATTTATTGACACACACTGATTACTATATGTCTAAATAATAAGATGTATAAATGTACATTTATATTGTTTATTAATCCTTTACTTAAACTTTATAACTTATCATATGAACCACTGACAACTCCTAAATAACTGGTTTGTAAATAATGTAATACTTAATTTAGAAATTATAAATTGATCATTTATAAAGTATGAAAATACAATTATTAAACACATTATAGATATGCTTATAAATCAATAATTAAGCATTTATAGCTGTATTTATAAACTGCTTATCAATGTCTATTAACGCTTTATAAATTATGAATTAACTATTTACTAATGCTTAACTAATGCTTCATAGTGTGTAGTTATAATAGTCATAATTTCAACTTCAGCAAATCAACACAGTGCTCAAACGACAAAGCTTGACTCCAATAATAAAATTAGAAACTCTGGTGACTGGATTACTAAACAAAAGCGGAATATTTCAACCGACCAGCCTCCCGCTGCCTTCAGCTTAAATTCCGGAGAAGGGAAAACACAGCTGCCTACATTCAAAAGGATAAGAAAATGCCTCTTCTAGAATCTACTTGCTGCACAAACTGCCACAGACTTTTACAAAGGATTGCAGCTCTTGAAATGGAATGCGGAACCATCCAACCAGACGAATCACACAGCAGAGCTTCATCATGAACACCCTCTGCACACTGCCGGTAAGTCCCATAAATGTAATTCTACTCAACAGGTAGAGAAACAAGTAACTGATCAACACACTAATCGATGGCACAAACAGGGAGCAAGACCCAAAGGATTGTCACGAGCATCACATATTGCCGCAGTAGCATGCTCTACCTCAGACACAAGGATTGCAAACACTAGTTTCCTACCACAAAATATACATCTTGAAAACAGATTTTAAGTATTAATGAATGTGGGTGAGGAATCCCCAAATGTGATGAATGTGACCGAACACAGATCGAATCAGCCCGTAGCTAACACTGATGCTAACAGGCGCTCAAGTGAAAAAAAGTGAAGTGACGTGTGGCCAAGTATGGTGACCCATACTTGGAATTTGTGCTCTGCTCTCCATCCAAGTGCACACACACAGTAGTGAACACACACACCGTGAACACACACACCCGGAGCAGTGGGCAGCCATATTGCTGCGGCGCCCGGGGAGCAGTTGGGGGTTCGGTGCCTTGCTCAAGGGACTCACTTCAGATGTGGTATTGAGGGTGGAGGAGGGCGCTGGTTATTTACTCCCCCCACCGACAATTCCTCCCGGACGTGACACTCGAACCCGCAACTTTACGGTTACAAGTCCAACTCTCTAACCATTAGGCCACGACTGCCCCTAGGTCAAGGTCAAGCAGACAGCGGCACACAGCTCAGAGGGCAGCCGAGCCCAGGACTCTGATAGTGGGTGACTCCACAGTCAGAAACATTACCAGCAGGGATACATCCACATGCTGCCTTCACAAGCAACAGTTTCCAATGTAAACAGGGAACTTAAGAACATTCTGATGAAACATAAGACTGCAAATCGACTTATCATTCTTGTGGGGAAGAACGATATTCAGAGAGAGCAGTCAGAACTCCTTAAGAGGGATTTCAGTTAACTTTTTGAAACACTTAGAAAACTGAAAGTTCAGCCGTTCATCAGTGGACCACTTCCAGCAAGAGGAACAAATAGGTTCTCACGGCTACTTGGGCTTAATACATGGCTGCAAAAAACCTGCAACATGAAGGGAGTGAACTTTATCGACAACTTTAATCTCTTCTGGAGTCAGAGACAACTGTTTACATCAAATGGCCTCCACCCAAACAAACTCGGTGCAAGAGTGCTAAAGGACAATATTTATTTTTCGCTTCATCATCCTTCAGCTGTGTGTGCTAACCCACTCAAGCTGGATGGCACACACACACCAGTAAAGAGTATGGACGATCACAGGACTTCATTTCAGCATCTGAATGGACATATGGTTGATACACCCCGCAAGGACAATGATAACACCACGCAGCTCACAACAACGACTTCTCATGGACACACTCATGGAGCCCCGCCCTCAAAGCTCACCACAGACAGACTGTGACGGATTAGAACTGCTCCAAGTGACACAGATCGAGGCACTAAACAGCAACATCTCAGCCCAGACTGTGGAGGCACTGGTAAAAATGGGGACCATCGGGGGTCAAACTGGTGAACTTTTACACCTTATGTGTGGTCTGAGCAATAATCTGGAAGAAATGTCTAAGTCACTCCATGAACCGGACGATAACATATTGCAGCTTCCGGTAACACCAGAGCAACAGCCCCCCTCACCAGACATGTTATTACTCTCTACAGCATCCCCGCTTCTGAGCTTCTCAGAGAAAATGGATTTTTTTTATACTGGAACCAGACAATCACACTCGATTGCTGCGAGCCCCCAGATATCAACCAAAGAGCGTCGAGCCCCACAACCACCAAAGACTGTGGGCCCAGCTCGCTCTGCCCCTCCTCCTGTGAGATTTCTTCGGTCACAATGCCAGGGCACACACCCTCCATCTGCACCAAAAACAACGGATACCAGCTCTCAGTGATATATTATGGGTCCTGTCTACGTTAACAGCAAATTTATCAAATGTTACAAAACAAGCGGGAACCCAGTGTGCCTGTTTCTTTCTCTATTTCTGTTCTGTTACGTGATAGAAAGTCTAAGGCCTTCTCAGGCTGTATGGCAAACCCATCTAATCTGCTGCCAGTTACTAGTCAAACTAATATTACTGTGGGGGGAAATTTTAATTAAAAGTTAGCACTTTTAAACATCCGTTCACTTAAAAACAAATCATTTCTAGTCAACGACTTAATAACCACAAACAACCTAGATTTTTTGCTTCTAAATGAAATGTGGCTAGAAGACAGCTGCAGTGCAACAGTCCTCAATGAAATAGCCCCTCCTAACTTTACTTTTATGAGTGTCTACAGAGCAGTCAAAAGGGGTGGGGGTGTTGCTGCTCTATTTAAAGATGTCTATCAATGTAAGCAAGTATCATTTGGTGACTATTTGTCTCTAGAATATCTGGGCATTGTGCTAAAAGGTGCCCCACGCATCCTGCTTATCATTATTTATAGGCCTCCAAAATATTCTCCGGCCTTTATTGAGGACTTTACAGAGCTGTTATCAGCAATCTCCTCTGAGTATGACTGTTTTGCTATTGCTGGGGATTTTAACATTCACATTGACAATGCTGAATCCAGTACAACAAAAGATCTCATGACTGTTCTTAACACTTTTGATTTGACACAACATGTACACGGACCCACACATGATTGTGGACACACTCTAGATTTACTTATCAGTAAGGGGCTAAACATTTCATTGATAGTTATTAAGGATGTGGCACTGTCTGATCATTTCTGTATTTTCTTTGATATATCAGTCTCTCCTGCCATTGAAACTAGATCTGTCTCTGTCAAAAAGAGATGCTTAAATGAGAACACTAGTGCTGTTTATGAAGGCTATATCTCTGACACCAAGCATATCTGCAGACTCTGTTGATTTTCTCCTTGACTCTTTTAACTCAAAAGTTAAGAGTGTAATTGATGATATTGCTCCTGTGAAAGTCAGAAAAAAGAGTGGCAAACAAAAAGCACCTTGGAGAAACTCAAAAGCAGTGCAATTAATGAAAAGACAATGCAGGAAATCTGAACGCATGTGGCGAAAGACAAAACTTGTAGTTCATTATAACATCTATAAAGACAGTCTTCGTGCTTTCAATGTGGATCTAGGCAAAGCGAGACAGACCTTCTTTTCAAATATTATAAACAGAAACAGAAACAACACACGCACTCTTTTTGCTACTGTCGAGAGACTAACAAACTCCCCAAGTCACATCCCCAATGAAATGCTCTCAGACAGAAAATGCAGTGAGTTTGCTTCCTTCTTCTCCGAGAAAATCAATAATATCAGAAAGGCGATCAGCACATCCTTGAGTTGCTCTGGGGTGAGTCAGATCACAACCTCAGAAAGTTACTATGACTGATTTCGAAGCAATTGATGGTAAAATTTTAGAAGAAACGGTACAGCACCTTAAAACATCAACCTGCGCCTTGGACACACTCCCCAATTCTTTTTTCAAAAGTGTGTTTAGCTGTTCAGAAGCAGATCTCCTAGAAGTGGTAAATGCCTCACTTCTTTCTGGGACTTTTCCAAACTCCCTTAAAACCGCAGTAGTTAAGCCTCTCCTGAAAAAGAGAAACCTGGATAACACCATATTAAGCAACTACAGACCAATCTCGAATCTTCCTTTCATAGGCAAGATCATTGAAAAAGTTGTTTTCAGTCAGCTGAAAAAATTATTGAGCTCAAACGGATACTTTGACAATTTTCAATCTGGTTACCGACCGCATCACAGCACAGAGACAGCGCTCATAAAGATAATAAATGATATTCGCCTCAATACAGATACAGGCAAAACATCAATTCTGGTACTACTCGACCTCAGTGCTGCATTTGACACTGTTGACCACAACATACTTCTTGACAGGCTAGAAAATTGGGTTGGGCTTTCTGGAATGGTCCTCAAATGGTTCAGGTCAAACTTAGAAGGGAGAGGTTATTATGTGAGTATAGGTGACCATAAGTCTGAGTGGACATCCATGACATGCGGAGTCCCACAAGGGTCAATTATTGCACCACTCCTATTCAACCTGTATATGCTGCCACTCAGCCAAATAATGAAAAATAACAAAATGGCTTACCACAGCTATGCTGACGACACCCAGATCTACTTAGCCCTATCACCTAATGACTACAGCCCCATTGACTCTCTATGTAAATGCATTGATGAAGTTAACAGTTGGATGTGCCAAAACTTTCTTCAGTTAAACAAAGACAAAACTGAAATCACTACATTTGGAAACAAAGATGAAATTCTCAAGCGGAACGCATATCTTGAGGCTAAAGGTCTAATAACAAAAAATCAATTCAGGAATCTTGGTGTGATTTTGGAGTCAGACCTGAGTTTCAGTAGTCATGTCAAAGCAATAACTAAATCAGCCTACTATCATCTCAAAAATATTGCAAGAATTAGATGCTTTGTTTCCAGGCAAGATTTAGAGAAACTCGTTCATGCTTTTATCACCAGTAGGGTGGACTATTGTAATGGTCTTCTCACTGGCCTTCCTAAAAAGACCATTAGACAGCTGCAGCTCATACAGAACGCTGCTGCCAGGATTCTGAGCAGAACGAGAAAATATGACCATATCACACCAGTCCTCAGGTCTTTACACTGGCTTCCAGTTACATTTAGGATCGATTTTAAAGTACTATTACTTGTATATAGTGATTGAGTGATTACTCAATGACCTAGGACCTAAATACATTGCAGATTTGCTGATTAAGTACAAACCTAACAGATCACTCAGATCATCAGGATCAAGTCAGTTAGAAATACCAAGGGTTCACTCAAAGCAAGGAGAGTATGCGTTTAGCTATTATGCCAGCCGTAGCTGGAACCAGCTTCCTGAACAGATCAGATGTGCTCCTAAACTTTCAAATCCAGACTCAAAACACTTCTGTTTAGCTGTGCATTTACTGAATGAGCACTGTGCTACTGTACGTCCGACTGATGGTACCTTATCTTATGCATTTACTGAATGAGCTCTGTGCTTTGTCTGAACTGCTTGCACTTTAATTATGTGTTTCAATTTAACCCTGTTTTATTTTTAATTATACTTTTTATTTTTTATTATTATTTTTTATTTTGTTCTTTATTTATTTTTTTATTTTTTTATTCCTATTATAACTGTTATACTATATATATTTTTTATTTTATTCACTTACGAATATTTTAAATTATTTTCTGTGTAAAGCACTTAGAATTGCCACTGTGTATGAAATGTGCTATACAAATAAACTTGCCTTGCCTAGTTATTATAAAATGTTACCTTATTTATTTGTATTATATTTTAAATCGTTTTTTAATATTATGACACTATGTATTTGGATAAGAATTGTAATACTTACCATCTCAAAGTCTTGGCCAACCAGGCTGTTGAGGTAATCTTTGTGACGTGTGTACAGCTAAAGTAAAAAAATAAAAAATAAACGTGTTTGAATAATGAATCCACCAGACAAGGTTCAGCAATCCACCAATGAGCCTTGGGCCTGCCAATGAATTCCATAGTGCTCCAGGGACGCTGTAAGTGCAGTTTAAGATGCTTCGATGAACAGAGTCTGCTAAAAAGTAACCAAGAATGTCACACTGAGACTGTTCCAACTCCCAAAGCGAAGGTTGATCCTAACAGTCAAGCGCCAAACTGTTATTTTAGTATAATTTATATACTGCTGCAGTATTTATTAATATTTTGAATTAGCTTTTATTTTCAGTTATTTTAACTTTAGTTTACGTTTTAGTAATTTTCTTATTTTCTTTTATAGCTTTAGTACTTACACTTAAACCTATGTCCTATGTATTTTTTAATACATTTAAAAAAAAAAATGCCTTATGACACCTTGTTTTAGTCAAAATCCAAGGCCAAAAAATTGTATATATATTATATCAAAATATAATATCCTTTACAAAATAAATATCCTTTGAAGATGTGGAAATCCCAAAACCAATTGTCCAGATGGCGAACATAGTTTATTTAAATGCAACTCAAATATAAAAATTTTTACATTAAGTAATTACACTTATCAGGCATAACATTGTGTTGTGTTGGTCCCCCTTTTGCTGCCAAAACAGCCCTGACCTGTCGAGGCATGGACTCCACTAGACCCCTGAAGGTGTGCTGTGGTATCTGGCACCAAGATGTTAGCAGCAGATCCTTTAAGTCCAGTAAGTTGTGAGGTGGGGCCTCCATGGATCAGACTTGTTTGTTCAGCAAATTCCACAGATGCTCGATTGGATTGAAATCTGGGGAATTTGGAAGCCAAATCAACACCTCAAACTCGTTGTGCTCCTCAAACCATTCCTGAACCATTTTTGCTTTGTGGCAGGGTGCATTATCCTGCTGATATCCTGTACATGGTATGCAACAATGCTAAGGTAGGTGGTACGTGTCAGAGTAACATCCACATGGATGGCAGGACCCAAGGTTTCACAGCAGAACATTGCCCAAAGCATCGCACTGCCTCCGCCGGCTTGTCTTCTTCCCATAGTGCATCCTGATGCCATGTGTTCCCCCAGGTAAACGACGCACATGCACACGCACCCGGCCATCCACATGATGTAAAACAAAATGTGATTCATCAGACCAGACCACCTTCTTCCATTGCTCCGTGGTCCAGTTCTGATGCTCATGTGCCCACTGTTGACTCTTTCGGCGGGGGACAGGGGTCAGCATGGGCACCCTGATTGGTCTGCGGCTATGCAGCCCCATACGCAACAAAATGCGATGCACTGTGTATCCTGACACCTATCTATCAGAAGCAGCATTAACTTCTTGAGCAATTTGAGCCACAGTAGCTCGTCTGTTTGATCGGACCACACAGGCCAGCCTTCGCTCCCCATGTGCATCAATGAGCCTTGGCCGGTTCACCACTGTTTCTTCCTTAGACCACTTTTGATACTGACCACTGCAGACACCCCACAAGAGCTGCAGTTTTGGAGATGCTCTGACCCAGTCGTCTAGCCATCACAATTTGGCACTTGTCAAACTCACTCAAATCTTTACGCTTGCCCATTTTTCCTGTTTCTAACACATCAACTTTGAAGACAAAATGTTCACTTGCTGCCTAATATATCCCGCCCACTAACAGGTGCCGTGTGAAGAGATGGAGATCTTCAGTGTTATTCACTTCATCTGTCATAATGTTATGCCTGATCTGTGTATATTCACTGCTGCAAAGTGTCAATAGAACAAAGTTAAATCTAATTTGTGACATTTTGTGAATCAACTATGAGTGACTGCTATTTGTGTAGTGTGGGTGCATGACCGTTACCAGTCACTGCTAAGGAGGACTATTCCAAATCAGTCACTTGTGAGAGTTTCAGTTAGGGTTCTGCCTTAGAGGCTAGGTGCCTATGTAGGTAACAGACAGTGTGACAGCTCTCTAGGCTTTGGAACAGAAGGCTAAAAGTTTAGACCAGGGTCCTGGAGGGCCACTGCCCTGCAGAGTTTAGCTCCAACTTGCCTCAACACACCTGCTTGGAAGTTTATAATATGCTTAGTAAGACCTCAATTAGCTGCTTCAGATGTGTTTAATAGCGGTTGGAGCTAAACTCTGCAGGACAGTGGCCCTCCAGAAGCAGGATAAGCAAGGGCATTTGGCCATACATCTCTGTACATGCGCTGCTCTCTCTCCTTCTCCTCCACATGAATGTCTGATGAGGCATTCTCCAGATACAGCCTCCACACCTCCCTCTTCTCCCCTTCTGTTTCCATCCTGGAGTGAAAGACAGTCAAATACACTTTGACTTTTTGTAATCACAATGAACTCATCCTCACATTATTCTTAAGAGAAATTGATAAAAATTGGTAGGTCTTGCCTGTAGGCTCCTCTGTTGTTGTTAAAGTCTGGTTTTATTGTGATTACACCATTACCATCCGCTTTTATGGTGCATAATACATATTCATTCTCTTTCAGGCCCAACCTATAAAATAAGTCAGCTCAGTCAGTTGATAGATCAGATCTCATTCTCTTGTGAACTGGACAGCAGAAAAATTGGTCTGCTGGTGGAAAATGGTGATATTAAACTACATAATACCTTTTTGGATGTAAAATACCTTTAATAACATTATAAGTGGACCTCAAGTGAAATGAATTATATTAAAATGTATGATATGACCCTTTTAAGTGGCTATTTAAGAGTATCTCACTTACTTCCCTGAAGGCCCAAGATCTCCCATGATGTACATGGTCTGCACTGGTGTGTTGATGATGTGGCTGTTCTTTATGAACTCCTCTGTAGGCTCCCATGTGATTAAACGTGACTTGGGAACATTAGACTCTCTAAATTATGTAAAACGAAAACAAAAATGTACAGGTAAATCTCCTAAACTTCCAAAATATGATACATGTTTTACAGAAACTGCTTATAGGTACACTTACACAGGACGTCTCTCTTGTCTCCTGTGTCTAACATTGGCCATGCGTTCTGCTAAGAAGGATGGCATTGACTGAGCTGGGGTCAGCAGACTTTGAGCTTGCTGCCAATAAAATCACAACTTCAGAAAACTGTAAAACATATGTAGTCTATATATCTACTGGTGAATCTCACCAAATGCCAAAATCACGCCTGGGTCATATTTCACCTCAAAAATGTATTTATTTATTTATTGATTGTGACTATTGTGACCTATATCCAAGTGAGATGTCATGGCAAGAGGAAGGAGAAGTTATTTTGGAGGATTTTAAAGATATTATTTATTATTTATGTTAAAAATATGTTATTTTAGGATTACAAGGGCACATGAAGTGAAAAAATATATAATGTGCACGGATAGGTCATTTTTAATAAATACTGGAATATTACATAAAAAAAAATATTTGACAATTTTGATTTCATGTTGACTTTAAGGAAAATAAAGCCTAATTTATAAACATTAAGATATTCTGTATTGTGACATGACAATTCTTCATTTTCTCATATTGTCATGACAATGCAATGTACAATGAAAAATATCTTCAAAGGATAGCGCACCTTCTTTCTTTCTTCTGTGTAACAATTTTTAACAACAAGATTTCCATTGACTTCCATTGTATGGACAAAAATACACGCTTGGCCAAAAATTAGATGTGTAACATGTAAATACATGCAAGATGTGTAACAGGAACACTGTAAGTGTAAAATAAAGGGCTGGATAACACTTTATTTTACAGTGTCCTTGCTACATATGTTACATGTGCTTACCATAGTAATAATAACAGTAAAGTATGCATAATTGCATGCAACTAACCTTCATCCAAACCCTAATCCTACAAGTACAAGTAGTTAATCAATATTACTCAGTACTTAAATATATAATTACACTGTAACAATGACACCTTAAAATAAAGTGTAACCAAGGGTTGCACTTTATTTTACAGTACGTGTACTTACAGTACTTTCTTTTCTCAGAAAGTACTGGGTAATACAAGGAGCTACATGGGTTAAGGTTAGGTTTAGGGGTAGGTTCAGGGTTAGTACACTGTCATTACCTAGCTATTGTAATTATATACAATAAGTACACAGTATGTACATGCGGAACAGGGCTGTAAAATAAAGTGCTATCAACATTTCTTATTTTGTCTTTCAATTTTGTGGTGAAATATGACCTACGTATGTTTTTAGGTTTGAAAAAAAAAAAAGAAAACAGTAGTCAACCAACCTCTTCCCATTTGGAAAAGCGATCAAAGTCTGTGTAGGTGAAAATGCGCTGGTTTTGCCTTCTTTTAGATCTTTCAATTGCCATGATACCTGTGTGATACTGACGCTCCAGTGGTGTTTGACAGTTTGACTCTGTTTGGTAAAGGTCCACTTCATACTGCATAATATGAATAACAAGCAGAACTCATCAGATACACCCTAGAAAAGTAGCACACAACTTTGCCCTTACACCCGTCACCTACCTGACTGAAAAATTTCTCTTGCCAACCAACCACCAGTTCCTCCTCATCAGTGGCTGTGTTAGAATGAGAATGAGAGAGAGAGAGAGAGAGAGAGAGAGAGAGAGAGAGAGAGAGAGAGAGAGAGAGAGAGAGAGAGAGAGAGAGAGAGAGAGAGAGAGAGAGAGAGAAGTATTATCCACAGCAATATACCAGGTAATCGTTGTGACTACTTTTTAACAGGTTTATATCCGTGTCTATCACATACTGCAGGCAGATTGTGTCTGAGAGCTGAAGGTGTCCAGCTCTATAACTCCTCTTTCTTGCTGAGAAATAATTTGCTGATGGAGTTGTTGAGACAGAGCAGCTGTCGAGGTCACACGCTGTATACGCACTCTAAAAAGCAACAAAAAGTACTATGGTAATACAATGTTTTTGGGCATAATACAACGGTATTGTTTTAGCGACGTGGAGTGCAACGTAAAAACACAGGTAAGCTACTTCAATAGTGGTATGCAAACAATTTAGTAATAATTTAGAATCATAGTAAAGAGATGTTGGTAGTATTGTGGTGCAGTAGACCCATGGTACTAAGATATGCATTACAATGGAACTGAAATTCGTTTACCATGGTATTTACAAGGTACTTCAAGATAATTCCAGGAAAAGCACGGTACTGCCATGTCCAAAAGACATTATCATGTATTTAATACTGGGTATACTTTTGTTATAGACGTGACTTACCGCATTCGTAAGTTTTTTACTGCATCCCGGGAACGGTAAACTGATTCCCCGTTGTCAGTGCACCAGCCGTCGGCCATATCTGACATCCAGCCTCAAACTATCAAATTCTTAAGCTTTAGAGTACCATTTGCATCGGTTACTATAAAAAAAACAAAACAAAACAAAAAACATACACGCCAAGCATGGAAAAGTTGAGAAGTTGTTAACTGATGTACTTATAATAATACTCGGGGTAGGAAGTTAATACTACACTGTAAGAGCGTCTCGTTGCATGGTAACACAAACGGAAGCCGGAAGACAATTGTGCGCATGCTCGGTATGGATATAAATACGCTAGTCACAACTGACCTGGGAACAGAAGCTGTTGTAAAACACGCTTCATATCCACATTGACAACTGCTAAAGAAGTGAATGCTGTTCCACGTGATTGTATTTGTTGTTGTACAACGAATATAAGTTAGTGGTTTAGGTATGCTTGTGATCGGTTCGTTTGATATATCGCGTTGTACTAATATAGATATTTCTGCTTCATTTAATGTTTAAATAACGTTGCTGATACTTTGATACTGAAGGGCATGCTAGCTTTTTGGTTAGCAGCCGCAACCAACTTAAACCAGGTTTGCTGCTCTTAGCTAGGCTGGTGTTCAGCTGGTTTTGCGTGTCAGTCAACTGTTGGTCTGACCAATTGATAAGAAAAAATATCAAGCCAGACTGTTTGAAACCAGCAAACTACCGTAAACTGGTTTATCGAGGCATACAAGTTATTAAAGGCAATATGCAGGTATGGAAAACGAGTATCCAAGTATTCAGAGTCTCAAACCGAACTAGGAATAGAAGATTGGTTGGACTGAATGAATTATATATTACACCAGCATCTTTAACACAACATACAGCAGCCTATACTTGCACAAGAGCACTTTTCTTCCCAAGAGACGATGTTTCAAAGTCAGATGAGAGATTTACTTCTAAGAAACTCAAAAAGACATTTGTGTTTAAGCCGCATAAATATACTGCTACCAGAGATGATATTCCCAAATCAACAAAAACACAGAGGAGAGAATCTCATGCAGCCCCGTCTTCAATAACAGAGAGAAAAATGTCATCCGAGCTTAAGAAACTGAGGTTTGAGGATTTCAGTGAGTCAGAAACCAGAACGACTTTGAGGCATATCCAAAAAGGGTCAACTGAAGAACAGTTAGAGATTGTGTTCGGGGTGGCCCCATGTTTGCTGGCCCTCACTCAAGGTAGAAGGAGGCCGAGTCGTCTCTTTGTGAAGAGCGGTGAGGGGCCACAGAGAGATGCGATTTTGAGGGTGTGTCAGGAGGCTGTCAGTCGTGGTGTGCAGATACAGAGAGTCAGTAAGCAAACACTTGATAAGATGTGTGGTGGAAAGGTGCACCAGGGATTGTGTCTGCAGGCAAGTTCTCTCGAGTTTATCAACGTGGAACGACCATTAACATCTCATGGGGTGAGGAATCCCAGAGCATTATGGCTGGTTTTGGATGGAGTGCAAGATCCGATGAATCTTGGTGCCATTTTGCGGTCTGCATACTTCTTGGGAGTGGATCGAATTGCCAGCAGCATTCAAAACAGGTGGAGTGAAAAAAGGCTTTTGTGTTTATCATGTAAGTTATAACGTTAAATGGACAATATTTGGTCATATTAATCTGGTTATGATGATTAAATTAAAATGTACTTTGAACTGTAACTTTGTATGAACCATTGATATTTGTTCTCTTTGTTAGCTGTCCTCTGACGCCCACAGTGAGTAAAGCCAGCGCTGGTGTGATGGAGGTCATGGAGGTGTTTGGCTACAGCAACTTGAAAGATATGATAAAGGTCTGGAAGTAGATCCCTCCACATCACCTCACTGTGTTTACATGTGTGGCCTGTAGAGGGCAGTTAAAGAATACAATTGTGGGGTTTTACAAACTGGGGTCCATGGATTCCTATAGGGGGCCTCAAGGATTTTTTGTTTGCAGAGAATAATAATTTTTTCTTTCTTGTGACAGTCAAAGTTTTTGATCAGCCATCCAGGTTTGTGCGATCGCAAAAATAAATTTCAACTAATTGCCACATTATTTGCAACAACTTATAATAATTCCCCTTGAGGGGGAAAAGCAATACTAGCTAATCAAAATATAATTCTGAGCCCAAACAGATTAATCAATACATGTTAAATTGCAGTGAATTCTTTGTAAAATGAGCAGGGATGGATGAGCAAAACATGGCACTGGGACTTAGAAACCCATCAGGTTATATGTGACCCTGGACCACAAAACCAGTCATAAGTCGCACGGGTATATTTGTGGCAATAGCCAACAATACATTGTATGGGACAAAATGATCGATTTTTCTTTTATGCCAAAAAAATATTAAGTAAAGATAACTTTCCATGAAGATATTTAGTAAATGTCCTACTGTAATATATCAAAAATGTATTACGGTATTAGTAGTAATATGCATTGCTAAGGACTTCATTTGGACCACTTTAAAGGCGATTTTCTCAATATTTAGATTTTTTGAACCAGATTCCAGATTTTCAAATAGTCTTTCAAATAATCTCGGCCAAATATTGTCCTATCCTAACAAACCATACATCGATGGAAAGCTTATTTATTGTTGATGTATAAATCTAAATGTAAAAAATTTACGTTTATGACTGGTTTTGTTGTCCAGGGTCACGTATAAGAAATGGTGTTTTCAAAGGAAAGGAATGTTTCAGAGGCAGGCCTATTGGTAATATTTAATATTTCCAAATGCTCTCTCCAAATCATGCATTTGCCATCTATGCTTATCTGTTGTTTTTTCAACCTGTTATGTTTATTTTTAGTAATTAAGGACAAAACGGTTTACAGGTAACCGCTCCTGTCACTTATACTAATTATATAAATAGATAATGATTATTGGTGTTTTTTTTTTTTCTCTGCTGCAAATCAACACAGTAATGCTGCAAATATCACCACAGTATTTGAGAAAAGCAAATACCGTCTTTTTGGGACACAACAACTGTAAAGAATTCCTGAAAATCAAATCAGGGTGAGACTGTTTCACAGTTACAAATAAAACCAAATGTTCAAACAGTGACAGTATAAAAGCCAGTTAATGTAATATCTTCATAATATCACATTAAAATGTATAGCTTATATTAAAACATATACCGTAGTTGTCTTCATATTTTAGGAAGGAGATACATTTGCAAGGTGTTCATCATACAGGACATCAAAACCTTTTAAAAACTCTGGTTTAGTTTACGAATTGAATTTCTGATAAGAATTTCTCCCCTTTATAACCCCAAGTTTTCTAACAGTCTTTCCATATGTAGCCTGTAGAGGGCATTTAAAGAAAACAGTTGAGGTTGAGGTTTTTGTCTCTTAAGTCCTTTTGAGAAACACATCTTATTCTCCATTGTTTAATGTCTATAACTCAATTTTTTATGGTGACATAGGTGAAAGCAGAACAAGGTTGGCAAGTAGTCGGCACTGTTGGGCTAGAGGAAGGCAATCCGGAATCCCCTGTTATGGCATGTTCAGATTTCAAGATGTCCAGACCTACACTGCTGTTAATGGGTATGTGTTCAAACTTATTCAGACCGATAATTGTTTTGTTCTCTGTGTTGTTTAACCGCTAGTCTCCCTCTGTTTACACTATCAGGTGGAGAGGGTGACGGTCTGTCTCCAGAACTGCGTCAGTTGTGTGACGTCCTGCTCTTCATCCCTCCACGCAGACACCTGCACCCTGGAGTAGAATCACTCAATGTGTCTGTTGCCACAGGTATGTTTTTCTTTATGCCTTTAGTTGAATGCCTCTGCAGACACTGTCAGATAAGTTGATGTGTTAGAAGCAGGAAAAATGGGCAAGCATAAGGATTTGAGTGAGTTTGACATGGTCCAAATTGTGATGGCTAGACTGCAGCTCTTGTGGGGTGTTCCCGGTCTGCAGTGGTCAGTATCTATCAAAAGTGGTCCAAGGAAGGAACAGTGGTGAACCGGCGACAGGGTCATGGGTGGCCAAGGCTCATTGATGCACATGGGGAGCGAAGGCTGGCCTGTGTGGTCCGATCAAACAGGCGAGCTACTGTGGCTCAAATTGCTCAAGAAGTTAATGCTGGTTCTGATGGAAAGGTGTCAGAATCCACAGTGCATCGCAGTTTGTTGCATATGAGGTGCCCATGCTGACCCCTGTCTACCGCCGAAAGCAGTGGGCACGTGAATCACGTTTTCTTTTAAATCACGTGGATGGCTGGGTACGTGTATGCCGCTTACCTGACGAACACATGGCGCCAGGATGCACTATGGGAAGAAGACAAGCTGGCGGAGGCAGTGTGATGCTTTGGGTAATGTTCTGCTGGGAAACCTTGGGTCCTGCCATCCATGTGGATGTTACTTTGACACGTACCACCTACCTAAGCAATGTTGCAACCATGTACACCATGGAAACGGTATTCCCTGGTGGCTGTGTCCTCTTTCATCAGGATAATACTCCCTTCCACAAAGCAAAAAATGGTTCAGGAATGGTTTGAGGAGCACAACAACGAGTTTGATGTTTTGGCTTGGCCCCTAAATTCCCCAGATCTCAACCCAATCGAGCATCTGTGGGATGTGCTGAACAAACAAGTCTGATTCACGGAGGCCTCACCTTGCAACTTACAGGATTTAAAGGATCTGCTGCTAATATCTTTGTAGATCAGATACCACAGCACACCTTCAGGGGTCTAGTGAAGTCCATGCCTCGACCGGTCAGGGCTTTTTTGGCAGCAAAAGGGGGACCAACTCAATATTAGGAAGGTGGTCATAATATAATGTCTAATCAGCGTATACAGTCTGTTCATCACAAAAATTTGTCAACACACAGAAAACACTTCATATATAAGTGTATAAGATATAATTTTTTTCCCAGTTTATTGAAAATATGGTTTATGTCAGAGAAGACCATTTTGTGGTGTAATTCACACCCAGCGGTAATTCAAGGAAAAAATAGTCAGAATGCGCCACATGCAACATGTTAGGCTGCTGTCACTTTAAGACCTGACACACAGACCCATTATAGTATAAATGCGTTTTCTTTCTCATCTGTTTACATTCACTTTAAACATAAATGGCTGTGTTTACTGTACGCGAATACATTTTGTGTGTATTTGACTCCTTTTAGCTCAATGAGCAGCAAAAAAGGACTCTATGTATCGAAAAATCAATATTTTTTTTACAACACTACATCGCACTTAATTTATTTAAGATTTTAAAAAAAAACTACAATTGAAAAATGTATATATAAAGTAGTATAAATAATAAAATAATATAAACAACCCACCAAAGTGGCTAGTGAGAGTGACTGTGTTACACACCACTGCTGAAATCCACCTACATTTGGGGGGTGTTAATGTCAAGCCCTAAAATATATATGTGTATGGTGAAAGTGATTTCACCAAATAAAACATGTTCCTGGTTAAACATCTTTGTTGATCCTGGAACAACATTCCAATAAACCAATCAGATTTGAGGGACAAGTTTACAGTTTATGTCACGTTTAGGCGTACAACCAGGGTTAGGTACTTTTACATCAGTGTTATTCAACCTATCATTTCCCTATGATTTTAGGGATAACTTATGGGTGGGGTTAGGTTTGGGGGTAAGGATATGGTTGAATTAATTCTCGAACAGGAATTTTGTACAAGGATCAACAAAATATGTTGGAAGTAACATGTGTCGTGCATGGCAAAATCATGGTGACCAGAACTCCATTTATGAATATAAATATAAACTGAACAAAAGGATTATTAAAAACATATTTGTATGTACTTCAGCTGCTCTCTTTTAATGTGTTGCCTGTTTTTCCTTCTTCCAGGCATCCTGCTGCACTCTCTTCTGTCCACACGCACAGGAAGCTGATGATGATGATGGCAACAACGACAAGGCAGCAGCATGATTTACTCAGACGTCTCTCATTAGCCCCCTACAGTGATTAATGACTGGATTACTTCATCAATTAACAGTCTGAGAGTCTGGAGAGGCCCATTGATCAGATAAAGAGAGGATGTAGATGCATTCTGGTCCAGTTACCGACTATGACCACCTTGTTTAAGACAAGACCTGCACTTTGCAGGGTCTCTATCTCTGGGAAATCTTTTTTTGTTGTTGTTGTTGTTGTAATGTTTAATTATTCATCTTAATCATAAAACATATTAATTAGTTAATGTGCTTTATCACTGTAAGCGTTTGTGCAAACAATGAATGAAAAATCATGTTATTTTTATTTTATTTATGGATATGTTTATTGATAATTCTTTGAAAATTCCAATGAAAGCTGAATAATTAACTATTTGCAGTTTATATACCCAGTTGACCCATGCTGTACATTTTTATTTATGGATTTGGCAGTTGCTTTCATACAAAGTGACTGACATTGTATTCAAGGTATACAATTTATCAGTTCATGCATTTCTTGTGAATCAAACCTTTGACCTTGGTGTTGCTAAGTTGCTACACACTCTGTTTGACTTGAGCTACAGGAATATATAACAACTGCTGTTTTACTCTTCAAATATAAAATTCCCTGAGCTTTGTAGGATGATTTTTGAGGCTAGTACCCCTACATATGACAATAAAGAAGCAAAAGTTACATATTTTTCATATTAAAGAGCTTTTCATGCATTTTAACATTTAAGGGTCAAAATGTATGGGTAGTGCTGTATGTACTCTACCATTCAAACGTTTTGGGACAGTTTTTTTTTTTTTAAAGAAATGAATTATTGTATCCATCAAGCATGCATTAAATGGTAACACTTTAAAATAAGGTCTCATTTGTTAACAGTTAATGCATTAACTAACATGAACTAACAATGAGCAATACATTTGTTACAATATTTATTAATCTTTGTTAATGTTAGTATATATATAATACAGTTGTTCATTGTCTGTTCATGTAAGTTCACAATAACTAATGTTAACAAATTTAACTTGATTTTAATAATGCATTAGTAATAAATGCATTGGTGTTAATGATGCATTAGTAAATGTTGAAATTAAATGATTAGTTCACTTTTAAATAAACTTTTGCTGATAATTTACTCACCCCCATGTCATCCATGATGTCCAGGTCAAAATACGAGCTTGGTCATATATATATATATATATGTATATCGATCGTAGATGCCTCATTCTACTGATCCGTGCAGGCACTAATAAGGCATCTACATATACATCTATGACCATGCTCGTATTTTGACCTCACTTAACGGAAGTTATGGCGGAGCTCAGAGATGATCACGTTCGTCTGTTAAGAGGTAAAATAATAGCATAAATACTGCTCGGTTTCTCGCAGAAACTGATCGTTTTGCTAGATAAGACCCTTATTCATCGTCTGGTATCGTTTAAAGCCCTTTGAAGCTGTACTGAAACTGTCATTTGGACCTTGGACCATTTGAAGTCCATTATATGGAGAAAAATCCTGGAATGTTTTCATCAAAAACCTTCATTTCTTTTCGACTGCAGAAAGAAAGACATGGCCATCTTGGATGACATGTAAATTATCAGCAAAAGTTTATTTAAAAGTGAACTAATCCTTTAACATTAACAAAGATTAATATATGCTGTATAAGTATTGTTTATTCTTAGTTCATGTAAACTGAAGTTGTTAACTAAAACTTTATTGTAAACTGTTACCCTATACATTGATCAAAAGTGACAGTAAAGACATTTATAATGTCAAAGATTACTTTTGAACCTTCTACAAATCAAAGAATCCTGGAAAATCCATTTTAACATTAATAATAATTAAAAAATCTATTTATTGGGCATCAAATCAGCATATTAGAATTATTTCTGAATTCACAGAAGACTGGAGTAATAAATTACATTTATTAAAATAGAAACCAGTTATTTTAAATTGTATTTGGGGTCAAATAAATGCAGCCTTGGTGAGCATAACTGACTTTCAAAAACATTTCAAAAACATTACTGACCCCAAACTTGAATAGTGGAAATCCTGTTTGGCAGTAAGGGCCTGTAAGGGTATGTTCAATAATAGGCGACTAGTGTACTACATACTTCACTGCATTCTGTACTGTTTACTGCCTAGTTGCTAAAATAAATACAAACAATGAAACATCATGGATTATACAACAATAAACAATAGTAGGCTAACTTAAAACAATGACCCCTTGGTCTGATCATCTCTTGTTCTGATCAAGAATTTGTCAGGGCTCATTTGTCACACTAGAAATGAATTTCAAGTTGTACAAATTAATGTATTGTGGATTGGAAGACAATATTGTTGCAGTGTGCTCTTGTTATACACCAATCAGGCATAACATTATGACCACTGACAGGTGAAGTGAATAACACTGATTATCTCTTCATCACAGCACCTGTTAGTGGGTGGGATATATTAGGCAGCAAGTGAACATTTTGTCCTCAAAGTGGATGTGTTAGAAGCAGGAAAAATAGGCAAGCGTGAGGATTTGAGAGAGTTTGACAAGGATCAAAATGTGATGGCTAGACTACTGGGTCAGAGTATCTCCAAAACTGCAGCTCTTGTGGGGTGTTTCTAGTCTGCAGTGGTCAGTATTTATTGTGTATTTATAATAATGGCCAAGGCTCATTGATGCACATGGGGAGCAAAGGCTGCCCGTAAAGTCAGATCAAACAGACGAGCTACTGTAGCTCAGATTGCTCAAGAAGTTAATGCTGGTTCTGATAGAAAGGTGTCAGTATACACAGTGCATCGCAGTTTGTTGCGTATGGGGCTGCATAGCCGCAGACCAGTCAGGGTGCCCATACTGACCCCTGTCCACCGCTGAAAGCACCAACAGTGGGCACTTGAGCATCAGAACTGGACCACAGAGCAATGGAAGAAGGTGGTCTGGTCTGATGAATCACGTTTTCTTTTACATCACGTGGATGGCTGGGTGCGTGTGAGTCGGTTTCCTGGGGAACACATGGCACCAGGATGCACTATGGGAAGAAGGCAAGCCGGCGGAGGCAGTGTGATGCTTTGGGCAATGTTCTGCTGGGAAACCTTGGGTCCTGCCATCCATGTGGATGTTACTTTGACACGTACCACCTACCTAAGCATTGTTGCAGACCATGTTCATCCTTTCATGGAAACGGTATTCCCTGGTGGCTGTGGCCTCTTTCAGGATAATGCACCCTGCCACAAAGCAAAAATGGAATTTCAGGATTGGTTTGAGGAACACAACAACGAGTTTGCGGTGTTGACTTGGCCTCCAAATTCCCCAGATCTCAACCCAATCAAGCATCTGTGGGATGTGCTGAATAAACAAGTCAGATCCATGGAGGCCCCACCTCGCAACTTACAGGACCTAAAGGATATGCTGCTAAGATCTTGGTGCCAGATACCACAGCACACCTTCAGCGGTCTAGTGGAGTCCATGCCTCGACGGGTCAGGGCAGCAAAAGTGAGATCAACACAATATTAGGTCATAATGTTATGTCTGATTGGTGGACCAAGCAGAAATGGAATAAATAGGCCATAGAGCACATAGGTGATCTAGTCCATCTAATCAGCAGTACTTAATTTGGTTCAGCAGGTGGCACTGCATATTAGTAGGTATACCTCTGCATTGGCTATAGTAGATATCAGCATTGATTTTTTTTTTCCCCCCCTGTGAGAATTAAGATGAGGGCTTGACACACAGAGGCTGGTGCTAGACCAGTAACATCTAGCAGCATTTACGTAAAGTTCACTGAATAGATATCTCACACCTCCATTTCCCTTCACGCTTCACAGCGAGGTGCTGACTGCAGGTTATGGACCAAGATGGTTTACAATTAAACTAAAATGTGCATGATTGGCATGCCTGTGGGGAGCAGGACAGGACGATTAAGCTGCTAATACTATAGACAGTTAGACCTCACTTTCATTTTACCCATAGCTGCAGGGGAGAAGGAGATATTAGATGAGATTGAATGTAATGAAGCACTCTATTGTTTTTACAGGGAAGAATGATCTGAAGGTCTTTGTGACAGAAACAGCTATTTGCTGATATGTCTCATCAACCAGCCAATTTGTTAATCCTTCCAATTGTTAGATGGACAGATATGTGGATTTGTAGTATTAGAAATTAAAATATAATTTAGACCACTGAATTCCAACCTTGTTTGTCTTATGTATGCCCTCTTAACCCAAACAGAATGGCTCAAGCAGTTTCTCTTCAGCATAGATGTGTTCATGGAGTGGGATAGTTGTTAAATTAGCAGTTGCATTGCATTTCCAGAGCATTTTGATTCGATTTGAATAATATAAAATTATTTAGCTACATTTATTAGGCTATTGATTGCTTTAGGACATGATTTGAGGAGATTTCTACTCCCTTAAATTAATTCCAACATATACGTTTGAGTGTTCCTCAGACCTAAACTAAATCCATAAAAGAACATTTTCATTTCTTCAGATAATATGTAAAAAAAAAAAAAAACTTTAACTAAAAAAAAGTTGCCAAACCAAAATAAAAATAAACAATTAAAGTAACAAACACAATGGAAATGGAAATGGAAAATACAATATCTCAAACTCATCTAAAACAATTTTGGGGATTGGACATTTCTCTGTTATGGGACCTCGTCTTTGGAATGCTCTGGAATGGCGTTATTTGTTCTTGTACAACTTTAGATCTCTTTGAAGGGATAGTTAAAAAAAAAAAAAAAAGAAAATTCGGCCAATCCAAATCTGGAAACCTGTCTTTTTTTTTGTCTTTACAATGGAAGTCAATGGTAACCAGAACTATTTGTTTACCAACATTCTTATATATATATCTGTGTGTGTGTGTGTGTGTGTGTGTGTGTGTGTGTGTGTGTGTGTGTGTGTGTGTGTGTGTGTGTGTGTGTGTGTGTGTGTGTGTGTGTGTGTGTGTGTGTGTGTGTGTGTGTGTGTGTGTGTGTGTGTGTGTGTGTGTGTGTGTGTGTGTGTGTGTGTGTGTGTGTGTGTGTGTGTGTGTGTGTGTGTGTGTGTGTGTGTGTGTGTGTTTTTCTATCCCGATGGGGACTCCTGAATGCACAAAGACTCATGGGGAGTCGTTGCACTGCATGTGGAGACCTAAATTGAGGTCACCATGAGGAAACAAGCTTATAAATCATACAGAAGGAATGATTTTTGAAAGCGCAGTTTTTTTTTTTTTCATTTAAAAATGAAAAAAGTTTTCTGTGATGGGTAGGTTTAGAGGTAATGTTAGTGTAAGGTTATAGAATATACAGTTAGTACAGTATAAAAACCATTATGTCTATGGAGAGTCCCCAAAAAGATAGTGAACCAGACCTGTGTGTGTGTGTGTGTGTGTGTGTGTGTGTGTGTGTGTGTGTGTGTGTGTGTGTGTGTGTGTGTGTGTGTGTGTGTGTGTGTGTGTGTGTGTGTGTGTGTGTGTGTGTGTGTGTGTGTGTGTGTGTGTGTGTGTACCTCTGGTTGGGAAACAGTGATTAAGATCCCTGATAAATGTGTGTTGCTTGCCAATAACTCTGCTATTGTTGGGAGTCATTGTTCAGCTAACCTGGAGTTTCTCATGGTTAAATGTAGACCGTTTTATCTACCGCGGGAGTTCACTTCCACCATTATTACTGCTGCTTATATTCCACCCGATGCTGATGCCAAGCTTGCTATGAAAGAACTTCACGCAGCCATCAGTAAACAACAGACTGATCACCCTGAAGCTGCGTTTATTGTTGCAGGTGACTTTAATCACTCAAACTTAAAGTCAGTACTACCCAAGTTTCACCAGCATGTTTCTTGCCACACCAGAGGAAACAAAACCTTAGACCATGTTTACACAAACATGGCTGGAGCTTACCTTGCAACACCCCTCCCCCACCTGGGACAGTCAGACCACATCTCTTTGTTCCTCAGCCCCAAATATGCACCCCTCATCAACCGTGTGAAGCCATCAGTGAAGACAATCAAGGTGTGGCCTGCGGGGGCAGACTCCACACTCCAGGAAAGGTTTCTAAACACAGACTGGAGTATGTTTGCTTCTCAAGCCACCAGTGGCGCTCACACGGACATTGACTCCTACACCTCCTCAGTATTGGATCATATCAATACCACCATTGACAGTGTTACAACCCAGAAACAGATCACCACATACCCAAATCAGAAGCCTTGGATGAACAGGGAAGTACGACTCCTGCTGAAGTTACGCAATACTGCCTTCAGATCAGGAGATGCACAAGCCTACAGCGCATCCAGAGCAAACCTGAAGAGGGGCATCAAAAAGGCCAAGCACTGCTACAAGCTAAAGATAGAGGGACACTTTTCCAACTCTGACCCTCGACGCATGTGGCAGGGCATTCAGGCCATCAGTGATTATAAACCCACCCACTCCACCCCCACAGCCACTGATGTCAACTTCCTGAACGAGCTAAATTACTTTTATGCTCGTTTTGAAAGAGACAACAGAGAAACTGCCACCAAGCTCAAACCCTCAGCTGACCACCCACCAATCACACTCTCCTCTACAGATGTCTGCAAGGCACTGAGCCGGATCAGCGCGCACAAGGCTGCTGGACCAGACAACATCCCTGGTCGTGTTCTCAGGGCATGTGCGGAGCAGCTCGCTGGGGTTTTTACAGACATTTTCAACCTGTCTCTCGCCCAAGCAGCTGTACCATCATGCTTTAAACGCACTTCCATTGTGCCAGTGCCGAAACACTCCAGCCCGAGGTGCCCTAATGACTACCGCCCTGTAGCACTCACACCCATCATTATGAAGTGCTTTGAGCGGCTGGTCCTGGAACACCTAAAAGACTCTATACCATCCACATTGGACTCACACCAGTTTGCCTATCGCAGCAATAGGAGCACAGAGGATGCAGTTTCCATGGCACTGCACTCTGTGCTCACCCATCTGGACAGTAAAAACACCTATGCACGCATGCTGTTTGTTGACTTCAGCTCAGCATTCAACACTGTCATCCCATCCAAGTTAATTGCCAAACTTGGAGACCTGGGCATCAACACTTCAATGTGTAACTGGATTTTGGACTTCCTAACTGACAGACCACAGAATGTTCGATCAGGATCCACCTGCTCCACGTCCATCACACTCAACACTGGTGTACCACAGGGCTGTGTGCTAAGTCCGTTTCTCTACTCCCTCTTCACCTCCGACTGCAAGCCTGTGTATGGAACTAATTCCATCGTCAAGTTTGCGGACGACACTACGGTGATAGGGCTCATCAGCAACAACGATGAGACTGCCTACAGGGAGGAGATCCAGCACCTGGCCACATGGTGCACTGATAATAACCTGCTCCTCAACACCACCAAAACGAAGGAGCTCATCGTGGACTTCAGGAAGGAGTCAAGAGGCACACACGACACCATCCACATCAATGGAATGGCTGTTGAGCGTGTCTCCAGTTTCAAGTTCCTGGGGATCCACATCTCGGCGGACATGTCGTGGACGACCAACACCTCCAGCCTGGTCAAGAAGGCTCACCAGCGCCTCTTCTTCCTGAGGACACTGAGGAAGAATCAGCTCTCCTCGGCTATCCTGGTGAACTTCTACCGCTGCGCAATAGAAACATCCTGACCAACTGTGTGGCAGTATGGTATGGGAGCTGCTCTGTTGCGGAGCGCAAGGCACTGCAGCGGGTGGTGAAAACTGCCCAGCGCATCACAGGGACTCCACTACCTGCCATCGAGCACATCCAGAGGAAACGCTGTCTGCATCGAGCTCGCAGCATCCTCAAGGACTCCTCTCACCCAGCCCACAGACTGTTTTCTCTCCTGCCCTCCGGCAGGCGTTTCAGGTGCCTCCGGACCAGGACCAGCAGACTAAAGAACAGTTTTTTCCCCAGAGCTGTCTCTTTACTGAACTCTAACCCCCGTTGATCCACTTCCCTCATAAACTGCTAACTCTCCTACCTCACATCTGCCTTCACTTTGTTATTTGCACTACTGACTGTTTATTACAGTAACAACTGTTTACTTATGCATTTTGCACCACCATATCTTAACTGGAATATGCTCATTTGCACTGCCGACTGTATTTACAGTAACCATGTTTACATTTGCATTTTGCACCGTACTTCTAACTGCAATATGCAACCACTTTCCACTGCACTTTTACACTTTCTTTCGGATAGCTCTGTCCATAATTTATTGCACTACCTTAATCCACTGCTATATTCCTCATATTAGCCTAACATATTATTGTATACCTCTATCTGTAAAATTCTGTTCAAAGTAATAGCCATCTGTATATTATATTCATAGTACATATTCACCTGTACATTCTGTTTACATTCTGTTTATAGTAATAGCCATCTGTATATTTATATTTATTCACTGTATATATTCATCTGTAAATTCAGTTCTGTTTATAGTAATAACCATCTCTCTACTTATACATATTTATATATATATTCAGTACATTTTTATGTCCTGCACTTACGCAACCATTGTATATATCCTGCACTTGCTGCTATTGCACTTCTGGTTAGACCTAAACTGCATTTCGTTGCCTTGTACTTGTACTTGTGTAATGACAATAAAGTTGAATCTAATCTAATCTAATCTAATCTAAATGTTCTTAATGTTCGTTTATGGGATTTTTTGCGTATAAAACACAATGGTTTATCATCAATAAATAAATTTTTTTTAATCTCATATATTTTAACTAATTGAATTGTCTTTGTGCCACAGCTATATTTTAACGATGTTTACACTTTTTAACTGAATACATTTTTCACAATAATTTTTGCTGATTCTGAATAAATGCATTTGATCTTCCGATCAAATGGTTTGGGATTAGTTACACACCAAAGTGGTTTGTGGTTTGTTCGAATCTTTAAGAGAAGTATGAACAATAGCGATACTGATACTAGCCATAGCAGGAACCCTTAATAGTCTCCACTTCTCACTGGTACTTGCTCAGTGAGCAAATTATTCAGATTCTTCCTCTGCTTACAAAATTGAAGCTGAAAGTCAACAATCACAGTCGTTCCACTTGCCTCTCATGTGACATTTGTCTTTCTTTTATCAGCTCTCAGGATGAGTCGCGGGCGTGTCTGCTTTTCTCGCCTTTGTGTCGGCAGGTTAGATTGACTGGCATTTCCTCCTCCCCGGAGTGCAATTCTATTAATCTGTTTAATATGCCACAGAAAGGAGAAAAGTAATGGAACAGCCGAGCATAAAAGCTGCCTGCCAGCTCTGATAGCTGGAGGTCAAGGCTGAGGGAATTTCTTAGTTCTTCACATAGCCTACAGTATAAAATAGTCTTATGGTGAAATTATCTATCTATCTATCTATCTATCTATCTATCTATCTATCTATCTATCTATCTATCTATCTATCTATCTATCTATCTATCTATCTATCTATCTATCTATCTATCTATCTATCTATCTATCTATCTATCTATCTATCTATCTATCTATCTATCTATCTATCTATCTATCTATCTATCTATCTATCTATCTATCTATCTATCTATCTATCTATCTATCTATCTATCTATCTATCTATCTATCTATCTATCTATCTATCTATACATTTTTCGCTCATGTTCCGCCACCCTCCTTTTGCTCTGTGTACTAAATGAGGCAAATCCATTGCACAAATGAAAATTCCTCATAAATTTTGTATGACAGGGTTTTAGTTCATTACAGATGGTGAGTTATTAGCTAATTTGTTCATTAAAAGTTCAGGCCAAATTGACTGAGCTGGTGTGCTATGATTGGGCTAAATGTGGAGCCTAATGTATAAGTATTGAATTTGTGCTTTACTTAAAACAATGAGCACATTTTAAAGCTGTTCTAAAATATTATAACTGTTTGCACAACACTTTTGAATAGGACAACTGAAAGTATTGTTCAATTGAGTTTTGTCAAGTATTAGTTATAGTTATATTTTAGTTATTATAAGTTGTAGTTATATATATATATATATATATATATTATTATTATTATTTTTTAATTTATTTTTTTTTACAGTTTTCTCATTCGCTTTGGTACATTTCTCCTGTAGGCTAATAAACAGTAAGTTTATTTCTCGAAACAATTCGTACAAACAGCACCTCACAATGGATTACCTGCAAAAGCCTAACTTGCTCAAAATCCTCAGTTCACTTTTCAAAAGTAAAGTATTTATATCAATGTATACCAGCATGCCAGTGCCACCAAAATGACAAGTCCTGTGTCATTGTTCACAAACAAGATTAAATCAAGTCCAAATGTTTAGTCATGTTATCAATATAACAGTGTACTCTGTCAGTATTTTCAGATAAAAAAAAACTATGACTATGATTTTGATGACAATGACTGAAAATGCACAAGACTGCGCATTTTCTGCATGGCATATATCAATTTTAACAGTACAAATTGACACATTACTGGACTAATGATTACAAGAGACTGGACATGATTCACAGTTATACTTTTACTGTTGGTCTGTCAACAAATTACAGTACAATGTCATTGTGATATATAAAAGAAAAAGACAAGACTATATATACACATACACTTTATATATGCATACATGTGTATGTGTGTTTGTGTGATATAGTATCTGTATAAAGTGCATTTACTATATATTGTAAAATGCAAGTGTAATATGCTGTAAAATTAAGCATTACAGTGAGTATAAAGTATTAGAGTACAGAGAACATTGTTGAAATACATACTTGCTCTATGTACAAAATGCTTGAATGATTGAGGAAACGGTTGTTCCCTTTTGTTCAGTCACTACGACGTACGTTAGTGACTAACGAATGGGGGTTTCGCTTAGAAGCCAATTACCGTCGAGAATTTAACAGCGCCCAATGGCAGTGCCAATGCCATGGGCATGCGGAATTTGCATGCGTAACTCCGCCCCACCTCGTGGGTATATAAGAAAGTATGCTGGCAACATTGCATTATGTTTATGCTTTGGAGCCAAGAGGATCTCTTCACTCCTTCAAGCCTGATAACTGAGTCTTTGTCAGCCTTCGAGACGATCAGCTTTCCAGAGGCGTTGGTGTTACGGTGCATTCCTGCCTGCTGATCTGCGCAGTGGTCTGCTAGACGGCTGGTGTGTGGTCCCTGGGTGCCCCGGCGTTCGCTGCGAGGCTTCCTCTCACAAAAGAGCTTGCACGTGACACGTCCTTTTCAGGATGTCTCGTCCGTGTACTTCTGGGTGTGGCCGGTCGCTTTCCTCTTCCGATGGGCACAAACACTGCTTGGTATGCTTGGGCTTTCAGCATGCACAGGCAGCGTTTGTGGATGAGTCATGTTCCCACTGCGGGAACATGACCATCGCAGTGTTGCGGTCGAGACTCCATGAGCTTCGTAATGAAGTGAGAGTCCCCGAGGCCCAGTACTTCGGCTGGTGGTCAGGGTGACCTGAGGGTTACGGTGTGGAACAAAGCCCCGACCTGAACCATGCAGCCGACGAGCTCTCACGGCCTCAGCCACTTCCTGGAGAATGGAGACTCCATCCCCAGACGGTCCAGCTGATATGGGAACGGTTCGGCGATGCACAGGTAGACCTGTTTGCCTCCCAGGACTCTTCCCATTGCTCCCTGTATTATTCCTGACCGAGGGCACGCTCGACACGGATGCACTGGCGCACAGCTGGCCGCCGGGTCTACGCAAGTATGCGTTTCCCCCAGTGAGCCTTCTCGCACGGGTACTGTGCAAGATCGGGGAGGACAAGGAGCAGGTCATGTTGGTCGCCCCGTATTGGCACGGCCAGACCTGGTTCTCAGAACTGCTACTCCTTGTGACAGCCCCTCCCTGGCCTATTCCTCTGAGACGAGACCTTCTCACTCAGAGACGGGGCACCCTTTGGCACCCGCGTCCGGCGTTCTGGAAGCTCCACGTGTGGCTTCTGGACGGGACGCGGCAGGTTTGAGTAGTCTTCCACCTGCGGTGGTCGCTACCATCACTTCCGCTAGGGCAGAGTCTACACGGCACGCCTATGCGTTGAAGTGGAACCTCTTCGTCACCTGGTGTTCTTCCCGCCAAGAAGACCCCTGGAAATGCCCGATCGGGTCCGTGCTATCGTTTCTCCAGGAGGGGTTGGAGCGAAGGCTGTCTCCCTCCACCCTTAAAGTGTACGTGGCCACAATATCTGCCCACCACGATCTCCTGGGGGACAAAAAGGTAAGTCAGCACGACCTGATCATCAGGTTCCTGAGGGGAGCGAGGAGACTGAATCCTCCTCGCTCTCCCCTCGTTCCCTCTTGGGACCTCGCAGTAGTCCTAAGTGCTCTGCGGAGGCCTCCCTTTGAGCCTTTGCGGTCGGTTGATATTAAGTTTCTGTCGATGAAGACGGCTCTGCTGACCGCATTGGCCTCTCTGGGACCTGCAGGCATTTTCGGTTGACAAAGCGTGCCTGGAGTTCGGACCGGGTAACTCTCACGTGATCCTGAGACCCCGGCCTGGATATGTGCCAAAGGTTCCCACCACTCCATTCCGAGACCAGGTGGTGAACCTGCAAGTGCTGCCTTTGGAGGAGGCAGACCCAGCCTTGGCATTGCTCTGTCCAGTACGCGCTCTCCGCGCCTATGTAGACAGCACGCAGTGTTTCAGGACCTCAGACCATCTCTTTGTCTGTTATGGTGGAGAGCGGAAGGGAAGAGCTCTCTCAAAGCAGAGGTTGTCTCACTGGTTAGTGGACACCATTGTTTTGGCTTACCAGCAGCAAGGTCGACCATGTCCCCTTGGGGTTAGGGCACACTCCACCCGGAGTGTGGCCTCCTCTTGGGCTCTAGCGCATGGCGCCTTGCTAACAGACATCTGCAGAGCTGCAGGCTGGGCGTCACCTATTACATATGCGCCAGATTCTATAATCTCCGAGTGGAGCCAGTGTCCGACTATGTACTCGCCCCTACGGGTGGCCGGTAATGGACCAGGCTCAGGTGTCTTCGCTTGCTCGCCATTCCACTCCACGGACTGGATACGTGCGATTATTCTCCTCAGGTGAGCTCCCCGAGAGCCCTGAGTTACTCCAGCACTGCTGACGCCGACATCAGTTCAGTCTGCCCTTTCAAGCCCAAACCCTCATGTCCGGCCAGGTGCCCCGTGTGCATGGTTCCCCTCCAGCGACCCCCACACGAGTATTTCCACCGTAAGCCTCCTCAGTGAGCAGGTGTCTTTCCCTTGGCAAGTCCCTGCCACCCCTAGGGTTAAAAATCCACTCTCTGGCTGGTACCCTAGAGTTCTTCCATATGCAGCCCTTAGCGGGTCATATGTGTATTCTCTAAGTCCTTTGGCATATCCACACTGGAATATGCTTCCCAGTGTACCTTGGTATTCCTGTGTTAAGTGGGAGTCCTTCGTCCGTACTAGTCTTACGACAGGGTACTCACACTTACGCAGGGCACTGGAAGACAGCTGAGTGGCGCTGTTGTATTGGAACCCCCATTCGTTAGTCACTAACGTACGTCGTAGTGACTGAACGAAATGGAACATCTCGGTTACGTATGTAACCCTCGTTCCCTGAGGAGGGAACGGAGACGTACGTTTCCTTTGCCACGTCAGCTGTGCTGCTGGAATGCGGAGTTCAGTCTTGGCTCCTGCAGCAGTAACATAATGCGATGTTGCCAGCGTACTTCCTTATATACCCACGAGGTGGGGCGGAGTTACATAAACAATTGCATGAATGTATTAAAGCATTTTCAATTTGTTCGAAAGAATGAAAACTTGCTTTTATGATGTCCACAGACTAGATTTGAAGGTCAAACAAGTAGTTTTGAGAATTTCAGCTGTGATTTGAGAAATGTACCAAAGCGACTGAGAAAAACTGTGATTTGCATTGTCTTTTTGTCTTGTTGAATATTCTACAATGCAAGTAATACTTCATAAGTGTATATTTGAAAACTTTGCATTAGATAGTCGAATGACCTGCTTTGTTTGCTGTCACTTCAATCTAAGGGAATCCATTTGTAACAAAATACAAGTCAGTGGCATTCATCAATTTTCTTTCCCTCCCTTTTATCCTCCTTTTCTCTCTAATGTGCCTAGAGGGAAGCTAGGTTCCATAATTATTCAATGTGCCAAATGACTGAAAGACATATAAATAAATGCTGCCTGAATTAATGCCTATGTGGATAGGTTTAGACCTCTATAAATGTTTAAACATAATTAGATGTAATTAAATTGGATTAGTTTTAAGTAGTTAAGTATCCTTAGTGCAGTTATGTGATCTTATTTTCTTATATGTGGGGAAACTTGAACAAATTCTCATTATTGTAATGTGTTCTTTATTGACTTTGAAAAATATATTTCTTGTTTTATTAAACAATCGGTAGTACTTCAATTTAATTGAAAACCAAGGAAGACATCAGATATACTCTGTCATTCAGTTTGGCTTCTGGTCAAAGTGTCAGACAAAAAATGACAAAGAACACTGAACTGTAAGCTTGTGTGTGTGAATGTCTGCATGTGTGTATGATGATAATGCAGCATGTCACATTTGAAATGAGACTGTGGTTGCTATGGCACGGAGTCCGGAGGAGACAGACTGTGCCGTAAATGATTTGCATTTACATCATGTACTTGCTCACAGTTTGCCGGTTTTTATATGATATTCCCAGTACAGGACCCTTACAAACCTCATTTTCCTATCTGTGGACCAAGTTAATGACCTCTTAAAAAAAAAAAAAAAAAAAAAAAAAACAATAGAAAATGCATCATCTAAAAAAAATTGCTATATAAAAAATAAACCTAATACTAGAAATGACAAGTTGGAATGTATACTAAGTGTAACCATAAACCTGTCAAATAATTGAGGGACACTTTTAGTAACAAATACAGCATTAAAAATATATTTTGAATCGCTAATCCCACTCCTCCCTCTAAACCTACTCATAACCATTTCTTAAAAATATGTACAGTTATAAAAAAATAAACTAACAGACAGACAAGTAGAATCACAATCATTTATTTATTGCAAAAATGTCAAAAGCAGTATAGTTCAAGTGGTGATGTGGTTGTATATAACAGTTTGGTATAAATGTTTGTTCTGTATAGCTGCATTTCCACTGCAGGAACTTTCCACAGGAACTAAGAACTTGTGTTTTGACCACAGGGACGAGGGTCTAAATGAAGTTTTGGATAAATCTTTTCCCCCTCAGAAAGTCCCTGTTCCCAAGGTAGTTCTTTTTCAAAGTTCATGAACTTTCGGGGGTGGGACTTGGGTGCTGAACATGCTGATTGGTTGAGTTCATGCAGCATTTTGATTGGTTGACTTCACACAGCATTTTATTGCAACTACCATTTTTAAAAGTTTGTTGTGGTGCGTGCAGTAAGAGTTGTTTGCTATTAGAATCAAGAATGGAGTTTAAAAAATACGACGATGGGCCGGCGACAAGGTTCAGGCTTTAATAAGCTTATTTGCAGAGGACGAAATCCAACGGGAACTGGAAAGTCGCACGCAGTCCTACCTCAACGGTTTGCGTAGAATTGACGCATTGTTACATTTTTGGAGAGGTTCACATCAGGCTATGCCATAGGCCACGCATAGGCTACACACACAGCCTACGACATAGCTAGGTTTGGCGGAGAAGTATAAATCAGCCTTAAACACTTGCAGTCTTTCTACGAGTCCGCACTTTCATTTTAGTAACAGCGCTTTGACGGTCAGGAAGAAGTCTGCTGTGGAGCTCGCTTCAGTGTGGGCTCAGCAAAAGTGCGCATCGGGGGAGCATATTGACCACAAAGGGATGTGCTCGCGAGCACCCTTCTGACTAGCCTGACGTCGTCATGTTCATATTCTAGTCAGAATATGAGTCTGAAACTGCTCCATTGGGCTTTGATTATGGGGCGTGTTTCAACCAAACCAGGAAAGAAAATGCCACTGCACTCAATTGGATAGACCAACAACCAATCAGAGCAATGGAGTAAGTGACTTATGTTGAGCAACGCATAGGCCCTGTCCCAAATGGCGCCCTAAGCCCTCACGGTCTTCCTCTGAGTCCGCACTTTCACAACGTAATACCGCTTTGACTGCCGGGTAGAAGTCCTCGGCATAGCTCAGCTGGAGTGTGCATTGAGGGTGCATAGCAGCCGCAAAGGGGGCTTTTACAAGCACCCTTCTTTAAGCTTAAATGACGAATGGGACACCATTCAGGTACAGTCTTGTGGACTTAACGGACACATGCACGCAGCGGCCTTTGTAAGTCCACAGGACCGAATGTGCACATGAAGTGTGCCATTTGGGACAGGGCCAGTAGTAGTGAGAAGTTCGGATCATTTTACGGACTCGGATATTTGAATTTTGTTCAACAAAATGAACAAACTTTTCAAGTATTTTGTTAATTTCAGCAGAATATAATTCACATGTTAAACTCCTCAACACATCTAGTACTTATGCAAATGTTGATCACATTTGGAATAAAAAATAAATTATAAGCTAATGCAGCCAAGGCCAAACTTCAAGAAAGAAATGATTCATTAATTGCTTATCTGGGTCTTCAGGCTATGCAGTCTGTTAGTTATCCTCACCTACGAATCCGAGTCGTTCTTTCTTTTGTCACTTCACATTTAATCACGTCTGTTCCCTTGAAAGATTAGTACACCTCTCATGTCTTCGGGTTCGAGTCGTTAGTCGTTGAGTCGTTCATCAGTGTCTGATCTGGGCCGTGACAGCCCCATATGCAATGCATGCAGTCCCGTCCCGGAAACAGAATTGATTAGTTCACCTCTCGAGTCTTCGGGTTCAAGTAATTCGTTCACCAACTCACAGCCCCATAGGCTGAATGCAAAGATCCTGTACAGAACCGATGGCATGTAGCGCATGCGCGGTCAACACAAAATGAACGAATCTTCCAGAGTCATGTTAAAGATTTGTTAAAAAAGAACGAATCGTTCATGAACGATGCATAGTTGTCAACAGAAATCAACTGCACGCACGTTGGAAGAATTTGAAGAAGAAGATGAGTGTAAACGATCTTTGCCGGTGTATTAAAAGGAATTTAAGGATACACAGAGTACTTACCAAAACTATCATTATTTTTGAGAGAAATAGTAAAGGTGAATGCATATACGAACAAGTTCTCCGTTTAGGATTAGAACGAATTCAACCCAAGCACTCTTTGGTGACGTAGATGATTACGTTAATGTTGATCATCTGTCCATTATCGTATAAAGCCGCCTTGACAATTGAATTGCTTCACAAAGGATCAAGTCCAGACTGAACTTCCCGACCTCAAATGTTGTGGGTGGGGCTAAGTTTGGGTGGTATCCAGGCTACCTTCTGACACCTAAAATGACAAATGTGACACCCTACGATCTCATTGACAGAATAGACATGCAGTAGCCATATGAAGTGCACATGAAGTGTGCCATTTGCGACAGGGTCCATTTCTCATTCAAATGCACATCACCCAAAACACGGCATGTCACAATCTGTGACGTAGCAGGTGAGAGCAAATGAGCGTTTGATATCACTGCCATAAAAAAATGTTTTAAAGCTTCCTGGGGCAGCCCTTTTTGAATTTGGAGTGCGGGATTTGACATTTGCGGTCGCCGCTGATAATGGAGATGAAGATCGAATTTGGGTCCGTAATTCTAAAGATTTGGATTACAGCAGCAGATAAAATTTTGTTTTTGGCCTATTTTTATGGTACTTTTGTCAGTCACAACACAGGACTATCCTGAGAAAGCCTTTTTGTGTCTCAATGGCAAACAAAATAAATATTACATGATAAACAACAAAAATTAATTTTAAGGGTTTAAAGTGTATTCTTGTTTAACATTATGTAATCTTTCGAAAAGAGTTTGCAGCAGAAGTAGCAGAACAGAGCGAAATGGTAATTTAATTTTAAGTAGATGACTAAATACGTCAGAAAACTTAATGTCATTGATATGACAACTAAATACAATATATTCAAAATATTAATGTCATTATTTTAATATTCATATTTAAGGATTTGTACGTCTGAAAAGTTATTCATATGCAAATAATTTATGTTTTAGTGCGGTCAGTTTGTAAATAAATTGTGTTTTAGTGCTGTCAGTACGTCAATATTGTACATGTCAGTGTGTATGAAATCACACACGAATACTTGTGAGATTACATTGCCATAACTTCGAAAGTGGCACAAAGTTTTGCAATATACTGTAATATTAAATACTACTTGCAATATACTGTGGTATTAAATATGCGCATTTATGGCAAATGTTTTCCCCAAATTTTCCCCAAAACTAACTTTTCTGAACCTTTTTGCTTTACCATTTACCAACTGGTGTCAGCAATTTGTAGCAGATGTATGAAGTGATTTCTCCTCAGGTTCACACAGATGTCCTAGAAGAGTGACCATAGAATTTAATACATCACAATAATAGTATACACAAATAGACTGTACTGCCATACAATTCCACTACAATTCTATCATGTAGTATTTCTTCACCTGCTGCAATGATTTATCCATTTATCACTGTGTCTTAACTAGCAGTTCTCGTTTAGTAATACATGTACATTCACATATATTGCTTGAGATAAAAGGGCACTGATGGTTACAGACCTTTCCTTGCTGGTGGGAAAAGGAAAACACAAGTAAAAACACAGCAGTCTTGTTCCCTGACACTTTCTGGCAAAGAAGGATGTGCATCTATCGTTATCTGCATCTCTCCATCCGCCCGCATCTGTCTCTGTGGCCTGTCCTCCTGATCTGTCTTCAAACGGCATAAATCACGCTTCTACTATGATAGATCCTTTCTCGGCTGTGCTGGAGACAGGTGTCGCCAGTTATTGATTTCACTCAAGCCCTCTACCAGCACAGATACCAAATCATTACAGAAACACCTGATCTCAGATTCATAGCATGCATAATGAAGTATGTTCATATGTTTTAACCTTCCTAAACGCTGCTGCATGGTAGGGAAATAATGGGGAATATAACAGCACATGACTTGATGATAAACATTCATTGGGCACATAATAGTCTGTTTGGGCTTGATGAGGATAAAGTGCAAAACTGTGTCTTGACTGACGAAGGCGGTGCGACGTGAGAAAATACAATAGATGCAAGACAATAAAACTAACCCGATTTCACGGCAAAATCGTACAAAACATTTAGCAAAAAAAAATTTTTTTACATATTTGACGTGTTGCCAAATTCGTATGAATTCGTACGAATGACCTCCCCCTAACCCCGCCCCTAAACCTACCTGTCACTGGTTTAGACAAAATGTACAAATTCGTACAAATTAGCCACCTCTTTAAATACGTACGAATTGGTCGTGAGATAGCGTTAAATAAAATCCATTATAATCAGTGATGCTGTCTACACTGGATGTGGAGTGAGAAATTCCTGATAGTAAACTAATGCCAGGTTTTATTTCTCTTAATATTTAAAAATTTACGTTTTGAATTAATTAGTGGAGTTTGCTTAAGACTGGAATACACCATGCAAATTTTAAAATATGAACACATTTTGAAACACTAAGCATCATCAACTTGTAAGGTTACAGAGGAAAAACTAAGTAACTAAAGCCTGGCTCATATAAAATGAGTTTTTAAACCCTAACTGATTATAAAATCTGGTTGCATCACTGTTGTACGACAGTCTTAGCAGTGGCTACGCAGGCAGCAAGAAAGAGTAAAAAACTCTGAAATCATTCAAAGGTGATTTAATGTTCTTGTCAGGGCATGCTCCAAACAGTGTGACAAGGTTCCATCCACCAGAATTCCAATAAAGAAAGAAAACAAAAGTGCCAACACAAGTCAAGGAAAAACAAAAAAACAAAGTAATATTTACATGAGAACCATCAAACACGTTGGCTACTGGCCCAACAGTCACACTCCGTTCTCCCCTGTCTCCAAACAATTAGACTCTTTATAGTTGAGGCTCCTCCCCTCAAATTCAAACATACCAATAACAGGGCTATTTCAATTACAATCTACATAGCTTATTTATGAGATCATATTTAACATCAACATTCAAACATGAATTAGCATCTTCTTTTACAAAGCTCCATTTTCATCATGAAAACCAACAAGAATCTTAAAAGACATGCATTCAATGTAATAACATTCTCAATGCTTAAACTCCTCCTCCTTTGGGATGGTATAAGTAAAGCTTCCTGTTCGCGGGCCCCTCCTATTTGGAAGTTCCAGGAAGAAGGTAAGACAAAGAGAATCACCATTAACAAACAAATCATTACTTGTCTAATTTGCATTCACCTTTTCTTATTTATAGGCACAAAAGGCTAAGACGGACAAACATGAGTCGCAATGGAATGTGCACCTTCCATTTGACACATGTGTGAGACAAACAGAGAATAAAATGATCTTGAAAGCAAAACCCATTGTTTGGTTCTTTGAATTGAAAGTTACATACCTCACTTTATCACAATCACACGAGGAGAATCTTCACAGATTTTCTTCACTTTTCCTCAAATCTCAAACATCCATACTTTATAATACTTGAAAATCCTTGTGCGTCACAGACTACAAGATATTATATAAAGATTGCACCTTATGGGAAAGCAGATGTAATGACACTACAACAATACTTATTCGTTGGTCAACAATGCTTACTCCAGTCAAGCTGTTCCAGTGTTTTGTTACTGATTGAATCTGCATTTTTAACAAATCGGGTTTCAAAGACCCATTCAAAAATGCTGCCAGTTGCTTTGTTCATAAAACTAATCAGCTGAATGAAGGATTCAACAACTCACTTATTAAGGCTTGTGGCCTGGGTAGATTACTTACAAATTGTAGTAGGTTACTGATTCCAAATTACATGACAAAAATAGTCAGTAACGTAATCCATTACATTACACTGTCAGGGTTTCTGAAACTGAGGACCCAGATGCAGAGTGAACAACGAAGACTTTATTAACAAGACTCTAGACAGGGCACAACAAGGAAATGACAAGGTGTGAATTCAAGCAGCAGGGCAGGGGACAGACACCACGATGACAGGCAGGGAGGACGACCACTGAGACCAGTCCAGGGAGGCCATGAACTTGCGGCTGGCTTGGGAGGCAACACCAGGCAGGGCGATGGTGGGAAAACCCAGACAGGAACCTGAGACTAGATGTCCTCTCCCAGAATCAGCTCCAGTCTTGACTGCCAAGGATAAATAGACAGTGGCCAAGGGAGACTCAGGACACAGGGCAGGAACCAACACAAGACACACAAACAGGACAAGACAACAAAAGATAAACAAAAGCCAAATATAAAACCTAAGAATAGGGAAACTGCAACTAAGTATCAGAAATCTAAAAAGGAAAACAAGAGATATAATAAACTATAACAAACAAGAGGAGCTAAATAAATACTAGAAATGAAAGACTGGAACTAGAAACAAAGAAAAGTAAAAAAAACTAGCAACCTTGCAGGAAACTAGAGAGAGAAAAATAAGACCACTAAACTAGATAGAAACAAAAACAAAGCTAGAGAAAACCAAAATATAAGGCTAGGGAAAATAAAGCTAATAACTATAACTTGGCAAGAGCAACAGCAATTACAAGGACCAGATAAGCCAGACAACGAATGCACACAAACGCAACAAACCAGCAAGGACATTCTTCTTCTTCTTCGGTGTTTAACGGCGGTTGGCATCCAACTTCAATGGTGCATTACCGCCACTACCAGCAAGGACATGAGGGAAAGAAGCACAATATAAAGGGACCAGAGCACATGAGGGTCAGGTGAGCACAATTAGTGAAACAAGGACTAGACAATGACTAAACAAGGGTGTGTGGTAAAGGGAAACAAGGAAGCATGACAAGAGGAACACACAAACAAAGACACAGCCATGTGCTCAAACACAAGACAAACAAAGAAACATTAAACAAGGACAAAACAGACAAGACTGTCAGGGCAGGATCCTGACATACACATTTCAGATAATATAATCTGACAACTTTTGGACTACTTTTAGATTACTTTTGCCCTAACTCATTCATCACTTTGAACTATATATGAATTATTATATTGCTATAAAAATAAAATATATTCCATTCTTTATTATCAATAACAGGAAGTACATTAAATATTACATTACATCAGGGTATCTCAGACTGGATAAAAAAGTAGTAGTAGGGAGAATCAATTAATTCTGAATAATTTCCTGCCATTGTGAGAACTACATTTAAATATTGTAATACATTTTAAAAGTCATAACGTGTCAGTGTAGTAAACAACATGCACAACTGAGGAATACTAAAGTCTTTAATTATAAATGCAAAACATTGTTAGAAGAGCACATGAGCAAACAACATTACGCATTGACAATAACCGACAGAGGACTGGCCAAGAGGCAAGAGGTTTGTCAAAGAAGCAAACTCGATGAATGTTTCCTGCCTAGCAAAGCGCAACCTCCGCAACAGGGATTCCCTTTTTCCCCATCTCCACACTGAGGTGTCGAGATCATGGAGTAAACCATTTTCTGCCTATATTCAGCCTCCAAGTATCAAACTACTCATCAGTATTGGGGTTGAATGAACACGGGTATGGGGCAATGCGGTGGAAGAGACATGGCAAGCTATCTCTACCCTGATTCGGCATCATCCCTAAGGCTACGGCATTAGTAGAACAACTTTGGCCTTGGTGGGTAAAGCTTACACAGCAGCAGGTCAAGCTGGAGCGTGTCTGCATACAATGTCCATCTTGAAGCCACACCAGGCTGACCTGCTTAAGGACCTGGATGAAGGCAAGGCAGTGAGCCCAGACAGAATTAAAGAGTTGCACTAGGCTATTAACCTGTCTCTCCATGCCACTAAGGAGATGGTGGCCACAGAAAGACACCTGTTGTTGAATTTGTCTGATATAAAAGTCAAGGACAAATCCTTCCTCCTAGACACCCTGCTGTCCCCTCCTGTCACCTCAGTTGTTTAGATGTTTCAGGAGACAAAGAAGCAGGTGGCACTGGAGTTTTTCCCTCTTTTCCACCTCAATTTTAAATCACTTATGAATGGCAATGCGCATTTTACTTTCCAAATTAGCACCAATTCGGGGATGGCAATTGCTTGCATAGTGGGTTCATTATTATTCTTAATGAAAAACACAACAACAAAACAGTACAATCACAAACTCACTTAAACATAGAACTTTTATTAGCCAAAGAAGATGTGTTATCTCCGGATGCTACCACTTTCATCAGGCAAACAGGCAGATTGCCTCATTAATGTTTGCAGGTTCCCTATTAGCATTGGGTTTAAATACAAAATATGCCAAATAGGCACTTTTACATTTCGCTTTGAAACCAAATATACCGCAATTGTCTTGTCAGTCAGCTCGCTTCACTCTTCTTGTTGGTCAACTCACCTCACTCTTGCCACGTGATTGTGGCAAGGGGGGCGTGGTTTAGCAAAGTCTGTGACGGGAGAAAGAGTCAGAGGATGAGCGGCACGTAAGTGAATCAAGGCCAAATGAGAAACACCTGTCTCTTGTTTCAGTGATTGGCATGGAGAGACAGGATAAAAGCCACACAGGAAATGAGGACGAGAGAACAGGTGCAGAGAGGAACTGCCTAAAGTCAAACCGAAGAAAGTCATTGTGGAACCTGAGTTTATGATTTATGCGATGTGCACGTTGTTTTTGTTACTTGAGTGAAAGATAAATAAACCAGTTTGAGTTCCCGAAAGCCGACCCCTTGTCTTCTTCCTGTCCATAACTAAGAACTTTGTTACATTGGTGCCAAAAACCCGGGAGGAAGAAGACAGAGCCGCGCGGCATGTAAACACCGCCAGCGACGCCATTTGCGGACGTCATCCAGGCGCTCAAGGGCCTGTATCGGGAACAACATCAGTCGATGCTGGAGATCCGGGAGGAGCAGGAGCAGCGTTTCCAGGCGCTCTTCCTGGCCCAGCAGCAGGACCGCGAGCTGTTCCGAGTTATCCGCTGGTGACGGTTATAATTCAATTCTGGGGACAAAAACATAGAGTGGAGGTAGCAGTTATCCCGCACCTCCGACATCTGCTAATTTTAGGAACAAATTGGCCAGAGTTTGGTAGTTTATCGGGATATCTATGTGCGGATGTTTCTTTGGAAAAGAAGGGGCGGGGAGAGAAAGCAGCTGTGCAGGTTGGGGAAACTGAGCCGTGACCATCGGGTACGGTTGCAGAGGAACAGAGCGGTGTAGAGAGGCTGATTCTCACTGACCTCGATGACTTTCCTCTGGAACAGTCCCACAATGAGTCGCTAAAAAATGCGTTTGCAGGTCCGATCGATCGACGGGCAGGTTCTCCATCCTGAGCAACCGCTTTCTTATCCTTATTTTGCCATATTGAATGACAGGTTATATCGAGTGACCCAGGACACTCAGTCAAAACAAGATACAACCCAGTTGTTCGTACCAAAAAGCTGTCGGGAAATGCTTTTTTAGGCGGCTCATTCGAATCCTATGGCCGGTCATTTGGGTCAGGCGGCCACGCTGAATCGTTTAATGGTCCGGTTCTTTTGGCCAGGCATTCACGAGAACATGCACAGATGGTGCGCATCTTGTCGTGAATGTCAGCTGGTAAATCCACCGCCCTTTTCAAAAGCGCCATTGCGCCCTCTACCGCTTATGCATGTCCCCTTTGAGAGAATTGGCATGGACCTCAACGGACCATTGGAGCGATTCGCACGGGGGCACCATTTTGCATTGGTCCTGGTGGACTATGCAACACGATACCCCGAAGCAATTGCCCTCCGTAGCTTTTCCGCAAAGAGTGTTGCGGAGGCGTTGGTTAGTTTAATCTCCCGGGTGGGGATCCCGAAAGAGATCCTCACTGATCAAGGCACAGCGTTTATGTCACGTACATTATGCGAACTTTACGGTTTATTGGGCATTAAATCGATCCGCACCAGCGTCTATCACCCAGAGACGGATGGGTTGGTAGAACGTTTTAATCGCACTTTAAAGACAATGATCCGAAAGTTCGTCCAGGAAGACGCCAAAACTTGGGATAAATGGTTGGAACCCCTATTGTTCGCTGTACGTTAGGGTTGATGAGTTGCTCGATTGGCTGGGCACGGCCTGCTTTTATTCAATGCTGGATTTAACAAAGGGATATTGGCAGATCCCCTTAACGCCTTTTATCTAAAGAAAAAACAGCCTTTACGACGCCGTTTGGATTACACCAATTTGTTACACTTCCGTTCGGGTTGTTTGGGGCTCTGGCCACGTTTCAGTGTCTCATGGATAAAATTATTTGGCCGCATGCTGCATATGCCGCTGCATACTTGGATGATATCATCATCTATAGTAATGATTGGCAGTATGTGCAGGCCGTCCTGAGGTCACTGAGACTGGCCGGGCTGATGGCCAACCCAAAGAAGAGTGCGATTGGGTGCGTGGAGGTCAGGTACCTGGGTTTCCACTTGGGTCATGGGCAGGTGCGTCCCCGATTGACAAAACAGTAGCAGTTGCAACCTGCCCGAGACCCAAGACCAAAAAGGAGGTGAGGCAGTTCCTTGGGCTAGCGGGATTTTATAGGAGGTTTGGGGGCAGGGGGTAGGCTAAGCCTGGGCGGTGGGGGTATGTGGCAAGGGGGGCGTGGTTTAGCGAAGTCTGTGACGGGAGAGAGAGTCAGAGGACGAGTGGCACGTAAGTGAATCAAGGCCAAATGAGAAACACCTGTCTCTTGTTTTAGTGATTGGCGTGGCGAGACAGGATAAAAGCCACACAGGAAATGAGGACGAAAGAGAGAGGAGCTGGAACACACACACATACACAATGGGACGCGAACTGGGAACAGGTGCAGAGAGGAACTGCCGAAAGTCAAACCGAAGAAAGTGATTGTGGAACCTGAGTTTATGATTTGTGCGATGTGCAGGTTGTTTTTGTTACTTGAGTGAGAGAGAAATAAACCAGTTTGAGTTCCCGAAAGCCGACCCCTTGTCTTCTTCCTGTCCATAAATAATTACTTTGTTACAGTGATAAATTAAATAAATTAATACATAAATGATTTGCGCCCTGTGACGTAAATCTGATCAACATTTAGTCTGCTTTGGGTCACCCTGACAGAGTTCCCCAGCAACTAAACAGAGAATAAATAGTGAATAAGCAAGTGTTTATTCTCTGGTGTGGTTTATAGCTTCATGCCGTCACATGCTATATATAGGATGACATCCTACCATGCCGTTGGATTGATTTCACATGTGCTTCAAGATGCAATCACACAGAGGCATTCCTCAACATTTTCAACACATCTCAGGGAACCAGGCTTACAGTTGTAACTGAGATGTTCCAGCACATGTCTTTTAGTTTCGCCTTACCGCTGGTCTTTGTTTTTTACAGCCCCTCTCTTTTGGGGGGATGAGCACCTGCCTCCCAAATATCTGCATGGCCCCTGTTTAGAAACTTCAGGCCAGTATAAATCCAACTCCACACAGATTGTCTCTTTTTTTGTAATCAATAATTGCATTTAACATTCAACACGATCTAGATATACTTCTGTATTCTCTCTTTGTGTGTTCTAATTCTATCACTTTAAACTTGAACTGGTGACTGGAGAGAGACTAGACAGGTCCAATTACTCTGTCTCCTGCAGAGTTGCAGCACAGAGGTGCCAAGGACTAATAGAGGGGCTGCTGGCCTCTCCTTTCACCCAATTACAGGCCACATTGGCCACCTGTGTCACCACAACCACTTCTGCGAGTCAAGACTGTTTGAGATGAGTAACAGTGTGTGAGGTCAAGCTGTGGGGTGAAAGGTTGCCAATAGACTTTAATCTGCTGTGGTGTTTAAGCTCATTTGGACATATTTCTGTAAGTTGCTTGGCCTGTTAATGACATGCAATGTTTTCTCACAGACATGCCATTCAACCCTACCTCTCATTTCAGTGGTTACATTTCAGAAATATGGGATGCTAATGTGTATTAATTAATTAATTTTTATTTTAATCTATAGCTCAGATTGAGTGCACTAACTTCAGCTACCGTCTCTTAGCACAGCATCACAAAACAATTAAAAAACTGTAGTTGTCAAAAAGTTCTAACTCTATTCTGACTCTAAAATCTGACTGAGCCACCGTTGTAAGATACTGATCTAATATGCTGATTTGGTGCTCAAGAAACTTTTCCTATTGTTATCAATGTTAAAAACAGTTGTGCTGAGTAATATTTTTGTAATATTTTTTTTCATGACTCTGTGATGAATAGAAAGTTCAAAAGAACAGTTTTTTGTCACCCACACAGGTGGGTGTGTCACTGTCACTGTCTACATAAACCAAACCTGTAGCTACAACCTGTCCACATACAAAACATGAGCAGCGGTTAAAACAAACGTTATACACTTTATTTCCACTTTTCAAATATTTTCTTCATTTTTATTGAAAATAAACTCCTTTACGATCTGATATGTGATGAGAAAAGGAAGTACAGCGACTTCGGCAAAACCTGATTCGAACCGCAGGTCAAAACTTAGTGCCCCGCACCTTACCCCTACACTATCATGACTGACAGATACTGATGGTGTGTTCCCGACTTTACATAATGAACCTGCGCTTGGAATTGAAAGTCTTAATGTTACTTACGGCCTGATGGATGGGTTCTCTCCCGCGTTAATGCGATTTTTTTTATAGTGCATTATATAAAATGCGTCCTTTTTTTATAGAATTTTGCATGGCTGCTGTTTATCTATCACACAACTGCAAATTATAGGCTAAGTGAATAGGTAAATACACTCACAGGCGCAAGCCGAGCGACATACATGAGACAAATATTATTATATTTGTATAATAAACTGGGGGGGGGGCCTAGTCATCATAGTGGGCGGGCCTGTGCCCGTCAGGGGCTACGCCCCTGTTTGTAGCATATATACACAGATTATCTCTATAATGGCACATATATTATGCAGCAAGTGAACATTTTGTCCTCAAAGTTGATGTGTTAGAAGCTCCAAAACTGCAGCTCTTGTGGGGTTTTCCCAGTCTGCAGTGGTCAGTATCTATCAAAAGTGGTCCAAGGAAGGAACAATGATAAACTGGCGACAGGGTCATGCGACCAAGGCTCATTGATGCATGTGGAGAGCGAAGGCTGGCCTGTGTGGTCCGATCAAACAGACAAACTAGCTCAAATTGCTCAAGTTAATGCTGGTTCTGATAGAAAGGTGTCAGAATACACAGTGCATCGCAGTTTGTTGTGTATGGGGCTGCATAGCCACAGACCAGTCAGGGTTCCCATGCTGACCCCTGTCCACTGCCGAAAGCACCAACAGCGGGAACATGAGCATCAGAACTGGACCACGGAGCAATTGAAGAAGGTGGCCTAGTCTGATGAATCACATTTTCTTTTACATCACGCGGATGGCCAGGTACATGTGCGTCACTTACCTGGGGAACACATGGCACCAGGATGCACTATGGGAAGGAGCTAAGCTGGCGGAGGCAGTGTGATGCTTTGGGCAATGTTCTACTGGGAAACCTTGGGTCCTTGCATCAATGTGGATGTTACTTTTGTCACGTATGTAACAAATTAGCTCAAAGGGGAAATATTAATAATTAATCATAACTCGCTACAATTAATTATAAATATTTGGATCAGTTAACCCAATTAACCTAATGTAACTGAATTAATATAACAATCAAATAATCTGTTTGTCCAGGGAACATTCAGTACTGATTGTCTATCAACCCTTCAGAAAGGATATTTTCTGTGGCCGCAGAAAAATTACACTTTCTTAACTCGTAGCTATCATCGATTCGTTAAAGTGACAATTTATTTATAAATTCGCTACACGTACCACCTACCTAAGCATTGTTGCAGACCATGTACACCCTTTCATGGAAATGGTATTCCCTGGTGGCTGTGGCCTCTTTTAGCAGGATAATACGCCTTGCCAAAAAGCAAAAATGGTTCAGGAATGGTTTGAGGAGCACAACAACGAGTTTGAAGTGTTGACTATGCCTCTAAATTCCCCAGATCTCAAACAAACCAAGCATCTGTGGGATGTGCTGAACAAACAAGTCCAATCCATAGAAAACCCCACCTCGCAACTTACAGGACTTAAAGGATATGCTGGTATCTTGGTGCTAGATACCACAGCACACCTTATGGGGTCCAGTGGAGTCCATGCCTCGATGGGTTAGGGCTGTTTTGGCAGCAAAAGGGGGACCGACACAATATTAAGAAGGTGGTCATAATGTTACGCCTGATCTGAGTATATCCATAAAGAAAACACTACAGGGAGACTGAAAGGACAACTTTCCTTGCAGTGCCAAACCATGTGCAACCATATGTCCCCCCAGATGTGTTTGAGAAATTGCAAGTGCTTTGGTGGAGGAGTAGAGTAACATCTCACAACAAGAACTGGCAAATCTGCTGCAGTCCATGAAGATAAGATGTACTGTAGGAGCGCTGTACTGTAGTAATAATGGGTCAAGTGTTGACGAAAAAGATGCGTCTTTAGCCATTTCTTGAAGATGACTGAAGTCTCAGCAGCTCGGGTTGAGTTAGGCAGGTCATTCCACCAGCTTGGAACAGTCAAGGTAAAGGTGAAAGTGATTTTATGCCTCTTTGGGATGGCACCACAAGGCACCCTTCACTTTCAGAATGCAAGCTTCTTGAGGGCATAGGTCTGAAGTGGTGAGTTTAGATATAGGGGTGCAGAGCCAGTGGTTGTTCTGTAGGGAAACATCAGTGCCTTGAATTTGATGTGAGTGGCTTCTGGCAGCAAATTGATGAAGAGATGTGTGCTTTATTTCAATGAAACCTCGAAAATGTGTTTTTCAGTATGAATGTTTCCTATAAAAAACTATATTTCTTATTTAAATATGCACTTTTTATTTCTTATAAGTTCTTTTTAATACAATACAGGAAAATGCAATCATTCTCTTTAAATAATGTATATGTACATTGTAAGAAAAGTCCGTAACATTAGTACTTTGCCCAATGTACTATGTTAATATGATGGAATTTTCCATAGAGTATTACCAGTATTTTGGATTATTTGTTGCATTTTGTTGTGTTTTAGGGTTAAAGGAAATGTCTGTGAATTTAACTGATAATGTCTTAGAAGAACCTTACCTTATCTTTCCTCTTTTTTTCTTACAATGACAGTGTATGTATAAATTGCGACGAAACTAGCATGATGTTCTCTGTTAGTAGCTAAATCGTAACTCATAACATTCACTGTCACTCATTCTTTCCATGTGATATTACAATTACAATTGTAATTGACACCAATGTTTTGTGTATAACAGTGTTAGTAAGGCTTATTCTCTATGGTGATTAGGTGTTAAATACATGATAGGATTGTGGGTGGGAGCTGCCAACTTGAGAAGATGACTACTATCTGTAGCTAAAGAAGACTTGCCAGCATTTGGCAGCTATGACCCATTAACCATAAATCCCCTCTCCCTTTATAGCCCAACCTATTGTCTCAATGCTTCATTAACCCGAACCAGCCTCTTAACTAATAAACACTGTTGTTGTCAGAAAGCCAGATCACCACGGGCATTTTTCTATATTTTTTAGGTCTCTAGTTATTCACAATATCCTTGCCAACCAACTGCCCATAAACACTTACAAAAAAAAAAAAGTGATAAATGCTATTATTCTCACATTCAGTCTGAAAACTTGTTGTAGGGTCTCTTAGCCAGCTAGGTATGTGCCAAATGGTTAATGATCTGAGAAAAATATTAATGTATTTATTATTATTAATGATGTATTGATTATTTCATTCAGTTTAAAAAAATGTCAATAGAAATGTTGGACTATTTTTTTCAATATGTGTGTGCTACAGTGAGGAAAATAAGTATTTGAACACCCTGCTATTTTGCAAGTTCTCCCACTTGGAAATAATGGAGGGGTCTGAAATTGTCATCGTAGGTGCATGTCCACTGTGAGAGACATAATCTTAAAATAAAAATCTAGAAATCACAATGTATGATTTTTTAAAAACTATTTATTTGTATGATACAGCTGCAAATACGTATTTGAACACCTGTCTATCAGCTAGAATTCTGACCCTCAAAGACCTGTTAGTCTGCCTTTAAAATGTCCACCTCCACTCCATTTATTATCCTAAATTAGATGCACCTGTTTGAGGTCGTTAGCTGCATAAAGACACCTGTCCACCCCATACAATCAGTAAGAATCCAACTACTAACATGGCCAAGACCAAAGAGCTGTCCAAAGACACTAGAGACAAAATTGTACACCTCCACAAGGCTGGAAAGGGCTACGGGGAAATTGCCAAGCAGCTTGGTGAAAAAAGGTCCACTGTCTGAACAATCATTAGAAAATGGAAGAAGCTAAACATGACTGTCAATCTCCCTCGGACTGGGGCTCCATGCAAGATCTCACCTCGTGGGGTCTCAATGATCCTAAGAAAGGTGAGAAATCAGCCCAGAACTACACGGGAGGAGCTGGTCAATGACCTGAAAAGAGCTGGGAACACCGTTTCCAAGGTTACTGTTGGTAATACACTAAGACGTCATGGTTTGAAATCATGCATGGCACGGAAGGTTCCCCTGCTTAAACCAGCATATGTCAAGGCCCGTCTTAAGTTTGCCAATGACCATTTGGATGATCCAGAGGAGTCATGGGAGAAAGTCATGTGGTCAGATGAGACCAAAATAGAACTTTTTGGTCATAATTCCACTAAACGTGTTTGGAGGAAGAAGAATGAAGAGTACCATCCCAAGAACACCATCCCTACTGTGAAGCATGGGGGTGGTAGCACCATGCTTTGGGGGTGTTTTTCTGCACATGGGACAGGGCGACTGCACTGTATTAAGGAGAGGATGACCGGGGCCATGTATTGCGAGATTTTGGGGAACAACCTCCTTCTCTCAGTTAGAGCATTGAAGATGGGTCGAGGCTGGGTCTTCCAACATGACAATGACCCGAAGAACACAGCCAGGATAACCAAGGAGTGGCTCTGTAAGAAGCATATCAAGGTTCTGGCGTGGCCTAGCCAGTCTCCAGACCTAAACCGAATAGAGAATCTTTGGAGGGAGCTCAAACTCCGTGTTTCTCAGTGACAGGCCAGAAACCTGACTGATCTAGAGAAGATCTGTGTGGAGGAATGGGCCAAAATCCCTCCTGCAGTGTGTGCAAACATGGTGAAAAACTACAGGAAACGTTTGACCTCTGTAATTGCAAACAAAGGCTACTGTACCAAATATTAACATTTATTTTCTCAGGTGTTCAAATACTTATTTTCAGCTGTATCATACAAATAAATAGTTAAAAAATCATACATTGTGATTTCTGGATGTCTCTCACAGTGGACATGCACCTACGACGACCATTTCAGACCCCTCCATGATTTCTAAGTGGGAGAACTTGCAAATTCTTGTTCAAATTCTTATTTTCCTCATTGTATTTTAGGCATATAGAGTTACAATATAACAGCAAATACTGTTGGAATCCATTAGATTATTGTTAATTATTAACTTAGCAACATGCTAACGTTTGTTAAGTCATGAGGTAAGGAATACTGTTTCCAGGTCCATGCCTTTACTTGTTTCAACTGAGAATAGTAACTCAACAGCCATTTATGAGCACTTTTTTTTCTTGTCAAACATTTTTGCTAAGCTTTTTAAAAAGTGTACACTATAGTCTCCAAGATCATGGCATCCCAGACAATATTTTAACATTTCATTAAAAACAAATCTTAGATTTTTCAGTATATTAAGGATTGTGAATTTTCAGTAAATTACAGCCCACTCTGAGTGTACCTTAGCACCATTTGTTGTTTTTGTGACCTGGAAACTGGGATGTACGACATCATTCTAACCCCAGCTTTTAACCTCATGTTTCACAATGCTTTCAGAAGTGAGAATAAGCACCACTCTTTACCTGGGGTTATGAAGCCCTGTTCTGAAACAGGGTTAGGGAACAGGGAACAGGTTTCATGTTGTTAACACACCACATTGAGGTGCCAAACTTGTAGCCTGGCTCCGCCCTCCTACGTACTTTTGCTCAATTAAAATTTTCCATCAATACTCAAATTTTTACCTGTCCAGCGAACAGAGGGAGTGGCTGAGAACGATGACGTTGATGTCGTTCGCTAGTTTGAGTTGTAGTTCAGTAATGGCGGCGGAGAAACCATTGGGTAAGTCTCAATCAGCTCCCTAGTTCAGTAGTAAGGGCACTGATCAGGGAGTCAGCCCATTGACTTATGTCGTGATCAGTGCCCTGACTACTGAACTAGGGAGCTGATTGAGACGCACCCCTTTCCGTTGTGGCACCGCTGCCGAATATCCAGAAGTTAAAGCCAAAGCAAGAACAATCTTTGCTGAGTTTTGTTGGGGGCCATGATGTTGTGTCCCAGGAAAAGTTTGTTCCCTTTCGTTCAGTCACTCCGAGTAACGTCAGTGACTGACGAATGGGGGTTTCGCTTAGAAGCCAGTCATCTTCGAGAACTTAGAAAAAGCCCAATGGCAGTGCCAATGCCATGGGCATGCGGAATTTGCATGTGTAACTCCGCCCCACCGTGTGGGAATATAAGGAAGCACGCTGGCAACATCGCATTATGTTTCTGCTTCGGAGCCAAGAGCATCTCTTCACTCCTGCAAGCCTGAGTTCTGAAATCCTCTCTTCAGTCTTCGAGACGAGTGGTTCTCCAGGGTGGTGGTGTGACAGCGCGTTCCAGCGATCTCACATTGCCTGCCTGCTGATCTGTGCAGGGATCTGCAACAGCTGTGCGTGTTTTCCCTGGGCGTTTCTGCACTCTGCAGAGCTTTCCTCTCACAAAAAGAGCTTGCGTGTGGCACGTCTTTTTCAAGACGGTTCGCCCCCGCGCACTTCCGAGTGCGATCGATCTCCATTGCTGTCTATGGGCACAATCACTGCTAGACGTGTTTGGGCTTCAGCACCTTCGGGCAGTGTTTGTGGATGCAGCACTGCTCGGGTCTGACCTAGAGTTGACAGCCAGGTCATCTCGGGCATTCGCGGGCCTCGGGCTGGTGTGGAACTTCCGCCCTGTCACGAGCACTCACGGTTGGGTGATTGGTTTTTGGGACAATGCCTTTTCGCTCCCGAGGTGCATGAGGAGGTCATGTGGTCCTGGAAATCCCTGTGTCTTCCCGTGACCGTCACCGCCTAGCATGTCAATTGCCTCGAGTTGCTGGCAGTACGGTTTGTCCTGCAATGCTTCCGAGCATTGCTGAAGGGTCAACATGTACTAGTCCAGTCAGACAACATGGCCACAGTAGCGTACATCAACCCCCAGGGCAGTCTACGCTCCCGCTGTATGTCTCAACTCGCCCACCATCTCGTTTTATGGAGTCAGAAGCATCAGAGGTCCCTTCGTGCTGTCCATATCCTGGGAGAACTGAACCGTGCAGCCGACAAGCTCTCACGGTCTTGGCCCCTCCCTCGAGAATGGAGACTCCATCCCCAGACGGTCCAGCTGATTTGGGAACAGTTCAGCGATGCACAGATAGATCTGTTTGCCTCCCACGACTCTTCCCATTGCAGCCTGTTCTATTCCCTGACCGAGGGCACGCTCTGCATGGATGCACTGGCGCACAGCTGGCCGTGGGGCCTGCTCAAATATGCGTTTCCCCCAGGGGCTAGTCAGTGATTTTATTGCAGTCTGTCTCCCACCACCCTCGTAGAAATCCCCGGAATTACCTACCGTTTTAGACAAACACCAAGGTGGTAATTTAATTGCTGTCCGAATCCACACGTGTCATCTGAATCCACAACTGTGTTTTCAAGAATATATCACTTCAAATTTAACTTTTTTTTATCCTTTTTGACCACTGCAGAGCACCGTACGGCTGCGCTTCGCTGTAATTTGGATGCATTTCTAGATGAGTATTTTATTAAAAAAAGCACGTAAACATTTGAATTGGGCCGTTATTTACGGCAGCATTTATTCTTATCATACCAAGCATATTATATTTTATTTACAGCATACAATCATGTTATGGACCCCGTGAGCAGCGCGATCCCGATCACAAAACTCTCCCCTCCACCGTGAATAAATCACAATCCGAATGCACAAGATTTTATCATTTCCATGTGAGAAATAAAGGCGAACGGCGCATGACATATGTCATGACCAAACGTTAGTGATTGGTTATGGCAGATCCAGAGTGGCTTTTGGCAGATCCAGTAGTTTCAAACTTCAACAGAGTACCTGCCTTCAAGGAAGTAAACACTTGTCAATGGAGAGTGGCCAGACTGAGAGTATGGTAGAACCAGGCTACCAAACTTGTACAGTGTGAAACAAGGTGGCATTAGAATGTTACTACTACCAATCACGTGCCTCATATTCACATATTTGGACAGTTACACAAGTGTTTGAGGAGAACAACTTCAAATGGAGATGGAAAACGCAACAACTGGAGTTCAGAGACCATTTCATTCTTACCTTTATAGTCAAAAAAGTGCAGTCGGTAATAAATAATATGAGGATATGCTTTGCTAGAGCCTTTATGTAAACAGGTCGGGTGCTGCGTTCATGCAATCAATGACACTGACATCACAAATCTGCAAATAAGAACATTTAAACAGTTTAGGAATATACATCATGAGACATCAGTTTATGAATACCCATTATTTTATTACTGGTAATTGTTAACCCAGTAATTTATGAGCAGTATGAAATGTGAATCAAGATATCCCAATATTCCATTTTCCCATGGTTTAGAATGACCCAGACTTAAATATTTCAAGTGAAAAGCCCTAATTAGTCAATTATGAAGGTTCATTTTAGTAGACAGTAGCCTAAACAGAAAGCTAACTAACCAAGGTTTGAAACAGATCTTTTGTGAGCACTTTGACTGAAATTCGGAAAGTAAACCACCATGTGACCATAGGATATTAGTGTAATAAAGTGCAATATGTTTGTGTTTTGTTTTTCCTGAGTAATATTGGCCAGTGTGTCAAAGGGCCTGTGAGGGCCCCTAATGTGTCATCAGCACAGCCCTCCATCAGAGAGCTCGTAGGAATAGAGTGATAATCGAGCTGAGAGTCTCTCAGAGCTCTGCTCAGTTTGAGTGCAAACATCCACATGTAATTGCCATAATTGTGGTAACTTTGTATCAGGAGTGGCGTCATCATGTCAATGAGACAGTGTCTATACTGGAGAGCCCTTTCTGTTAATTAGACTGAATTGATTTCAGGGGCTGACGAGAGTAATGTTGATATACTGCATGCACTTCACATACACATTCACCACAGCTTTACATGTCAGATGGAATACATCAAATCAAAACAAAGAGTTTTGGGTGAATGTTTGATATCATTTTGAGACAGTAAAATCTGCTCTGTCTAGAAATGTACTGTAATATAAGTTTGTAAGGTACATAAATATTTCTTAAATATTGTATTTTGTACTGTTTGAGAAAAAACGGCTCGGGTTACGGCTGTAACCCTTGTTTCCTGAGAAGGGAACGAGCACTGCGTCGGAACGACACTTTGCACTCCCTAAGCACTAGCGAATCTGAAGTCCGTATAGCAACTAAACCAATCTAATTGGCGTGCGTGATGACGTCACTGTGACGGCATACCCGGAAGTATAAAAGGGGAGCCGGCGCATTGAAACGGCAGCTATTGCTCTGAAGCATGCGCTCCAGGCGTGTCGAGGTGTGGTGATGCGACGCAGTGCTCGTTCCCTTCTCAGGGAACAAGGGTTACAGACGTAACCCGAGCCGTTCCCTTTCGAGGGAACTCTCACTGCGTCGGAACGACACTTTGGGGAACGAGTACCCACTAGCCCACACCGAGGGTAGCGCCTGCCCTAGTGTGAAGCCGGAGACCGGGCACAACTAGGACTGGAGTACCCTAGTGCCAGGCGCAGTAGGGAGGTGCAGGCTATAAAACCTGATAAAGGTGTGCGGGGTAGCCCACCCAGCCGCCTCGCAGATATCCTGCATGGGGACCCCAGAAAGGAGGGCCACCGAAGAGGCCATGCCTCTGGTGGAATGAGCCCTCACGGCCATAGGTGAAGGCAAATTGTGCACCTGATAAGCCACGGTTATCGCCTGGACAATCCAGTTACTGATTGTCTGAGTAGATGCAGGCAACCCCTTCTTGGGTGAACCAAAAGCTGTTGAGATCTCCTCCACTGCGCAGACTTCTCCAGATACACTCTGAGAGCCCTAACTGGGCAGAGCAGGTGAAGCCTCCCTTCTTCTGCTGTCACGTGAGGCGGAGGATGAAATGCCTGAAGAACCAAAGACCTGGCCACCCTTGATGGAACTTTGGGCATGTAGCCCGGCCTAGGGTGTAAGATGGCTTTTACTCCCCCAGGGGCGAACTCCAGGCAAGTCAGCGTCACCGCCAAGGCCTGGAGGTCCCCTACTCTCTTTAGCAATGTAATCGCCAGGAGAAAAGCCACCTTCAGGGTCAGGTTCTTTGGTTCCGCCGACTCCAATGGCTCAAAGGGGGCCTCAGCCAGACCTTCGAGAACCACTGCCAGATCCCAGGTTGGGACTCTGGAACGAGCCGCAGGCCTCATCCTCCGAGCCCCACGGAGGAACTGTACAACCAACTGGTGCCTACCCAAAGGCCTATCACCCAAAGGAGTGTGGAAAGCCCCAATGGCAGCCACGTACACCTTGAGTGTGGACGGGGTTAGACCCGCAGAGAAGCGATCTTGGAGGAACTCCAGCACTGAAGCCACCGGACAGTTAACTGGGTCCACCTCACGCTCCCTGCACCAAGTGGCAAACACATTCCACTTGAGGCTGTACAGTCTCCTTGTAGACGGAGCCCTGGAACTGAGTAATGTCTCTATCACCTCTGCCGACAGGCCAGCCTCTAGGTACCTGACCCCCTCAGGGGCCAGACCCAAAGGTTCCAAACCTCCGGCCGGGGGAGGAATATTGTCCCCCCCGCCTGAGATAGGAGATCCCTCCTCAGAGGAATCTGCCATGGAGGACCTGCCAGCAGAGCTATGATATCCGAAAACCAAACTCACGTCGGCCAACGGGGTGCTACCAGAAGTAGACTGACCCCCTGTTGACGGACCCTCTCCAGGACTCCCGGGAGCAGAGCAATCGGGGGAAATGCGTACAGACGCCACCTTGGCCACATCTGAACCATGGCATCCAACCCCAGCGGGGCTGGATGCGTGAGGGAACACCACAGTGGGCAGTGGGACGTCTCTCGAGATGCCAACAAGTTCACTTCCACTGGGCCGAACCTCTCGCACATGGCCTCCACCACCCCTGGATGGAGTCGCTACTCCCCGGGCCTCAGCCCCTGCCTCAACAGGATGTCTGCTCCCTGATTTTGGACCCCCAGAACATACATTGCCCTGATGGACAACAGTTTCCCTAGGGTCCACAGGAGAATTTGATGCGCCAGTCTGCAAAGAGGGCGCGACCTCAAACTCCCCTGCTCCGAGCCCCAACCAGTGAGGGAGGCGCCTGTTGAAATGGATTCCCGGCAACAGAACGCTCCCAACACTGGCCCCTGGGACAGAAACCAAGGTTTCTTCCATATGACTAGGGAACGAAGGTATCTGCGTGTTACCCTGATCATACGGAAAGGATTCCCTCTGGGGGAAAACCCCTTGGTTTTAGCCACCACTGTAGGGGTCTCATGTGCAGCAGGCCAAAAGGTATCACGTTGGACGCTGCTGCCCTGAGCCCCAGCACTCTCTGAAAGTGCTTCCCAGTGATGCTGTGGCCTAGCCTTATCCCTGAGACCATCGCCAGTATGGTCTTGACTCGTGCGAGAGACAATTGTGCCCGCATCATCGTCGAGTCCCATACGATCCCTAGAACCGTAGCCCTCCAGGACGGCGTCAACACACTCTTTGTTGTGTTGAGTCTCAGCCCCAAGCACCTTATATGGGCCAGAACGATCTCAATGCCGAACTGCCATCTCGTATGACTGGGCCAATATGAGCCAGTCGTCGAGATAATTCAGCACACGGATGCCCTGGAGTCTCAATGGAGCCAGAGCTGCATCCATGCACCTCGTGAACGTGCGTGGGGAAAGAGCTAGACCGAAGGGAAGCTCTTGATATTGGTACGCCTCGCCCCCGAAAGCGAACCTCAAGAACTTCCTGTGACATAGAAGGATGGAGATATTAAGTATGCGTCCTCTAGATCTATCGTGATGAACCAGTCCTCGAACTGGATCTGGCGGAGGAACGCACCCTAAGGCTTCCTTCGCCAGCAAGGATTTTACTAGTTCCTTTACCCGACCCCACTCTTTGTCTACAGTACGCAGGACCCATGTAGAAATATTCGGAAGGCATTTCCATGCGCCGAGATACTCTACTAAGGGAAGATACTCTACTCTCGAGGCTGGTTTCAAGTGTTACACGAGCCTCGTCCCCAACCCCCTGAAGCGGATGACCGGCATGAAGTGGTTGGGAACGATTCTCTATGTGCGGACGCGTTAGCTGCCCAGCCGCAAGTCTTTCCAGAGGCAGCTGGAGCAGCATGCGTTCGCGGGAAATCGATGTGGCCCGAAGTGTCATAGACGGCGGGATTACCTCGATATTCCCTGGAGCGCCGCAGAGGAAGCAACCTCGGTTGCCCCTCTGCGGGGGGGACCACTCTTGGAAGTCCAGCTGAAGCTAGGACTTCTTCCCAGCAGCCTTCCGCCCTGGAGTACATTCCTCAGATCGCCTCCAGGAGCGGAAGACCGCTGGTGGAACTGCTGGTGAGAACGCCGCCTCTGTTGCCAAGCTCCTGGAGGAGGGGCTCTAAAGGCGACGCTCTCCTTCTGCACCTGCTGGTGCGAGGAGCTGGCAGACGGCTGAGGCTGCCCCCTAGGGGCCGCCTTCCCAGGCTCTGAGTGGCGAGGGAGGTACTGGCGGAAGGCTGCTGACTGCCTCTTCGCCTCCTGGTATTTGGCGACAACGGTCTCAACCGTTGACCAAATAGACCAGAAGTCACCAAATAGACCAGAAGGTGAAATCGAGGAGTCTAGGAGGAAGGACTTATCCTTCTCCCTCATCCCTGACAGATTCAGCCAGAGATGCCTCTCCACAGTCACCATAGAAGCCATAGCCCGGCCGATAGCACGGGCCATCTCCCTGGTGATGCGGAGAGACAAATCTGCAGCCCTCCGTAGTTCCAGCACATCCTCCGGCGAGGGACCGTCGCCCTCATCGAGCTCTTTCAGGAGGTCAGCCTGGTAGGCCTGCAAGATAGATAATGTGTGCAGGGAACTACCAGCCCGCCCAGCCGCCATATAAGCTTTGCCCACCAACGATGAGGTGTCCCGACAGGGTTTGGTGGGCAGCTCCGGGGTCTTAAGGGACGACGCAGAATCGGGCGAAAGATAACTTGTGAGAGCCTCTTCCACCCGAGGCATCGTCCCATAGCCCGCCTCGCGCGCCCCCAGAACATTGGAATAATCCAATACTGGAGGAACACGAGAGGAATAGTGCTTCCTCCAAGACCTACACACCTCGGTGTGTAGATCCGGGAAGAATGGTAAACCCCGGCGAGGTGTTTGGACCCAGCGAGAAAGAAACCGGTCGTCCAGCCTACTGGGTGGCTGAATTTCCGGCACTTCCTGTGTTCATTCACCGCACGAGTCAAAACCTCAATAAGCTCCTCTTGGGCGAGTGGATGAAGCGATGAAACACTTCCTGCTTCTCCACCCGCCCCCGATGCCAAACTCATCCGGCTCCTCGGAACCGGAGAGAATAAGCATCGGATCCTCAACCCCGGGGGAAGAAGCCGCAGCGCGGGCTTCCACACGGGGAGGAAGATCTTTAGAACTGTCAGACAAGGATTGGGAAAGTGCCGCAGCAGTCACAGATCCTGCTGACAAGTCCTTCTGTGAACCCCATGGTCTGTGACACCGAGACGCCTCAGCGACCGCGGGTCCAGAACCATGGGGCTCACAAGGCTGGCCGGCCTCATCGAACACGGCCAGCCGAGAGCGGAGCAGTCTGAGTGTGAGCAGCTCACAATCGAGAGCCGCCCAAGCATGCTCAACACCCAGACACTGCACACAAAGCAGGTGTGTATCTGAGCCCGAAATGAAGCGGGGACACGGATGCACACACTGCTTAAACTCTCTCACATTCTTTTCCATCATTCACACACACTTTTGCAACTGTGACAAACAACAGTAAATAGACAGACAATTTCAACAGAGAGCGCTATGATGAAGAGCAATAACTGCCATTTCAATGCGCCGGCTCCCCTTTTACACTTCCGGGTATGGAAGTGCACACACGCCAATCAGATTGGTTTAGTTGCTATACGGACTTCAGATTCGCTAGTGCTTAGGGAGTATCCCCAATGTGTCGTTCCGATGCAGTGAGAGTTCCCTCGAAAGGGAACTACATTTCTGCCAGAAAGACTCGGGAGAATAAATACTGTGACAATTATCCATTTATTAACAGACCAGCAAGCAATAAAGTACATTGGCATAGGCCCCGTCCGTAGCTCGCAATCTGAGGGTCCGGACTCTGCATATCCTGCCTGAAGACGAAGGCAGAGGCGCAGCCGACCCCCCTGTGAGGTACGGAAGGGACCATCCTGGTGGTGGTGGGGTGGATGTAGGGAAGGATTTGACTTGGAGGTGGTGGGGAGGATGGCGGTGAATTGGAGCGTCATCATCTGCGAACTCAGACATGCGTAAGTACCGATCTTTTATACCCAGGTATTGGAATGTGATTGGATAGATAAAGTTAAAGTGACATGACAATTAAGTCTTCCCGGCAGAACTTATGCTAAAGATTCCATTTATAGTTGTCTGCTTGTGTTTCTGTCTTGAACTGCTTATGTCACTAACATCAGGGATATTCAAACTATTATTCTTACTATTTGACTTAAGCCTTGAAATCTGGCAGTACATAATGATTTTATACAGTTGATGAGTTTCTAAGCTTATATTCTATATTTTATGTAAACAAACAGCAGATGCAATGCAAAGTGTTTCATTTCACCTGCCACTCAAAAACCATGTATGTACTAAGATTTATGCACCGGTATTTTAATTGCGTATAAAATATATATCCTTTTAACATAAACTAATAAACTTAATGTGATGCATATTTGTCAGGTGTACATAGGGAAGAGCGGGGCACAACCTAATGCTTTTTGACTTTCTCAGTTTGTGTAAATCCACTTGTGGTTCATGTCTAGTACAATTATGTGGTTTTGTTTCATTAATACAGCATATACGTTTTTTCTTGTTTTCCCCCAAAAGAATGGAAGTGAAATGTGACAACATGGGGTCACATTTCATGGTGTCACATTGTAACAACTTTTTCAAATAAAATAATGCCATTTTCTAATCATTAAAAATAAACTAATTTTTGAGTTTGACAACAAGCACACCTCAAAATACAGTTATACAGCATATTTCATGATAACAATTAAGCATTTCTGAATATTGACTCTCATGGGTTCTCAATAGAATTCATAAAAGTATAGAATAGAATATCATAGTTCTAATAGGGGCACATTGTAACGCAGTTACAACCTGCCCCACCTGCACAACTGGGATTTAACCGTGTCTTCTGCTGGTTAGATCAGCATTAAATAACTATATCAACTGTTAAATAACAGATAGAAGATTAAAATAATATCAGATTTGTCTTATTTTAAATAAACACAAAAACAGAGATGAAAAATTAACTTACGTAAGAAATTTACTTTTGCTATGGTTAAAGTGAAATGTTCAGTGAAATCTATTTTTTTTCTCTAAATAATGTTGATATGGCAACTAGTAAATACACTTACACTAGTTTCGTCATTAGTAACTACACTCGTTTCGTCATCCTGGCATGTGTGGAAAGTGTTATGTGTGTTACAACTAACCCTGCGCTAGGTTGTGCCCCGCTATCCCCTACATGCTATGAGAATGAGATTTATGTAATAGTACTAATAAACAGAAACTGAAACTAATTGAATCATATTTTATTGAATCATATTTAAACCACATTTCCCTCTGTTTGTTTCCTTCATTGTCCGGTATTGTTTGTGTCTTCATGCTGTTTAGTTTGCAATTACCTTTGGATCTACCTGTGTTGCTGATGGAACTAAGCATGACAATAACAAGCTATGATTTAGTATCCATCAATGAAGATAAGATGGTGTATGCTAATGTCTCAAAATGACCTGCTGGACTACATTTTCTAGATGAAAAGCTAAATAAAATGCAATGATTTTGCAAGCACCACCAAACAAACAGCACATAAGCACGCTAATAAGTAAGCAAACAGCCTCAAATTGGCTGCTGCCGAAATACAGAGCGTAATAAAGAGCTCCTTTAGCAAATGGAGAGGTGATTACTGTAGATTGCTGTATTTCTCCACACTTCCTCTTCACCTGTACCGTCACCATCATGTGACTGTGTTCAGAAAGCCTCCTTTAGACAAATGAGTGTTTACACTGTCATGTCCCACCACTAACATGTCATAAAGTCCCATCAGAGCCAATTATGCCTCATATTGATTCAGACACGTTCTAAACAGTACAGACATCACCCATTGGAGGCCATTAAAGCTGTTAAACACTGAGTGTTTTATGAATTGCCCTCACCTCAGTGGTGCTCGCTGTGAGTCCCATATACCATAATGTGCCCTCAATTTGAAAAAGCAAAAAGCATAAAATGTAATATACCAATTTCTCTACACAACAAAGACACACAGATTCAGCTTGCGAACAAAGGAGATGCCAACAAAACTGTTTCTGTCAAAAGGATTGAACTAGGGCGATCTTTGCCCTATGTGCTATAAATATGACATGGGAAAATTCTGGAAAAATAGCCAATGTAATTCTGGTACAGGGTCAGTCCAATTTGTTGTAAAAGGACAAAACAAAAAAACGAAATTGTTTGTTTAGAAATGCAGCCAGACTCATATATGTTTATGTTTAGGTCCAAAAGTCAACAACAAGTACAAAACGAATCATTTTTATAATCTCTCACTGTGGTGAGGTGGCGACTTAATTATCTAAGCAGTCATCTTCAGGTGTTGTTGTGAAGCTGTTGCGTTTCTGTGTTTGTCCTAGAGATTAGAATAAATCCTCTTCCTTGCGGAACTGTAACACTTTGATGGAAGTCTACTCAATTTCATAAAAAAAAAACATGAATCCAGATCTCATGACGTCAGTCACATGCTCATCATCCATATAATGTGCATATAATCCATGTTTATATACCAAATAATATTTAAGTAATCATAAATTGTCATGTTTATACCCCTAGCATAGAGTTGTACACAAGCATATTCTTAAACACTTTCTAAGCAGAGCATTTCTAGTTTGTCTCTTATACAAGCCTTAATTTGATCCATAATACACAAATGCTTGTAACAAAGTGTCAATAGCATGGCACATAACAGTGGTCAGAAGAGATTTTCAAAAGTCCTCCTCATATTTCCATTCCTAATTACAACTTTACTTGCCTCTTCTTTTACTCTCAGGGCTTTTTGGAGGTTTCTGGTCAATAAAGGTTTCATAAGCATTTCTCCTAACAATTACCATTCGACCAGCCTGGTTAGCATTAATTATACTGCTGTTGTCACATGCAGTTTAATATCCTCAATGAGATTCCCCACAATTCAATTAGCACAACAGATAATGTAGCGTATGCTTTGCAGAGAGGGTAAAACGATTTAAGATCAGAGCTCCCAGCAGAAGATGTGTTTTCCCAGCATGAGTGTGTCTCGCTGGAGTAGATGGCTCCTGGCGCACAGCAAAGAGAGGAGAGTCATACACAAACCCTACTTCATATTCCCCGCATGAAGCACTCCCTCTCTAATAATGGAGAAACAAATAAGCGTGACCGCTCTGATGCGTATCACTTCATAATTTAATTACATTTTGATATGGTGCAGTGTGTATGCTGCAGTGTATGTTTAAACTCTGGCAGGGGGTGATTTTACTGAGGCAGTGATAGTCTAAATGAAAGGAATGTGCAAAAGGATGGTGTTTTGATGTCCAGCAAACAATCAATGACTCAAAAAACCTTTTACTGGTTTAATCTTCTATATTAGCCTGTATTATAATAAAACCTTTTTAGCGTTTAGTGTTTTTTTTTTTTTTTCTGTTGAAAATCCCACGTTTGTAAAACAAATGCAAACATTGCCGTGCTGTTTTTTCAAGTTCTTCAGATCACATTTTACACCCAAAATACTTATATATAAATACTTGTCATTGTTTTAACAAATGTTTCATGTCACATTTTCATCTGTCAACTTTACATTTACATTTTACATTTATGCATTTGGCAGACGCTTTTATCCAAAGCGACTTACAGTGCACTTATTACAGGGACTTTATAATGTGTATTAACAGTAAAGCAAGAGCAGTAAAGTACTGTGATGTCAGCATCATGTTGTTTCACAGAAATTTGTTAGAAAATGACTCAGCATGCACTGATTATCAGTAAATGTCTGACTACAGTAATTTATTGTAAAATAATAATCTTTAATCCTGTATATTCCTGGCATTTTTACAGTATAGGCTACTAGATAGAGAAGTCAAATAGTTGTATTAATAATACATAGGCTATATGGATGATACAGTATAAATCGCAAGTCTAAGAGAAACAAAAACATTTGAATTTGCTAACATTAGAAAGAAAAGCCTACCAAAATATCAAAGCACTGAAACTGAATCAGTTTTGCAAACAATGTTTGAGTTTCTGTTATTAACAGAGGTGGAAATTCCTGTTGGAATCCCTAACGGTAGGGCACCCAGAACACCCTAGCAACCATATACTGTAACAACACCCCACAAACTGCATAGCAAGAGCCTATCAACCACCCATAATAGCCTAGCAACCACCTAGCAACCATTTAGCGAACATCTATATTCTGAGTCTGATCTAACAACGTCTGACCTAAAAAAAAATTTTTAAACAAAACTTTAAGTTGGCTTTTAAGCCAGCATACATTTTTCAATCTAGTCAATTAAGATTAGATTCTTACCTCATTTCTGTAATCTTATTGGTTTCATTACATTTTTTCGTTTGATCCATGATCAAAGTAGAGCAAACAGTACATACTGTACATACTTTTCCAATTCACAAACAAATGTGAAAATATATTTGAACTCTTCATTGTCTTTTTTTTTTTTTTTTTGACTCACAAAGAACTGGTTCATAAAAGTCTTTTTTTTTTTTTTATGAAGCTGACTACAAAAGGTGTACTACATGCACGAGCAACCCGCAAGGACAATTTATAGAAATATGTGTTTTTGCCATTATTTTGCGGTACGCTTAAATTGAAGCGTCGCTGCTAAAAAGTGGTATGAAGCATTGTTTGCATTTTTATTTTATAATGGGATAATTCTGGGGTGGCAGATGGGGTGGCAAAGCCTGTTGCTTGCGATCGCCCTGCTGTGCAATTATGAAAAATTCTGTTTACCCCCTCCTCCTCCCCAGCGCCACCTGTAGAGATTTGCTATAGGGGATCTTATATATTCTTACAGCGGCATGTCCTTTATTTTAATAAAGCATTTGCTCAACAGCAGCAAAGCAGATCTCATCCACCAAAGTGAATTATTTCATAGTTTTTACTTGCAAAAAACATAAATTTTACAGTAAAATTACATATAATGAAATGTTAAACTATTTGCAGTTTTCCCTGTTTATGGTAAGGTAAATAAAGTTAAACAGTTAAACAAAGAACAGGTTTTTAATGTAGGATATTTAGCTTTTTTTGTGTAGTATTTTTTACTGCAATTACTTTATTGCAGTAATCATAATTAGCATTAAAATAGAATGAGAATACAATACCAGATGCATTACAGTAACGAGAATATAATGTCACTAACAAAAAGTTATCTGAATAGCAGATTTTCTTTATTCAGAAAATTATTTAATATGTTTTCTTTTGGTTATGGGTTGAAATATGACCTAGCTGGGAACAACCCATTTTTGAAAGGTTTCATGAGATTCCACCCCTGAACCACACCATTTTATGTGGGTATGTAATATATGTAATATATGTTTACATGACAACTATGTACTGAAAACAGATGACAGTGTTGTCAAAACGATTATTGTTCACACGAAACTGCAAAAAATGACTAAAAAGGCTGTATTATGCATGCCAGGTAGTTGGAGATGTCGCTTTGTCAAGAAACATAATTTGTATTTGAAACATAATGTATTAATTTGTCATTAATACATAATGCGTGAACGTAATAATATGCATGCGCATGACGTCACCGTTTTCAAAACCTTGCACTTTGAAACCCGTTTTCAAAACCTTGCTTGCTTGCAGAGCTAGGGAGGCTTCAAGAACGGTTCGCAAACCCTGCTCTGTCCAACTTTACATAGTTACTGAGCATGCAGAGTTAGTTATCGAGGCCATTGTCAGAAGAAAAACACTGAAAAAAGTCCTCATAACCAGTGACTTTTGACAATGTTCAAAGTACTGCTTCCTCTAATACAATGTTCTCACCTTATCCATCTCTGCTTTAGCTCACAGCCAGAATCTCTCAACAGGTTAGGCTTCCATTAACACCTCACTCAAACACTAACGAGAGAACAGCAGGTGCTAATTTCTGACCTGTGTTAACAAGGTTGTCTAGTAAGAACTCTGGAGGAGCCCGATGGGTTGAGCCCCAGGTCCCAGATGGTATCTAAAAGTGGGTAAAGGCCATGTGGCTCTTTTTCTTTCAGTGGTTTTATGCTGTGTTCCATTCAAAGTCAAATGTAGGATAGTTCAAATTTACATCTCCAGATTGTATTGTCTTATATTTCTTTTGTCCTACACTGTAAGAAAAAAATCAGCAGAAAAGAAAAAGTTACAGATCATTTTCTGCCAGGAAATTATCCTTTACGTTTACACACATTTACACACATAAATGCAACGTGCAATGAGAGTGCTAAATCAATGCAGAAAATGTCTTTATATTAACACAGTATTGGGTTCTGTTTTTACAGACTTTTCTTGTGTATTCTGAGAAGATATTCTATAAAGAAATAAAATGGCGATGGCTCTTTGTGTACGAACAGGTTTAGTTGTCATGTAATATAGAAATTTTAACTCATTAGTTAGTATATTAAATTCACTTAAAAGTGAACAATTATTTTTTGCTGAATGCATTAACTCTTTTTACAGTCTCCTTTGATTCTTCCATATTCATTTGGCATCACACTTACATCTTACAGCACACACTTACAGCTCAAAAAATATTATTTTATTAAATGTAATATTTATTATGTATTTTAATCCATTCTTTTGGATTACACAGTTTTAACATACACTGTTAAATTTAATGTGATGCATATTTGTTAGTCATGTGAAACGGGTACGATTTACCAGGTTTATATATTTATAATCAATTAATCCAATTTGATTCAATCTCATATATTTTTACTTGATGCATATTGTTTATTTCACTGCTAAACTTATTTTACAATGTTTATACTTTTTAACTGAATACATGTATTTTTTCCTGATTCTAAGCAATTTGAATAAATGCAATTGAACAGACCTTAAATGTTGATCTAGCAGCAGTTCCTCTTCATCCAGAGGACCAATTTCTGTCCATTTTGAATAAGGGGATATTCACTGGTGGGTTATGTGGAAGACTTTATTGAACTTCGGGATCACTGGAATGAGGTAATGTTGAAGACCAACATCCATCCCAGAGTGTATGTTAGTGGAGTTGAAGGGCATGGAGTGGAGCCCTGCCCATACTCCTGCCATTGAGGGTGAGATGAGCCTGGTCCCTACAAGTTGGTATTATGATCTGGATACTGGCAAATCTCAAAATCCCGGCCCCAAATGGCACAATTCACAATGCACTTTTGGTCCTGTGGACTTAAAATGGCTGCCGAGTACAGGTGTCCGTTAAATCCATGAGACCTAAGGGTGTCCCATTTGTCATTTTAGGTTTCAGAAGGGTGCTCACGAGTGCCCCCTTTGCAGTCGATATGTGCCCTCGATGCGCACTTTTGCTGAGCTAGCACTGGTGCGAGGTCCGCAGCAGACTTCTTCCTCAGTCAGAGCGGCGTTACGAAAGTGAAAAAAGACTGCAAGTGTTTACTGGTCCAGACCGCGACCACTGGTCCAGCCCAGCTCCAAATCTCCTTTGTCGCTGATGGTCCTGCCCAGCCTCCCACTCTCTCTTCCTCTGCCAACGCTGTCCAGTCCTGTGGGCGAAAATGCCTTGTTGATGCTAGAGGTCAGAGGAGAATGGGCCGACTGATTCAAGCTGATAGAAGAGCAACTTTGACTGAAAAAAACCACTCGTTACAACCGAGGTATGCAGCAAAGTATTTGTGAAGCCACAACACGCACAACCTTGAGGCGGATGGGCTACAACAGCAGAAGACCCCACCGGGTACCACTCATCTCCACTACAAATAGGAAAAAGAGGCTACAATTTGCACAAGCTCACCAAAATTGGACAGTTGAAGACTGGAAAAATGTTGCCTGGTCTGATGAGTCTCGATTTCTGTTGAGACATTCAGATGGTAGAGTCAGAATTTGGCATAAACAGAATGAGATAATGGATCCATAATGCCTTGTTACCACTGTGCAGGCTGGTGGTGGTGGTGTAATGGTGTGGGGGATGTTTTCTTGGAACACTTTAGGCCCCTTAGTGCCAATTGGGCATTGTTTAAATGCCACTGCCTACCTGAGCAGTTGTTTCTGACCATGTCCATCCCTTTATGACCACCATGTACCCATCCTCTGATGGCTACTTCCAGCAGGATAATGCACCATGTCACAAAGCTCGAATCATTTCAAATCGGTTTCTTGGACATGACAATGAGTTCACTGTACTAGAATGGCCCCCACAGTCAACAGATCTAAACCCAATAAAGCATCTTTGGGATGTGGTGGAACGGGAGCTTCGTGCCCTGGATGTGCATCACACAAATCTCCATCAACTACAAGATGCTATCCTATCAATATGGGCCAACATTTCTAAAGAATGCTTTCAGCACCTTGTTGAATCAATGCCACGTAGAATGAAGGCAGTTCTGAAGGCGAAAGGAGGTCAAACACAGTATTAGTATGGTGTTCCTAATAATCCTTTAGGTGAGTGTATATGGCTGACGTTTGGAGCTACACATGCCTGTTACTATGCCAACCACCATTGCAGTGTCCTTTTCCTCCCTGACCTCGGTGGGGGAAATAGGGGGATGGGTGTAACCTGGCTTCTCCTCTTCAACCCGAGCCTTAGGAGCTGGATTAACCCCCTACGCCTCATAACAATAGGGGCACATGTCTGCCTATCCACCACAGGTCCATTCAGACCTGATTTACTCACAGACTAATAAGGATTAGTGTTAATGAGACATAAGAAATTAAGTATGAATGAAGATCTCCTTAAGCAGTCATTCAATGCATTCTGCACCTCCTCATTCTCCTTCTGTCTCCACTCTTCTGTGGGTTTGAGCACAAGGTGTAATCCTCTTGACAATCAAAGGTAGGCGGCTCATATGAATATAGGCTTAGATCCCAGAGCGGTATTTTATTCAGCTTTCTACCATCTGCCTTGCCTCTTTTCATCTACACTACTCTCAGCTTGGTACTTACACTCACTTCACTCTCTTCACTTCTTTTTAATGTAGGGCCACTGTTTAATTCCTCACTCTTGTAATGTATGAAGCTTTTCATATGAATCAGATCAGAGCAATGTGAGCTGTGAAGCTTATAAGGATATTTATTTACAGATTTTGTTTATTGTACACAATCAGAGATCTGGGGCTTTGTACAATGATAGTAGTTGAACAAACTCAGGTTTACAGGATTAGTTTCAAGTTGACAAAACCAAACCAATTCAGTCACACTTTGTTGGTACTATGACACTGATCATCAACTTTCTCTGTCAACTTCAAGTTCATGAAGCGCAAGCACATGAAATTGTGACATCAGTAGTGAACAGCCAATCACATGCCTTGAAACATAGAGAAACTGCGATTCACATCTCGCAAGAGAGTCAGCAAGATTATTTTCTCTCTTCTGCAGGTTAAGAGATTGAAGAATATGAAGTATATAAATTCATTTACACAGCAAGAAGAATATATCTGGCTATATAAGTACAAGTGAAAGTTATGAAGTTAGTTTATTCATAATAGATATAGGTATACAGAGGCTTCGGACATGTATCCTCACATGTAATAATTTTTAAAGCTTTATCTTCCAATTTCAAATCTTATTTAAATTACATATTATTTGTATACAATTATGTTAATTTGTACTAAATGTTAAATAAAAAGTGTTAAACTAAAATCGCTCATGTGTAATGTATTTGGAGTATAATAATTATATAAATCATATACGGTTAATCATTGAGGTTATCCACTTACTTACTCTTAAACATGCCTGGGTATATCACGTAACCTGCTTTCTGGAATACCCGCATGTGCTTTCCAAAGCCCCAAAAGGCATATTGCAGGTTAGAGACTCCAGTGAGTTAATGTATAGAAAAATAATGTAGGAACTACACTGTAAAAAAAAAATATCGTAAAAAGAAGGTAAATGACTGGCAGCTACGGCTGCCAAACAAAAACCATAAAATTAAAGTAATATCTCTTAATTCAAATAAAGTGCAAAAACAATAATTTTACAGAAATTTATATTAAAAGTTTTAGTGAATTTTTTTTTTCCTTGTTTAAATTAAGATATTTTACTTTAATTTTACGGTTTTTGTTTGGCAGCCGTAGCTGCCAGTCATTTACCATTTTTTAACAGTGTTAAACTGTTATTTTACTGATTTTTCCTTGTTTAAATTAAGATATTTTACTTTCATTTTACGGTTTTTGTTTGGCAGCCGTAGCTGCCAGTCATTTACCATTTTTTAAACAGTGTTGAACTGTTATTTTACTGATTTTTCCTAGATTTTTATGATCAAACACCTTCAATAAAGTGACAGTACTAAACATTCTGCAGAAAAACAGTTATTTTACAGATTATTACAATAAAAAAACATTCAATAAAGTGTTAAATTTACAGTTTTATTTTGGAAGACAAAATACAGTCTGTAAAACAATACAATACGTAATACATTTCAAATAGAGATAACAGTGGAACAGTTTCATCAAATTTTTAAAGTTGAATAAAATTTCAAACTGAACAAAATACAAAACTGATACATTTACAAGATTGTCACTGATTCACTATTGATTCTGAAACTTGTATTATTCAGATGTAAATATATGTAAACAAATTCTTCAGAGCCCCCAGGAAGAATAATAAAAATTGCATTTATCTTGTAAGTTAGGGTTACTAATATCATGATGAGGTTATGATTTCACCTCATAACAAAATAACAAATTGTGCCATTTACTGTTAGCTTTGTATTTTCCAAATAAGTTTTATATTGTTTTCCTCTATATTCAACTGAGCCTCGAAGGCTCCATATAGCTCTGATAATATATGTGGACAAACATAGCAGATAAAGAGCAATCCTCTTCCAAATCTCCAATAATCAGCTGGATCTGTAAAAGAAAGAAAGAAAAATACATTGATTCACTGAAAAGTCCTTAAAAAGGGAGGATTTTGTTTTTTTACCTTTCCTTTAAACAACATTTGACATTGAGATATTCTGGCTATATGAACACAGAGTCTGCTCAGCTTTGAGATGGTTATTGGTAATTATTGTCCATAAAATTTGGTCCAATGTAGCTTGGTTACCAACATTATTCAAAGTATTTTGTTTCACAGAAGAAAGTCATACAAGTTTGATAAGACATGAGGGTGAGAAAACAATGAGGGAGTTTTCATTTTGAGTGAGCTATGCTTTTAAACTCAAGGTACGTTTGAACCAGAGTTGTGCCTTGGTGCTAAGTTGCCTGTGTTCACATTTCCACACACATAACACACACACTTTTACACTTTTTTTCAGATAGCTCTGTCCATAATTTATTGCACTACCTTAATCCACTGCTCCTCATATTAGCCTAACATATTATTGTATACCTCTATCTGTAAAATTCTGTTTATAGTAATAGCCATCTGTATATTATATTCATAGTACATATTCACCTGTAAATTCTGTTTATAGTAATAGCCATCTGTATATTATATTCATAGTACATATTCACCTGTAAATTCTGTTTATAGTAATAGCCATCTGTATATTATATTCATAGTACATATTCACCTGTAAATTCTGTTTATAGTAATAGCCATCTGTATATTTATTCACTGTACATATTCACCTGTAAATTCAGTTCTGTTTATAGTAATAACCGTCTCTCTATTTATACATATTTATATATATTCAGTACATATCCATGTCCTGCACTTACGCAACCACTGTATATCCTGCACTTGCTGCTATTGCACTTCTGGTTAGACCTAAACTGCATTTTGTTGCCTTGTACTTGTAAAATGACAATAAAGTTTAATCTAATCTAATCTAATCTAACATAAGGCTACTGTGACAGTATTAATGTTGGATATGACATGAATACTCACTTCCTCTGAAGATCATGTAGCAGATTTCCATTCCCAAAACTTCTGGATCATGAGGGGGGAAGAAACATACACACACACAAATGAATATTAATTTGTTTGATAAAACATTAATATTAAATATCAACTTACTGACAGAGACATGGACTTGCCAAATGTACTCAAAAACTTCACAGTAGATCCAACATCCTGGTTTGCCTATAATTTTTCAGAGTCCAAGAATGGCGGTTTCTTGTCCTCTCTGTTGAACGAGTGAACATAACAGTGTTCTCAGATTACTCATTCCAAAGCTCCTTTTTCTTTTTATGACAAGCTTAATCTTAAAACTTAAAACTATCTTAAAACTTGATCTTAAAACTACCAGTAGGGATGGGCATTATGACCATATTATTCTACATACATGAGACATTTTATTTCACAATAACGATATCACAATATAGTTATTTCATTTGATAGATATTTTATTAAGAAATACTACAGAATAAAACTGCTTAGTCTTCACTGTATGATATCCTATGCATTAATATCACTTGATTCTTAAAAACGCAGAAGGTCTTCTCTAGTCTTTTGTTGTTTGATTCATATTTTGAGACGGCAGTTTATTAATCTGCTGCCCCTTTAAGAACGGATGCACAATGGCACGCATCCGGGTTTCCCCACGTTAACTTGAACTGTTTAAAGGTCCCGTTCTTCGTGTTTTTTTGAAGCTTTGATTGTGTTTACAGTGTTCAATATAACGTGTTCATGTTTCGCGTGTAAAAAAACACAGTATTTTTCACACAATTTACTTATCTGTATACCGCTGTTTTCACTGTCCTAAAAACGGCTGATGACTTCCTTGTTCTATGAAGTCCCTCCTTCAGAAATACGTAACGAGTTCTGATTGTGCCAGCGGTTCCCGTGTTGTGATTTGACAGCAGCTTAGCGCACATGGCACGGTTCCTGTGTTGTGATTCGACAGCAGCTTAGCGCACGTAACTTGCATGGAAAGGTCACGCCTCTTAACGGGAGATATATGCGCTTAATGATCTCTACAGCGTCCCTGGGAAAGCCAAACAAAGGTGATTTGGATGAAAATAACAGTGTCTCGACGACATGGCGACAAACACACTCAAACGCAGCACTTCCTTTTCTCCACGCGACCGTCCTCTTCTCCACGTGGGAGAGCAACAAGACCACGCCCCCTTTTTCGCGTATTCTTGTGGGCGGAGGTTAGTCTGTTCTACTGTTCTACTGACGTAATTAATGAAGGAAGTACCAGGATGTAGTCCAAGCCGGCCGTTCGCTGTAGGCTTTGAAAGGGAACTTCTGTTAAATAAAATATCTCGCTTGGTATTGAACTTTGAGCTTTATAATTTTACAGGTATTATTTATGCTCTAACAGCAACATTACACACTAACTAAAGTTTGAACAGTGGGATCACGAAGAACGGGACCTTTAACTCTAAACATAACGTTAACTGACTGCTTAAATCAAGTGAATACCTCACATGACAGGGATTTTGAGATAATTGTGTGCATTTTACCAAAAGGATAATTGATTTAGAGATTGCATGCTGTCTGAGAGAGGCGGTTTAACATTACTCTTTATTCTTCATTCATGCATGTTTCTTTTTCAAAATGTCAATAACTTTAAGTAACGTTAGTACAGTGCTACGCATTCCGCGATATAAAAAGTTAACATAATTGTAAAATCTCTCACTATCATCGTCATAGCGCCCAGCCCTAGCTTAACAGTATTACAACATAACAAAACGCAGAAACAGAATATTTAAAGTAATCGCGATTAGCAGAAATTATAACTTCAATGCACTATATATTGATGTGAAAGTAGAAAAAATATAAAGGGATTTATTTACCTTCTGCTGTCTGTTGTCCGCCATTGGTAACTTAAATGTCTGTTCATACTCATGTTTTTCATTCTCAGTCGACATCCCACAATCAAAATTCGTCCAAAATAAGATTTTAACAGATGTAAAATGATCCATGTAATGCCATTAATGGACGGACCGAAGCAGTCCTGTTGCAGATAAGAAGAGCCGCGCCCACGAGCCACTCCAACGGCAACGGGTGTATTTTCAAACTTGATAGGTAGAAGGCACACACAGTTGTCATTGGCCAGATTTCTAGATGACGTTCAGATTGACCAATCACGCTCAAGTGAACGCAGAAAGACAGCAAATAACCTTGCAACTATAGAAATAACTTGTTTTAAACTACAGTTAGCAAATGTGTATATTTATTTTTATTTGCTATTATATTTAATTAATTGGTCAAGTGGTGTTTTGTGGTGTGGGCAGAGGCTTGAAAGTTTAAACCTGGAGAACAGTGCAGATTTGTACTCTTTAAAAACAGATTATTGTTTGATATTTAGTTTGCTATATAGTTTGTTATATTTGTATCCAGAATTACAGTTCGAATATAAAAATACACCTACACTGTAAAAAAAAAAAAAATAATTAAAAAAGTAAAATAACTGGCAGCTACGGCTGCCAAACAAAAACATAAAATTAAAGTAAAATATCTTAATTTAAATAAGGAAAAATCTGTAAAATAACAGTTCTCTCTGAAACTTTTAAAATGTAAATTTACGTAAAGTTTTTGCACTTTATTTGAATTAAGATATTTTACTTTAATTTTACGGTTTTTGTTTGGCAGCCGTAGCTGCCAGTCATTTACCATTTTTTTAAGATTTTATTTTTACAGTGAAACTAATAAGATTTACTTACAAAGAATAATGTTAAATTGTTAGTATGGACACCTTTAATATAATGAACTAAATATTTTATTACAGATTAGTTCTGTAATTTTACATACATTTGTATGTAATTTAAGAAAACAGAAAAATGCTGTATAAATAATACAGTCATTTCCCTGTATGAAAAATGAGAATGACTGTGATTTGTCATTAATGATAAAATAATGGTCAAGTTGTTAATTTACAGATATGTTTTGTAATTTTACATGAATTTGTATGTAATTTATGAAAACAGAAAAATACTGTATAGATAATACAGTAATTTTCCTGTATAAAAATGAGAATTACTGTAATTTGTCATTAATGATATAATCCTTAAAATAACAGTCAAGTTGTTTATTTACAGATATTGTTTGTAATTTTACATAGTTTTAAACATAATTCAAAATTACAGGAAAATACTGTAAACAATTTAGAGTTATTTTCCGTAAAATTAGGATTTTTTTTTTTACAGTGTAGATTTTCTTAAAAAAAACGCTATTAAGGCTTTTGGAGTCGTTTTTGTGAGAAAATTTTACTTCCGCATCTAAAAATGCCAAAACCGGACATGACGTAACGAGAGGGAGTGCAGTGAATTTCAACGATAGGAAAACAATTGGGTCGCAATGACAGTTCGGACGCTGAGGACATTATAAATGTTTATTAATACTCATATGGCAGACCACAGCCATACAATTATGACACACAATTAGGGACAGACCAGGATTAGACAGAACAACGATCAGAGGAGACTAATTGAGTATTTGTGTGAGGAGAAACAGTGGAGAACAGGGCAATTTTCTCAGTGAGAGAACAGTGTTAGTTTATAGATAACGCTAGCTAACAATATGAACACTGTGCTCAGATTACAATACCGTACAGATTATTATCATATATCAAGCAATAGCAAAGCTGGTATTGGCCATCTTGGATTATTGATTCTTACCAATAACAGAAACTAATAAGCTTTGACCATCAGGCATAAATCACACTCGTTAATATCCGTACACACTAAACATATACGTGATATAACGTTAGCGGTTCCTCATCACGACTGATTTGGTAGTTCGCAAATGTTTCAAAAAGAAGACTTACGGTGCACAGTTCACATTTTCTCCGAGCTGCATCTCTGAAGGTATCCGTGACCGTCACGTCTCCCGCCGGCGGCCGAACCACAGACAGTATAACGTTAGTGTAATTGTGTGTGTTTCATGTTATCCTTTATTCATTAATTCTATTATGGGTTTATTTCGTGCCTGTTCACCGATAGTGTGAGGATGCATATGACGTTATGAGTATATATTTGAGTGAACTTGAATGTACATACATGGCATAAATAAAATATTTACATTACCAGCAGTCCAGCACATAATTCCAAACTTTTTTGAAAAGTGCAAAGTATGCATTTGTGTTAATGTACATACTTTGTATTCATCAATGTTGAAATTGATTCACGTCAGGGCCGTTTTTAGGCATAGGAGAACTAGGCGGTCGCCTAGGGTGCCATCAGCTGAAGGGGCGCCAATGAACGCATATCAGGGGTGTGTGTAAAGGGTGTCAAGGCCACATGAAAATCTGATTGCCGCCCCCACTGGTTCCCCTAACACAGGGGTCTCCACACTCGGTCCTGGAGGGCCACTGTCCTGCAGAGTTTAGTTCCAACCCCAATCAGACACACCTGAACAGGCTAATCAGTGTCTAACAATGCCCTAGTAAGACACTGATTAGCTGGTTCAGTTGTTTTAATTGGGGTTGGAGCTAAACTCTGCAGGACAGTGGCCCTTCAGGACCGAGTTTGGAGACCCCTGCCCTAACACTATTGGATCAGAGTACAGTCAATTACTGTCTGAATGTTGCATGTAAAGTTTGCATTTGGAGCGCTCAACACCATTAGATCAAAGAGCTCGGTCTAAGCTTTGGCAAGGTAACCCTTTTTTTAACCACACAATAAAGCTAAATTCAAAGGCCAATTAAAAAAACAGGTACAATAAAAAGTGCACATATCCGTATTTGTGGCAGTCGAGAAATCACACTGTGAAATGGGCAGAGAGTGTAATATTGCTCGGTGTGTATTATAGAGTCAAGATGTAGGCTAACCACACTCACTTTAGCATTTCATGATATCATTATATTTAGACTCTTCTGTCTCTTACTTTCACCTCCAAAAGGTGTCTGTTTTTGAGCTAATGCATTGTTAAAGGATCAGTGTGTAATTGTCCCATATAAAACTTCAACGGGCAATTTAAAAATAGCATAATAAAATGTGCTAATTCACAATATTTATTCTCCTTTATTAAACCACTTTGTCGAATTTAATGCATCTTTACGGGTGGTGTTGAAAGCTGAATCGATTAATTCAGTTCTAATAGTGTCGTACAGGGCATAGCGTTGCGTTATTTAAAGGGGAAGTTCAAGAGTCAATGAGAAACAAAGACCGCACTGAATTAATATTTATTCTTGTTATTTTCATGTGACTGGAACAGCTTTTATACAGTTTCCAAATTGAATTTGTATATATTTGTTAATAATGATTACAGTTCAAAAATGGTATGTATGTATGTATTTGTTAATAAGGATTCAAATTAATACCAGTAATACCATGTTGCTTTTTAGAGGTCCTGTTCTTTGTGATCCCATTTTTCAAACTTTAGTTAGTGTGTAATGTTGCTGTTAGAGCATAAATAATACCTGTAAAATTATAAAGCTCAAAGTTCAATGCCAAGCGAGATATTTTATTTAACAGAGGACCCCTTACAAAGCCTACAGCAAACGGCCGATTAGAACTACATCCCTCTACTTCCTTCTTTAATAACGTCACTCGAACACTGAGCGCATGCATCTCTGGTAAGAGACGTGACCTTACCAGGCAACATGCGCTAAGTTGCTGTCTAATCACAACCTATGATCACAACACAGGAACCGCTGGCACAATCAGAACTCGTTACGTTTTCTGAAGGAGGGACTTCATAGAACAAGGAAGTCATCAGCCCGTTTTTAGGACAGTGAAAACAGCGGTATACAGATAAGTAAATTGTGTGAAAAATACTGTTTTTTTTACACGCGAAACATGAACACATGTTATATTGCACACTGTAAACACAATTAAAGCTTCAAAAAAACAGGAAAAACGAGACCTTTAAGATTTGGCTGAGGGGTGCCAATAAGGATATCGCTTAGGGCGTCAAAATGGCTAGAAATGGCCCTGATTCACATAATCCCATGTTAACAGGTTGGAGCTTGCGTCCTGACACGCGCGTCTGGAGCTGCGCCGAAAATGCGTGCAAGCTAGAAATAGAACCGACTATTCTTCATGCGACACGCAAGCGTGTTGGAAGCGTTTCCAGGCAAAATAGAATAAGAAAAGCTGTTTATTTGTAATTTTGACACAAATACATATTTATAAAGTACATTTTGGTGTTTGAAAGTCTGTAGGTTTTGACATAAATGCAGATATAATTGTAATTTAAAAAATATATACTCTCGATTTTCAAATATTGCACCTGTCAATACAGAACGAAATATTCTGTAGCCTATTTTTCGGTCAATACTGATGACGTTGTCTTTGCTGTATCAGTAGGCTATATATTTATTTTTAACATGAAGTATAGGCCTTCTATTGCAGCAGTGCCGCGTCAGACACGTTTCTGGTGTGTAATGACATAAACGCCACGCTCACGCCACGCAGCCAGTGTGTAGCCGGGTATAACAATGTTTGACTTCATAATTTCGCCGGGATGATAGTCCTCCGGTCTAAAGTGAACTCCACACACCACCGCATGTTTCCAAGCAGATGTCGTCTCTTCACCTGCACAAAACACCACCATGCAGGTTTTTCTAACTTTTTTTTTTAGCAAACCTGTGGACTCAATGTCCTGACAGGCTGGACACAATAATTGACCATGACAATGATAAATTGAAATAGAAAAACTACCGAAAACATACAGACTCCTACTGGAAACCAACCTATTCTGCACTGAGGCTACTCCCTCTCGTGACGTAATATGACACGCTTTTTACAAGCGGTAAATTTATCTACTAAATTTGTGCTCTTATGTCCTTTTAAAATATTTTAAATCCTGAATTACCTTTTCATATTGTACTTTCATACAAGGTTATATATTCATTTGGATTTTTTTTTTACCTGCAATATGCCCTTTAAGTGAAAATAAGAGAGAAAATGTTTCAGACTAACACTGCAACCCTAATTCTACCAGAAAGACTCAGGGGGAAAGATAACATAATGACATTTATTTTTTAACAGACCAGCAAATGAAAGCCAAATATTGCATGATAAGGTTCTTTGGCGTAGACCCCGTCCGTAGCTCACATTCAGACAGGAAAGCATTAAGCACATCCAGAAATTACCAGTGTTAGCTTCAATTAGCTGAAGCAACACAATCACAGGGATGCAGTCATTCCTGATACGTTCCCTTTTTTGGGAACTCGCGCTGTGTCAATGACGCTTTGGGAACGAGAATGCCTAAACACCATGTTTACAAGTGCCTGTCTGTTTGAAAACTACAAGACTCAGACATGAGCACCTGTGAACCTGGGGTAGCACCCAGGTCCAGGTTGTAGAACCTTATGAATGTGAGCGGAGAGGACCAGCCCGTCACATCAGAAACCTCTTGAAGGGACACACCCGAAATCAATGCCTTGGAGGCCGCCATACTCCTAGTAGAGTGAGCTCTGACAGCCAAAAGTGACAAAGGAAGACTCATAAGCAAGAGAAATGGCTTTGACTATGCACTTGCTTGACTGTCTGTTTGAATGCTAGGAGACATTTCTTAGGCGATCCAAAGCAGACAAGCAGCTGATCGGTTTTCCTCCACAGGGTAGATCTGTGGACATATGCATCCAGCGCTCTCACTGGACACACAAGGTTCAGCTTTTCATGGTCCTGATCTCTGAAAGGAGGAGGGCAGACAGCTTGCAAGACAATAGACCGTGGTACGTTGGTCGGCACCTTCTGGGACATAGTACGACTTAGGGTAAGGGATTGCCTTGACCATACCCAGTGCAAACTCAAGCTGCAGATAAGCCTTCTAGCACAATAGCCAGGTCCCAAACTGGAACTCTGCTATGAATTGCAGGCCTCAGCCTCAATGAACCATGAAGGAAATGAGTCACCAATGAGTTTCTCCCCACAGACATAACACCCAAAGGGACATGGTAAGCCGCAATGGCTGCCACATACACCTTCAGTATGGAAGGGGATAGCCCTGCAGAAAATCAATCTTTCAGAAACTCTAGTACTGAACTGACCAGGCAGTTTACTGGATCCCACTGTCACATTCTGCACGAAGAAGCAAAGACCCTCCACGTAAAGTTACACAAAACCTAACACAGGACCTTGGGACAAGAACCAAGCCTTTCTCCGTATAACCAAGGCGTTCGAAAGCACTCGTTCCAACTTGCTTTTAGGATGAACCCTGTTTCTCGGCTGGCCAATCAATGCTTAACTTAGACACAGCCCTAAAAACTACCTCCACCAGCTCCTCATATGGAAGGAAAAGAGATGGTGAATCCTCTTCCCCTGCCTCAATGTTCAGCACATCCACCTCCTCAGAGTTGGATAGCTGAAGCACCGGGCTCTTCCTCTGCGGGGAAGAGGCTGCATTGCGGGCTTCCAATCCCGGTGAGAGAGCACCAGATCCTCTGGGTGAAGACAGATAAAGAGCAGGGCCCATCTCAAACCCCTTCGAGAGATCCATTGGGAACATGAACCTGAACACTCACCTCGAAGAGAGACAGGCACTCCTTAACACATCACACACAAATCGTGCGTATCCCCACCCGCAATAAAACAAGGGCAGGAAGAGGCACGCATTTTGAATCTTGTTTGTTCGCCATTATTTTCTTTATATTTAGCTGTATTATATCGGGACAGACAACAATAAATAAGACAGACAGTTTAGACACAGAGTGCTTGCTGAGGCACAGAAACTATTTCCGGTCATTTCTGAATGTGCTTTATGCTTTCCTGGTCGGGACGTCACCCACCCCTGCCCGTTCTGTCTCGCCATTGGACTAGTTGACACACATGCTTCAGACGCAATCGTTCCCAAAGCGTCAGTGACACAGCAAAAGTTCCTTTGAGAGCGAATGAAGTCAACAACAAAAGGTATAGGAAGCATTCTTGTTGTACATCTAATCTTATGGTATTTGACTCAAATCACACGTCACTTGGAAGAAGCTAATTCATTTTAGGCAGATGCCAGCTTTGACAGGTTGAGTGACAACCTCAAAAACCATAAACAAATCTATACATCATACAATACAATTTTACTGAAGTTACAGAGATTAACATTTTTTATTTATTTAATTATTATCTGTATTTAATGCTATATCAATATTAATAGATTGAAATGTTTGATTTTATGGACAATAAATAATTCTGGTACATTGGGTCATACAAATACTATTGGATTGCCTCTTTATGTTGGATGTAAAATCTGAGTTTTAAAGCAAAATCAGTTAGGAACCGCTGCCATAAAAGTTATCTATATGTTGTATTTTAAGTCTTTTGAAGAGCAGCATGAACATGTCTTTTTGTGTTCCACAAAAGAAAGTAAGTCAAACAGGAACGTGAGGGTAAGTAAATGATGACATAATTAACAGTTTTTGGTGAAATGTTTTTTTAAAGTCCGATCAAGTGTTTTTGTTCTAAAATTGCTTAATTTCCTCAGCAAGACATCATGTCTATTTTCTATGAATGCCATCTGCCTGTGCATCCTGTGTGTCTGCCTTTACATTGACTTCTATTCTGCTCTCTGTGTGATACCACTGCTCATTATGCACCTCTCTCCCTCCTCTCCAATTACGATCCTCACAAGTCATTTAGTGAGGGATCTCAGACAACTAGGACACTCACAGTGCCATTACCCAGAATTCCCCTTGATCCAGCCTACATACAACCCAGCCTGGAAAAAATACGGGAGAGGAAACAGGGCTGTATTACACTCATTTATAAAATATATTTTGATGTCAAATTATAAACACAAAATAAAACATTATTATTGATATTTGATTGTAGAAAGGATGTTTGTTTCAGATTGCTGTCATGTTTAGAGAGCAAAAATGCAAATTAAATGTGCACTCACCTAAAGGATTATTAGGAACGCCTGTTCAATTTCTCATTAATGCAATTATCTAATCAACCAATCAACCAATGGCAGTCGCTTCAATGCATTTAGGGCTGTGGTCCTGGTCAAGACAATCTCCTGAACTCCAAACTGAATGTCAGAATGGGAAAGAAAGGTGATTTAAGCAATTTTGAGCGTGGCATGGTTGTTGGTGCCAGACGGGCTGGTCTGAGTATTTCACAATCTGCTCAGTTACTGGGATTTTCACGCACAACCATTTCTAGGGTTTACAAAGAGTGGTGTGAAAAGGGAAAAACATCCAGTATGCGTCAGTCCTGTGGGTGAAAATGCCTTGTTGATGCTGGAGGTCAGAGGAGAATGGACCGACTGATTCAAGCTGATAGAAGAGAAACTTTGACTGAAATAACCACTCGTTACAACCGAGGTATGCAGCAAAGCATTTGTGAAGCCACAACACGCACAACCTTGAGGCGGATGGGCTACAACAGCAGAAGACCCCACCGGGTACCACTCATCTCCACTACAAATAGGAAAAAGAGGCTGCAATTTGCACAAGCTCACCAAAATTGGACAGTTGAAGACTGGAAAAATGTTGCCTGGTCTGATGAGTCTCGATTATTGTTGAGACATTCAGCTGGTAGAGTCAGAATTTGGCGTAAACAGAATGAGAACATGGATCCATCATGCCTTGTTACCACTGTGCAAGCTGGTGGTGGTGGTGGTGTAATGGTGTGGGGGATGTTTTCTTGGCACACTTAAGGCCCCTTAGTGCCAATTGGGCATCGTTTAAATGCCACGGCCTACCTGAGCATTGTTTCTGACCATGTCCGTCCCTTTATGACCACCATGTACCCATCCTCTGATGGCTAATTCCAGCAGGATAATGCACCATGTCACAAAGCTTGAATCATTTCAAATTGGTTTCTTGAACATGACAATGAGTTCACTGTACTAAAATGGCCCCCACAGTCACCAGATCTCAACCCAACAGAGCATCTTTGGAATGTGGTGGAACGGGAGCTTCGTGCCCTGGATGTGCATCACACAAATCTCAAGATGCTATCCTATCAATATGGGCTGTAAGGCTGCTGCCGTCATGTCTGGCCGACCGCTAGATGGAACAAAAGGCCCCCCTGGACATTAACACTTGAACTACCTCCTGCATATGTAACAGGGATCTTGAGACACAGTGCAGTTCACACTTCATATACACTATCCCCCTTTCACCCCCTCTCCTCCTCACATGAAATACACTAAAAAACCTATGCAATGCAAAGTATGTACAAGAAGAATCTATGTATGTTTGATATCATTTAAAGTGTCCTGGTAAAATGGTCTCATTTTCCCAACCATAATGAAAAGCTAAAAGAAGTTATAAAATATGAGAAAGTGATGTATCTTCTAAAGGTGTTTCCTCCCCCAGATCCTCCATTCAGACTGTACCTCCTGTATGTAAAACAAAAACCTATTCAAATACAAATTCTGTTTTCCCAGTGTGAATCCCTGAATAGGGAACCAAAATCTAATTATAATGATAGACGGCCATTTGGTAAGAATATTGATTTATCTGGGTATATAAGGAAAAGGTGCAGAAAAGTTCTTGGAGTCTGTAGTTTGACTGCCCACACAAACGTTGTGTGTAATTTTCGTTGTACCTGGTCAATAAATTGTAAACGTTTGATTTTACTCTGACTGACTCTGAGACTTGTTTTTTCCCAAATAAGATTAACGGATCCGTATATCGCCACAAGGTTGCGTCAGAGATTAGTGACGGCTAAAAACTGATATCAGGAAGTGTGCGGGCGACTTGGATGAGAGGATGTGTTTGTCCATCTAGGTTAAACCTAGCTTGGGCGCTTCCGATGACTTCTGTTCTAATTTAATGTTACAATTGGATTGAGTTCCTGAAGGGCATCCAAGGGGGCTATTGAATATATCTTTGATCGTTGCGCGTGTACGGCAAAGTCCTAGATATTTAGCCAACTGCCCCAGCTTCTGATCTTCGGGACTGACCACTTGTGTCGGAGGCCTAGGTGAGGAACTCGGAGCGATATAGTCTGCCGGATCTAAGTGGGTGAAATATAAACAGAGTTTAAGAGAATAATCAAATATTCGTTCACGTTTTAATGATGCACAGATATCATTAAAACCTTTTCATTTTGGAGTCAGATGAAACGAGCTATTGCATGTGAGAAAATATATTGCATTTAATCTTGTTGAGTTGCGTTGCCATGTAAGACAGTAGCACGCAGACACCTTCTCCCTGCCATTGGACGCCGAGAGTTGGGCCAGTGGGCGGGTTTACAGGGCCAACATTTCTAAAGAATGCTTTCAGCACCTTGTTGAATCAATGCCACGTAGAATTAAGGCAGTTCTGAAGGTGAAAGGGGGTCAAACACAGTATTAGTATGGTGTTCCTAATAATCCTTCAGGTGATTGTATATCTACTGCAATATTCCTGTGCCAGTTACACTTTTTTTCCATACTTTTGATTGTTGACACTGACATGAGGCATAACAGTTTCACTTTCAAGTTTAAATGTGGAAGGTGGGCAAGAATCAGTGTAAAGAAGAGTCACCAGGCTCACTCTCTGGCCTTCTTTAGATGTGAGATACACGCTCTGACATGAATTATCCCCAGTTAGACTGATATTCACGTCCTTTGGGATTCAGAGAGCCCTTCACAAAATCCACCCTCCCTCCACCCTCCCTCCACCCCCCCCCTTTTTCAAGAGGCTCTCTTATCCTTGTTCTCCATTTGTTCTCCACCTGTCTGTTGACTATCACCTGTCTTTTGGCTGGCAGAAAGGCTGTCTGTCTACTGCAGATATGCTGTGAATTGAACTACCATTTAGTAAGAGAAATCAAATACTGTCTGTATGAGCATACGGAAATATAATACTAAATATTTACATGAAATATGGTGCTTCCCTATACAAAATTTGTCGGAATGATTATAGGGTGTCGTAGTTGGTTGGCAAGACATTTGCAATCAGAGGTGGTGTATTGGCAATCAGATGTGTTCAGTGTGTGTGTGTGTGTGTGTGTGTGTGTGTGTGTGTGTGTGTGTGTGTGTGTGTGTGTGTGTGTGTGTGTGTGTGTGTGTGTGTGTGTGTGTGTGTGTGTGTGTGTGTGTGTGTGTGTGTGTGTATGTATTCCTGTTTTTCTATCCTGGTGGGGATGCACACAGACTCATGGGGACCTGTGTGACTGTGGCAACCCAAATTGATCATACAGACCCAAATAAATACCCAAATAAATCATACAGAATACGTTTTTTTTTTATATAAAAATGCAACAAAAAATTCTGTGATGGTAGGTTTAGGGTAGGCTTAGTGTAAGGGTATGGAATATACCGTTTGTAAAGAATAAAACCATTACGTCTATGGAGAGTACCCACAAAGATAGCAAACCAGACAAGAATGTATTGAGTATTATAAGGTATAACTATAAGGATGTAATACTAGGTATGATCTAGGTATTGCAATTACCAGTACCACAGTACATAGTATGTACATGCAGAACTGGACTGTAAAATAAAGTTCTACCAGACTAACAATGTGCAACAAGTTACCAACAAAGTTTAATGCTTAGAGTTAGGGCTTTGTTCAAATCTAACCACTGGAAGAAAAAAAAATTCTCTCTTCAAAATTAGGTATTTCTAACTTTGTACTAATGTGATTGGTCTTGCACCTTTTTTTATGCATTGATCATTGAGATAAATACATTGGCTGGAAAAAAACACCAGCAAATTAAATTACTAATTAATTACTCACCCTCGTTTTATTCCAAGAGAGAATAAACTTTCTGAGAACTTTCTGTCCCTCCATTGACAGCTATGCAACTACCACTTTGACACTTCAAAAAGTTCATAAAGAGACCGTAAAACGAATCCATATGAATTAAGCAGTTTAGTCCAAATGAAAAGACTTGATCGCTTTATATGATGAAAAGATTTAATTTAGACTTTTATTTACAAATAAACAATGATCAGCGAACAAATAGAATCTCAACCAACCCAGCTTGACACACTTGAACAAACCTTTTGTGGAAGCTCAAACATGCTGCGTAACACAAGAATGATCCTCATTGGTTCTTGCCGAAGCTCAAACGTGCTGTGTAACACGAGAATCCTCATTGGTTCTTGCGGAAACTCAAACGTGCTGTGTAACATGAGAATCCTCATTGGTTCTCTGACTTCAAACGAACATGCTTGAGCTTCTGTTTACCACAACTGATGTGTGAGTTGATGAATGCTTACATGTGAATAAAAGCCTAAATTCAATCTGTTCATCATATAAATGGATCGAGTCGCTTCAGAAAATGTTGGACTAAACCGCTTAATTCATATGGATTAGTTTTACAATCTCTTTATGAACTTTTTGAAGTTTCGTTAGTTGGTAGTTGTGTAGCTGTCAATGGAACCGCTGTGGTCGACCTCTCCCTCGTGGTGCCGGTCGGTGTGGGTGAGTATCGTGGAACGTGGCAAGGAGGTTTGGATCTAGGATGTCATCTCTGGCTGTCCATGAACGTTCCTCTGGTCCATAGTCCTTCCAGTCCACCAGATATTCCAGACGACCACCACAGCGCCAGGAGTCCAAGATTTCCAGCATCGTGAAGTCTGCTCCATCCTCCAGAATCAACTTCAAGTTCCTCTGTCTGGCCTGGCTCTGTGGAAAGAACAGAAACAGATGAGTGGAATGGTTTGAGGAGTGAAACATGGAATGTGGGGTGAGTTCTGTAGTGTGCAGGTAGTTGGAGGTGGTAGGTGACTGGATTGATCTGCCAGAGGATGGTGAAGGGGCCAACATATCTGTGACTCAACTTCTTGCAGGGCAGGCGCAGTTTGATGTTCCGTGTGGAGAGCCAAACCTTCTGGCCCAGCTGAAAGGTGGGTGTTTCAGATCTCTGAGTGTCCGCCTGGGTCTTCTGCCTGCTCACTGCCCTCTGGAGGTGATGGTATGCATCGTCCCAGACCCTCTCACAACCAATGGTCTACAGAAGGGACATCGGAGGGTTCCCCAGACCACGGGAACAGTGGAGGCTGATAGCCGAGCATGCACTGGAAGGGGGTAAGACCGGTAGCAGACTGACGGAGAGAATTCTGCGCATACTCGGCCCAGCCTAGGAATTGGTTCCAAGAGTTCTGGTGGCCAATCTCCTGAATCTTCCTCTCTGTTTGCCCATTGGATTGAGGGTGGTACCGCGATGTCAGACTGATGGCCACACCTAGGAGCTTGAAGAAGGCTTTCTAGACCTGGGAGATGAACTGCTGGCCCCAATCTGACACAATATCCTCAGGGATTCCAAAGTACTGGAAGACATGATTAAAGAGGAGTTATGCAGTGACCATGGCCATGGGCAAACCTTTCAGGGGAATCTCCAGACAGCAAGATTTAAGAATCAATTAACAATAATGAGAATACAGTTGTTACCATCAGAAGGAAGCTGATCTGTGGCGAAGTCTACTCCTAGGTGTGACCAGGGGCATTGGGGAACGGGCAAAGGGAGGAGCTTGCTGGACGGAAGATGACGTGGATTCTTGGAGATGGCGCAGTCTGTACGTCCACTAATAAACCTTCTGACCTCTCTCGCCATGTTAGGCCACCAGAAGCAATCTTGTAGCAGTGAGAGGATGCCGTTGGTCCCTGGGCACATACGTCCTTCCTGGTGGACACCCCGGGAGGAGGAGGTTCTGCTGCATTGGAGGAGGGAGGTTGTTGATGGATGGACCCCTGGGTGGGGCTAAGGAGGATGTTCTGGGGCAGAATGAGCTCTGGATCTTCAGATTTCTCATCGGGAGCATGGAGACGTGAGAGAGCGTCTGCTCTGAGATTCTTGGTTCCTGGACGATATGAGATGACAAAGTTGAAACGAGTGAAGAATAAAGCCCATCTAGCTTGCCTTGGGTTGAGCCATTTAACATCCCAGAGATATTGAAGATTCTTGTGGTCAGTGAGCACCGTGAATTTCTCCTTAGCACCCTCTACCCAGTGTCTCCACTCCGCCAGGTCTAGCTTTATAGCCAGCAGCTCACGGTTCCCGATGTCGTAATTGACCTCCGCCGGGGATAGCTTCTTAGAGAAGAAGGCGCATGGATGGAGTCGTACTGGGTTCCCCTGCTGCTGCGAAAGTACCGCTCCTACCCCGTTGGTGGAAGCATCAACTTCTACGATAAAGGTCTTGTTGGGGTCTGGATGGACCAGGGGCGGTGCACTGGTGAAGGCATCCTTGGGGCTCTGGAAAGCCTGGATGGTGGCTGGTGTCCAGGACAGAGACTTGGGTGGATAGAGCCCTGTTGGAGAGCCTCTTCAACGTACTCCTCCATGGTCTTCTGTTCAGGAATCGAGAGAGGGTAGATCTTCCCGTGGGGCACTGGCTCACCTGGAAGGAGGTTGATGGCATAGTCCCATGGCCGGTGTGGAGGCAATGACGACGCCCGTTTGGGGCAGAACAGATCACTGAAGGGGGCGTAACAGAAGGGAATGGATTGTTATTCAACTGGACTTTCGATGGAGGTGGAATTTATTGGAAGTGTCGTGACAGGTAGAGATAGGTAAGGGAAGCATCCTGGGAAACAGCAATCGCCCCACTTCAGGACCTCCCCAGATGTCCAGGAGATTACGGGGTCATGTTGCACTAGCCACGGGTGCCGTAAGATGATACCAGCGGTGGAATTCTCCAGAACCAGGAAGGAGATGGATTCGGTGTGCAACTGACCCACTTGCAACTGGACAGGATCCACGAAGTAACTTGATAATGGGTCTCTGTGGATCTTTTCTGGAGGTTGAGCTGGCAGCAGAGGGATTCGGAGATGAAGATCCCAGCGGACCCAGAGTCGAGGAGAGTGGATACTGATAGAGAGACACAAGAGGCAGTAATGATTACTTTGGTAGTGAGTGGTTTCATATTAACTGTCTCTGACTGGATGACCCTCACCATGGTGCGTGGTGGACAGATGGGACAGGCGGTGATGAGGTGTCCTCCAGCTCCACAGTAAGATCTAGTCCTGCATACGGCAATCGGTACTGAGAGAGTGATGGATGAATTATTCTAGTCCGATGGCATCACCATATGCAGCGAGATTCAGTCGCAACCCAGGATTGAGTCCTAGACAATAGGTGGTGAGGAACAAGCACTCATTCAATCCACTGGTTGCAGCAAGGGTCTTGAACTGAAGAGCATAATCAGGAGTCATTTTCCATTGTTGGAGATGATATAATTGCTCACTGATAGAAGAATTGCCATTGGGAACTCCAAACACATCATGGAAGTGTGCAGTGAAATTCTTTAGCATTTGAGTTACGCTGCTGTCTTGATCCCAGATTGTTCTAGCCCACTGGAGCGCTCGCCACATCAATAAGGAAATCATAAAGGCGACCTTGGACTTCTCCGTGCGACTGCATCTCAGTGGCCAGTGAACATTGTAGGAGGAATCCGTCGCAGTCCCCCGCCGAACCAGAGTAGGCCGCTGGATTGGCCACGGGACTGGAGGCCGCTGGTGGTGAAGGAGTGGCGGTAATCGGGTATGCGGAAGTTGTGCCACCAAGTGCTCGCTTAAGCGCATCCACGATCTCCTGAAACGGATCCGGGGTACTCACGTTGCTGTTTTGGTCTGGTCTTCTGTTATGGAACAGAGACTCACAACCAGGAATAATGTAAAAATAAAATAGTTTATTGATAAGTATATCAGAGATGATGGATGGTAGCTGAATGGAGAATGAGAATATACTGACAGTTTCTGTTATTGTAAGGATGATGTGGAGATTGTGGATGGCGATGGTGACGGACACCAGTGCACACACCTCGATGACAGGAAGGGAGTCAGGGAATGGAGAAGGAGAAGAGGAACAGACACGGAGGACCAGGAAGACAAAGGAGACACAGGAGATATTCAGGAGGTAGGAAGCAGGAAGTAGGAAGCAATTTTCGTATGAAGTAGGTAGGTAATAGCAAGTGGGTGAGTCCTTACTCAAACAAGACCAGACATTGAGTAAATGTGAGGTGTGTGCTTATATGTGTTTGTGCTGATGAGGAGATGAGGTGCGGGTAATTTAGTACTCTGGTGATCTGGTGGGGCCTGGCTGATCTCTGAGATTGTTTTATCTATTTGCATGTGTTTTCTTCTGTTGCAGCGTGTTGAGCTCTCTTGGCCACTTATGTAGATTTGTAAAGGATAAAACATGTCTTACATGTCATACACATGTATTACATGTCTTAAATATCTATACATAATTCAGTATTATCTTAAATACATGCTCTATACTTGGAAAATACATGAATTTTACCCTGTCTTCAGCATGAGGTCACAATGTAAAACTGCCAAACAAAGCATAAAAAATTAAACAAATTAATAATACATTTAAACTGAAAAGCAGAGATCTGTAAGATATTGAACAATGCAAAAAGTAAATCTTGATTTATATTTTCAATTAAAAAAAACCTATCAAATTTGTGTCATTTTGCATCAACTCCATCAGGATTTTTGCTGGATTGCTCCACTGTACAATAGGGGTGTAACGGATCGCAGTTGATCCGTGATCCGTACGGATCACGACCCACGGTTCGGCTCGCACGTGACCCGCGGATTTATTGCGCTTTTTTTTTTTTTTACTTGTGGATTAATCTGAATTGTTTAGCGATCGCAGACTGAAATACAGTTTTTCTGCCGATATTGCTTTTTAAGTGATCTCGTTCCTATAGACTCGATGCTGAGTTTCAGAGAAACACACGTGTTCACGTGAACAGGGCATGTTAATCAGTCAACAGGGGCTATAGCGGAGAAGAAGAACTTGAAAAGCCTCCCGCATCATTCATATCGCATGAAGCCTATGGGAGCATTTTGGCTTCCCGGTAAAATATAATGATGACGGAAGAAGGGTGGTGGACAAAACTGTAACAGTATGTTGGCCGTATGACGAGAAAGCCGTATAAAAGTGGCGCATACATCGGGCATGGCACCTGCTGACGCCCGTTTCACACATACTCCGTTTGCAGTGCGTATTTTTTCCGCTTCGGTCCGTCAGTGAGTTCGGGGAGCGCGTAGCCATACAGCTGTGCGTAGCCATTTTTTGATGTGCTAGCGCTGAATTAAAGTGACAGCGCATCCGCATTAAAACAAGCATGTATCGATGCCAAAATCTAGTAATTCCACCACAGATGCATATAATGTAAAGTCTACTCTGTTTCAAAGTCAACACATGGCTTTTTGCCTCGAGTAAAGCAAGGAAAACGGCCTTTAAGTAAACAAGGAGAAATAATGGAGAGCACCTTTCTTGGACTTGGAAAAACAAAGTTCTTTATGACCTGCAGGATTTCTTGTAAAAAGATTTAAAAACGAAAGAAAAGACGAGAGTCGGTTTTTGTCTATTGTAAGTTTTAATTTAAAATGTTTGTTATTTTAACATAGTCTATAGCCTGTTTTGCAACTTGCATGAACAACGTAATATATAGGCTACGTCTAAAGTAGGTAGCCTACTAGGCTATAGAAATATAAAGTAATGAATTCCATAAAACGTTGTTTCAGTGTAGTGCATTTAAACATGATATCTATAAAATAGTGTATAGGCCTACAAAGAGAATTGCAATGTTGACATCCTAATCTTAAAAAAGAAATTGTCATAATTAAGCTCAGGCCCATTTTCACGTCTCAGGTTGTTTTTTAAATGTTACACTTTAACAACTGAGTACAATTTAATTTATTCAGATGGTTATTTATTTATTTTATTTTTGTTAAAACCATATAGGTTATGTTAACACCAAAAGTTTTCATGTAATAAATGGAAAGCAAATAAAAATGGTCTACTCCCCCTTTTATTCTGATCCGAAAAATGATCCGATCCGTGACTCATGATCCGTAGTGTGATCCGAACCGGGAGTTTTGTGATCCGTTACACCACTACTGTACAACACATGGTTAAGATGGAAAAATATTCAATTTTGTCAACTCAGTCAGGTTTTATATCTGACATAGTTGAATTGTAAACTAATGGAGTTTACAAGTGCTCACAAAACCCTTGTCAGGATTCCGGTGTGATCGACTGCACTAATTGTTTGTTTACCTTTTGTTTCCACATGTGCACTCTCTGTCTCCGCCCTCCTCGTTATCCCTGATTGTTTTCCACTGTTGTCTCGTGTTCATCTCTCTATTTTATGTCCTGATGTTCTGTGTTCATTGTGCGTTCGTCTGTTCTTCTGAGTGATCGCTGCCGTGTGTTGTCCGGCTTTTGTTGGTCTTGATCGTGTTTTGTTTATTTACTTTTTGTTTTGCCTCCAGGACTCTGCTGAGACTGTGTGTTTAGCCTTTGTCCAATTTTGTCCTCTCACCTGTTTTGCTTGGATCTCTGTGGGCCTCTCTCTCTCTCCAGTGGATTTCCTCCGTGGATCTGTGGACTTCTGCTGTCAGCGTGTCTCGCCATTAGACTGGAGCTGGCATCTTTGTTCTCTCTCGGTACTGTTAATCCTGTGAACTTTTGTCACTTTTTCTACGTTGCTCATCTGTGTGTCTTGCCTTTAGACTGGATCCGGTTGAGCGTTCATTGTATTCCAGAGATCACCGCATATCTGAGTTTTCTACTGCTGTCCTGAGAACCGTGGAGGACTGTACCGTGTCACTGTTTTATCTGAGAACCTGAGAACCTGAGTATCTGAGAACCTGACAACCTGAGAACTTGAGAATTTGCATCATCTCTCTGCTGTCTGCTCTCATCTTCAATAAACTTGTTTACTTGCATCAGATTCCTCCGTCTCGTTCCTCACAGGACGAACGCGCCACAGAATGGAGTCTGCAAGTCAGTTGAGCGGAGAGTCTGTTCAGGTGGTCTTGGCCCAGCAGGGGGTGAGATTGGACCAGCATTCCTCTTTACTCACAGAGGCTTCCCAGGATTTTCAACAGCTATCTGGTCGACTCACCGAGATCCACAACAGGTTGGAACAGGTGGCACAGGTTATTGGGGAGAGAGGAGGTTCCACTTCCTCAGCTGAGAGTCCGAGCGGATCCGAACGTGAACCTCAGGCAGTTAATCCTTCCAGTTACGACGGAGACCCCAGGACCTGCAGATCTTTTCTGTCACAGTGCTCCCTAGTCTTCGCGCTCCAGCCTCGGAGGTTTGCTGCAGAGGTGTCTAAGGTAGCATATCTCCTTACTCTTCTAACGGGCAGAGCGCGAGACTGGGGAATGGCAGTCTGGGAGGCACAGGAACCTTGTTGTTCATCATTTGAGTCTCTTCGTTCTGAGATGATTAAACTTTTCGACCGGTCAGTTCAAGGGGATTTGGCTGCGGCCAAACTAACCCATCTCACCCAGGACAAATCTTCTGTCACAGATTATGCTATTGAGTTTCGGACCCTCGCCGTGTCCAGCGGGTGGAATGATGCAGCCCAGAAGCCCAGTTCTTGAGAGGGCTCAAAGATAACATACAAGATGAGATCGCGTCTCATGATCTTCCCGTCTCTCTGGGAGCAGCTATCGATCTGGCTCTCCGAGTCGAGGCTCGTCACACGCAGCGGAGGGTTCGTCGCTCCTTTCAACATCTTCTCTTCGATCCTTCGTTGAGTACGAGGGACAGCGTTCCTGCACCATCTTCCTCCTCGGTAGAGCCTATGCAACTGGGTCAGCTCCGGCTTACCGCCGAGGAGAAACAACACCGACTCGTTAACAGTCTCTGTCTGTACTGTGGTAAACCGGTACATAAGGCTCTAAACTGTCCGGTAAAAGGTTCCGCCCGCCGGTAGATCCGAGAGTATCGGTGGGCGTTTCTCAGATCAGTTCTTCTCTCGGATCTCGTACCTTACTGGCTGTCTCCATCTACGTCGATAATCATGTGTTTCACTCACAGGCTCTGCTGGATTCCGGTGCCGAGGCGAGTTTTATGGACGTGTCTTTAGCCGAGTCTTGGGGCATTCCTGCTGTGCCTCTTACAGATAAATTATCTGCTTTTACATTAAGAGGTCAACACATGGCGGAGATCAGTCACCGCACTCCCTCTGTAAGTCTTTTTGTTTCTGGCAATCATCGTGAGGATGTTACATTTCTCTTGTTACATTCTTCCCAGTCACCCATCATTTTAGGGCATGACTGGTTGACTAGACATAATCCTCACGTTGATTGGCAGAATGGTGTTGTCCTGTCATGGTCACAGTCTTGTCATGTTTCTTGTCTGGGTCCCGCTCCTCCTGGTCCATGTATTGATTACAGAGGGTTAAACGACATTACTGTGAAGAATAAGTACCCCTTACCATTAATGTCGACCGCCTTCGAATTGTTACAGGGAGCTTGTGTCTTCACCAAGTTAGATCTGCGCAACGCTTATCACTTGGTTCGCATAAGAGAGGGCGATGAGTGGAAGACAGCGTTTAATACCCCATCGGGACACTGGGAATACTCCGTTTTACCGTTCGGTCTAGCGAACGCTCCAGCTGTCTTCCAGACTATGGTAAATTAAGTGTTGGGAGACATGATTAACAAGTTTGTCTTTGTGTATCTAGATGACATTCTCATCTTCTCCCCCTCCATGCAGATACACACCCAGCACGTTCGCCTAGTCTTACAACGGTTATTGGAGAATCAGTTATTTGTCAAGGCGGAGAAGTGCGAGTTCCACAAGGAGTCGGTTTCGTTCTTGGGTTTTGTTATCGCCGCTGGGGAGATTCGCCCCGATACCGCTAAGATCAAAGCAGTCGCTGATTGGCCAGTACCCGACACACGTAAGGAGTTACAGCGATTTCTGGGGTTCGCCAATTTTTACCGCCGTTTTATCAGAAATTTCGGTCAGATCGCTAGACCCCTTACTACTCTTACTTCCACTAAAGTAGGGTTCCGTTGGAATAACGAAGCTCAGAAAGCCTTTGATGAATTAAAGTCCCGTTTCATCTCTGCTCCTGTTCTTTCTTTTCCTGATCCGGCTCACCAATTTATAGTGGAGGTAGATGCCTCTGATGTCGGGGTAGGCGCTGTTTTGTCTCAGCGGTCATCCATTGATGGGAGTGCATCCGTGCGCTTTTTTTTTCTTTTTTTCTCACCGGTTAAACCCAGCAGAACGTAATTACAACATAGGTAACCGGGAGCTGCTGGCGGTTAGACTCGCTTTGGGTGAGTGGCGCCACTGGTTAGAAAGAGCTTCGGAGCCCTTCCTGGTCTGGACGGACCACAAGAATTTAGAATATATCCGTTCAGCCAGGAGGTTAACATCCAGACAGGCTCGCTGGGTGCTCTTTTTTTGATCGTTTTAACTTCACCCTCTCGTACCGGCCGGGCTCAAAGAACGTTAAACCTGACGCCCTCTCCCGTCTGTTCGGTGGCACGGAGTCTGAGCGGTCCGAGACCATTCTCCCGGAGGGGAGGGTGGTTGGAGCTCTTGTCTGGGGCATCGAACAGCGGGTGAGAGAGGCCGGTCGAGGGGTGGAAGTCCCTGAGGGGTGCCCGGTGGGTCGTCTGTGGGTTCCCGAGGCGGTACGCTCCGATGTCGTCCGGTGGTGTCATGAGTCCAGGTTTGTCGGCCATCCCGGTGTTCGTAGAACGTTGGCAGCCGTCCGTCAACGTTTTTGGTGGCCTTCTATGGGTCCGGACGTCAGACAGTTTGTGTTAGCCTGTCAGGTTTGTGCTCGTAATAAAGCCTCTCATCAACCACCCGTTGGTCTGCTTAAACCTTTGCCCGTGGCCTCCCGCCCTTGGTCTCATATAGCTCTTGATTTTGTCACCGGCTTACCGGCGTCTGATGGTAACACTGTTATATTGACTGTGGTGGATCGCTTCTCTAAAGCAGTTCATTTTATTCCCCTGCCCAAACTTCCTTCTGCAAAGGAGATGGCTCAGGTTCTGATTAACCATGTTTTTCGCTTACAGTCTTCCAACTGACGTGGTTTCAGATAGGGGTCCTCAGTTCATCTTGCGTTTCTGGCAGGAGTTTTGTAGACAGATCGGCGCGACTGCCAGCTTGTCTTCTGGGTATCACCCGCAGACCAATGGACAATGTGAACGGGCTAATCAGGATCTCGGTCGTACGCTCCGCTGTCTGTCATCCCGTTATCCGAACTCCTGGATCTGCCTCTCCGCGAGTCATCTCGTAAGCTGGCTCCGCGATTCATTGGGCCATTCAGTATTGTCAAGGTCGTCAGTCCAGTGGCAGTTAAGCTTAAGTTATCTCCTTCTCTTGGTCGGGTTCACCCTGTTTTTCATGTATCCAGGGTCAAACCAGTGATTTTTGCCCGCATTAATTCCCCCGTCTCTGCCCCTAAGCCCCCTGCCCCGCAACTAGTGGATGGTGCTCCTGCCTATTCGGTCAGGAGGTTACTAGATGTTCGCCGCAGGGGCAGAGGTTATCAGTATCTAGTGGACTGGGAGGGATACGGTCCGGAGGAGAGGTGTTGGGCACCGGCTCGGGACATTCTGGACCCCGGTTTGATCGAGGATCGTCGTCGACAAGGTAAGCTCCTTCCAGGTCCGTCCAGTGCCGGTCCTGGGGGGAGGGGTACTGTCAGGATTCCGGTGTGATCGACTGCACTAATTGTTTGTTTACCTTTGTTTCCACATGTGCACTCTCTGTCTCCGCCCTCCTCGTTATCCCTGATTGTTTTCCACTGTTGTCTCGTGTTCATCTCTCTATTTTATGTTCTGTGTTCATTGCGCATCCGTCTGTTCTTCTGAGTGATCGCCGCCGTGTGTTGTCCGGCTCTTGTTGGTCTTGATCGTGTTTTGTTTATTTACTTTTTGTTTTGCCTCCAGGACTCTGCTGAGACTGTGTGTTTAGCCTTTGTCCAATTTTTTTTCCTCTCACCTGTTTTGCTTTCGATCTCTGTGGGCCTCTCTCTCTCTCCAGTGGATTTCCTCCGTGGATCTGTGGACTTCTGCTGTCAGCGTGTCTCGCCATTAGACTGGAGCTGGCATCTTCGTTCTCTCTCGGTACTGTTAATCCTGTGAACTTTTGTCACTTTTTCTACGTTGCTCATTGGTGTGTCTTGCCTTTAGACTGGATCCGGTTGAGCGTTCATTGTATTCCAGAGATCACCGCATATCTGAGTTTTATACTGCTGTCCTAAGAACCGTGGAGGACTGTACCGTGTCACTGTTTTATCTGAAAACCTGAGAACTTGAGAATTTGCATCATCTCTCATCTTCAATAAACGTGTTTACTTGCATCAGATTCCTCTGTCTCGTTCCTCACAACCCTTTAGTGATATAATACATTTTTATTTTTTTGCATATGGTGAATTATTCTAAAATTTTTCATGATTTTATTTACATACTGTATATATTTGGCCTGATTTATATGCCTTGTAGGGGAGACCGGAGATGGTTGTAACACTTTTTGTTTGAGCATCATTAACTCAGTGGTTGTTTGTGCTAGATGTCTCAAATATCAATACATTGTAGCCTAACCCTCTGCTACAAATATAACTCACTTGGACGTGTACTACACAATCACATATTATGTGAGTTAATGTCAAATACAAAGAGCTCCGTTGTAACAATCTACTCCACTACTGGGGTGAGTTGTAACACTAGCTGGGAATAGATGTAACACTGAGGGGTAATTTGCTGAAATAATACCTACATGATCCAATTTTTTTAATAAACATCATTGAAGAACAAAGAAAAAACAACGTTATGAACAATTTAATCCGACAAAAAAACAACATTAAATTGTAATTTTTAGAACATTAAATCTTGGGAAAAAGAATTGCTGTGCGATTTGTGTGAGTGGAAGTGGCCTGTTGCACAAAGGTGGTTTCAGTTGCTACCCAGGTAAGTTCGAGATTAGTTTGAGCAAACTGTTTTTTCGGGCTCAAGAAGGTGGATTGGTTTTTAGCAGTGTTAATCACCATGGTAACTTACACTACACCGCTAACCTGCTCTGGAGCAGGTTTTATTCTGGGTTAGGGATCGCAAACCCAAACTGGACCAATCAGCTGCAAGTAAAGATGCAATAAAGCCACACCCCCTGTATATCTCATTCCAAATTCAAGCAGTTTATAGTGAAAACTTTCGAGACAAAATTGCTCGTCTTTTGGTACCAATTATTTATATTTAAATTATATGAATTATAATTACTTTTAATCCATATAATATATTCATATAATTATTATATTGATTGACAAGTAGCCAAATATTAATATAAATATAATACATACATTCATAATTCTTTTAAACAACGTGTATTCATTTGAGCTCTTTGTGAACCTATAATTATTAGGCATATTTCTTTAATTCACATCCGATACCAGGGTGTCGGTCCGATACTGTTGTCAAGTACTCGTACTCGTACTTGTAAAACTACCCCGATACAACCGCACCCGATACCACTTTATGGCAACGCATCTTCGGATGCGGAGCCGCGCAGAAAGTTACATAATTCGCCGTGAACACCCGCACACCGCTGCGCCAAGTGCAAAGTGGTCTCGCGCTCTCAAAGCGCACGACTGCCATAATATGGCTTCATTTTTGCTGCGCACACCTGAGCGCTAGTGCGGAGCGCTAGGCAGATACCTCCGCTTAGTGAGCGAGGGCTGAAAGTGAAGGGCTGTTTAGTAGGGATGTGCGCAATGACTAGCCTAACCCCGGTAGTATAACAAGCCTAAGCAAGCTTAATTGTTATACTAGTTTGACATGACATGGAAGAAAATGGAAAAGTTTTGTGTAAGCTTTCAAAATCCTCCTTCACCCGAGTGGAGAATTATCTGAAGCCTCCGCGAAAAACCAACGCATGCAAAACCTGAGGTAAAATTAAATGATTTTGTTTTGCTGCAGATATACACTTTTCAAAATAATATATTAATTTCCAGATATAACATTAACACAGTAATTTGCACATAGCCTTTGTAATAATATATATATATATATATATATATATATATATATATATATATATATATATATATATATATAGCAAAACCTTAAATGTGCCAAAAAATTGTAAACGACTAGTATTTTCCAAGTCGTCTTGCAGCACTAATGTTTAATCGACTAGTCTCGCACATCTCTAAGTTAGCTCAGTGTCACACATTGTAGATGAAAACAGAAACAGGCTCATAGCTGATAATGCAGAGAAGCTTCTTTTCATCAAAAAAACCTGCCTCTCACTTTTCCGAAAAGGGCTGTATGGCTATGATAACATAATAATTTAATTCAGTTGTTCTGCTACTATGTTGTGTGGTACTGGAATCCACAAGAATGTTACAGGTTACATTTATGTGAAATTGGCAGCAGTGCCATGTTTGTTTAGGAAAACACCAAGTTGAATGTTAAAATGTCAGCAACAGCATCAATTTGTGTATTTACTTTGAAACATCTGATGAAAATAAAACATTGTTAGAAGAACTGTAATGGTATTATTAAGTACTCTTATCAGTACTCGGTATCGGCAACTACCCAAATGTAAGTACTTGTACTTGTACTTGATCTAAAAAAAAAGTGGTATCGGTGCATCCCTAATTGATATAGTCAGATATTCTTTCAGTTGCCTTCTCAAACTTTCGCTGCAGCAGCAGTGTTTATTCCTGCTTTGTAAACGCATTTAATATCATGATAATTTTCTTTAGAAGAGAAGTGAATTGCACCATCTCTCTTGTGAGAAGTGAATCAAATGGACACTATGATTGGCTGTTTACTGTACGTGTCACACTTTCAGGTTCACAGGCTTCAGAGTTCATCACAAACTCTGGATTAAACCTGAGTTGACAGAACGTTTATACCAAGCTTTGAGAGACGTTGAACTTGATCAAAACCAGGTTGGATTTATCTGGATTTGTCAACTCTAAACCTACTCTGAAACTCAGTTTGTTCAGCTAGCTTCATGCAACAGGCCTCTGTATTCCTGTCACATAAGTGTTCAGTCACTAGCTATGTTTCCAAGATCCACCTATTTTTTGTACATTTTAAGATATTGCATTAAAAAACACTGGATGGAAACATCAAGATGCTCATTCTAATAATGTGCACAAAAAACTTTGAGGCAGATCATTTTTAGCTGGTAAGAAGACATGAGCATAAACTATGATGGAAACACATTTACTAAATAAATTCCACTATACACAACAAAAAAACGCACTTGATTTTGTCTCAACACAGGATTGGATACTCTTTGGAATCATCATAGGGGTTGGTTGTAAAATTTTTAAATAAACTGTTACAACTATCCCCACACCTAACAGCCATAACTTAGCTAATTGTTTTAGCATGTGCTTTGTAAGTTAGCATAAATACAAAGCATCAAATTAAACTAGAGAAATGGCGTCTTCATGTCATGTTAAATAAGTTAAATAATTGTACCTACAATTCAATGATTTCTAAGCAAAAAATAATCCTAGTGAAAAATGTTACTTTCTTTCCTGAAAATCCGTTTTTTTGGTCCTAAAATCTACAAATATGCTCACAGTCACATTATTTCTCCTGTGAACTTTAAAATAAGATGGGAGTGTATGATCTACTGCAGACTTGCAGACACGCCCACACAAACACACACACACACACACACACACACACACACACACACACACACACACACACACACACACACACACACACACACACACACACACACACACACACACACACACACACACACACACACACACACACACACCTGTTTGTAAGGCTGTCTTTGTTAATTAATATAGTGCAATCCCTCTTACCTTAACCATCACAACTAACCTAACCCTATAACTTTTGTCAACACCGTCAGTATTTAACACCACCAGATGAAGCTTTTATTCTTTGTTTTTCAGTTTATTGTGATAAAATATTAAAACATCAACTGAACTACATGATATTATCTCTTATGTACCTAAGAACATTATTTATATATGCTTGATATTTAAAAAAAAAGAGGGTAGAGAATTAAGGAATTTAGGAACTGGATTGTTCATAAAAAAATAAAGAATGTATTTTATCACTTAGTTCCTCTACTGTACACAATTATTAAATATTCTGAATATTACATATTCTGAATGTTCCGATCCAATCTGACTTCTGACTTCTGACCTGTAATGCTGCCTGAATCATAATCATTGATTGTGATCGTCATTGGCCAGAGGAGAACTGGCACCCTGACTGAGCCTGATTTCTCCCAAGGTTTTGTTCTCCATTCTGTCACCTGATGGAGTTTTGGTTTCTTGCCACTGTCGCATTTGGCTTTTGGCTTGTTTAGTTGGAAAACTAAATATTCAACAATATTATTGATCTGCCTCCATCACTGAATTTACTTAAGCTGGACTAAGAACCTATTTTCTTCTAGATCTGCTGTACAGCCAAAACAAATTTTGTTGCATTATTTTCCTGTTATTACTGTACAGCTGCTTTGAAACAATCTGTACTATAAAAAGTGCTATAAACTATAAATAAAGGGGACTTGACTTTACTTGACTATTACATAATTGAAGACTTCACACTGTTGTTGGATGGATCAAATTAAAATAGCATGTTTTTCAGAGTTGACACAAATTAAGTTATGAAGTAAATAAATTTAAAATAAATAAATAAATCATAGCCTGTTCATAGTCTGTTACATGGTCCTTTAGCTTTGTCTACAAATATATAATTTCATAAAAACTAACATATAAACCTAATCTAAACTCAAATGTTTTGTCTCTAATTCATATTAAATGTGTGATGTCAGTATATTGATATTTCATCAACCCCAGAGACAGTAAGGATCCCTTAGACCATGTGTGTAATATTCTATTACTATGGACTCCTGCTGCACATAATATCCTATTAATGAACACTCTAAATTCAAAGGCAGACACTCATTTTGTGGGCAGTTACAGATTTAAGCAGAAGAATTGGCCTGTCTTTATAAATACTCAGATGAATGAGACAGGCCAAGAACAGGCTTGTGCTGTTACATCTGACTTTATGTGAGGTTGTGGATCCAACAATATCATATTCTCTATGGAAAAACACTATCGGCTCTTTCCTAACTTGTGCCTATGGTTGCACCAAAGTGTTTTGAGGGTCATGATGGGCTTAATTTTTCATTCTGAGCTCCGGATGAGGTTGAGCTGTCAATAGTGGCATCGGACCATGGGCTAGTGCCTTCTGACACAGAAGAATCAGCTTGGGTGCGGTAGCCCAGTCTGAGTATGGTGCAGAGTTGGTGGCCATGCTTGCCCAGGCTGCCATGAACATTGGGCTGCAGTGGAATCCTCTGTCCTGAGCACTCGTGGTTGGATGATTGGTATATGGGCTCAAAGTGTGACTTGTCACTGTGCCCATGTCACTGTGTTCTTCCTGGAAGTACATGAGGTGCTCACAAAGTCGTGCAGGGCACCTTTTACTGACTGTTCCCATTTCACAAGGTCTTCCACCCTCACCGGTACACGGAGGTTCCTCAGGTGGAGTGTGCGATTTCGTTGTGTTTCGTATGTTACGAAAAGTGACGCTCCAAGTAGAATGGAGACTGGCACACAGCTGGTCCTGGGGCCTGCGCAAATATGCATTCCCCCCAGTGAGCCTGATTGCATAGACGTTGTGCAAAGTCAGGAAGAACTATTCTTTGTCGTATTGTTTGTGCCGTATTGGCCCATCCGGATTTGTTTCTCAGACCTCATGGTCCTTGCCAGACCTTCCCTCCTTGGCGAATCCCCCTTAGGAGGGACCTCATTTCTCAGAGACGGTACACAATCTGGCACTTGCGCCCAGACCTATGGAACCTCCATGTTTGGCCCCTGAATGGTACGTGGAAGACTTTACTGTGTAATAGACACAATAACTCAGGCTAGAGCCCCCTCCATGAGGCAGGCCTATGCTTTGATGTGGAATGTGGAATGGGATTTTTCTGTAGTCTTGCTGGGCCTACAGGGAGCACCTTTTGAGCCACTGGAGTCAGTTGAGCTTAGGGACCTCTCATTGAAGACGGCGCGCCTGACCGTGCTCACCTCCATCAAGATGGTTGGGGACCTGCAGGCATTCTCTGTCAGCGAAACATGCCTTGAGTTCGGTCCGGCATACTCCTGAGACTCCAACCGGGCTACATGTCTAAAGTTCCCACTAACCCATTTAGGGTGGTGAACTTGCAAGTGCTGCCTTGAGATGAGGCAGACCCCACCTTATCATTGCTGTGTCCTGTACGCACTTTACAAGCTCTGAGCAGCTCTTTGTCTGTTTTGGGGACAGCAGAAGGGGAAGGCTGTCTCCAAAAATAGGTTGGCCCACTGAATTGCAGATGCTATTGCCTTGGCATATCAGCATATTGAAATGTTCTGTGCCCTTTCAGAGATCGAGCACACTCCATGAGGAGTGTTGCATTGTACTGGGCTTTAGCCAATAGCACCTCTCTAACAGACATCTGCAGAGCAGTGGGCTGGGCGACAGCCAATATCTTTGTGAGATTTTACAATCTCTGGGTTGAGCCAGTTTCGTCCAGTGTGTTGTTAGGTACGAGTAGGTAAGCTGCGGGCAACTGGCCGAGTGCTCCGCTTGCATACAGCACTTTTCCCCTCCCTGAGGCAATAACATGTGCTTTTTTGTCCATGTGAGTTGTCCCCAGACCAGTGAACCCTTAACATACCTGTATCTTACCTTTCAGCTGTTGATTGTTTCCTTAAAAAAAAGAAAAGAAAGAAAACAAGAAGAAGAACAGAAAAGGCCAAAAGGAATTCTGGCTGAAGCAACCTATTCCCATTGTAAGTACTGTCCTTTTGGTCCCTGAGTGGTACGAAGGACTACATGGCTTATGTAGGGCCCTGGGTTGGTTATGATGTAACGAGTGCACTTGTTACCCAACACGCATTGGCTTGCCGGCATCTGCATTGCCAATATCTTGTAACTCATTTCAGCGGTTGTAGCGTTTTCCATAGGGACCCCTAATGTCAGTCCTCAACATATTGAAGTGACTGACATATAGGGAACATCTTGGTTACTGTTGTAACCTCCAGGGAACAAGATGTGGTGCCCCTCCTGCCACAAGGGTCTGGTCTACCTGCTAGAAGCCGGGACACTCTCTCGGCTCCTCAGCACAAGCCTGAATGAGTGGATGCACGCCATCTACTTTTAGACACATATGTCTGGGGGAGTGGTGCATGCAAATTCCACTCACCAATCCTCATTGGCCTTTTCTCAAGTATTAGAAGTGTTTGGGGATCCCACGTGCGACCCCTAGTGTCAGTCCTTGACATCATGCCTTGTTTCCTCCATCAAGGAATGGAGATTACAACAGTAACCGAGACGTTCCTGATTATGAATTTTTGCCTGATAAATTTTACTCCCAAATAAAGCCCTCCCTTATAGTCAAGTGCTTTGCAAAGCCTATAAAAAGTGTAAGTTCAACTATATGTGGTGAGTGGCATCAGGTACTGGAGGGAACTGTATGAAGCACCAACAATTATACTAACGTTCGACTACGCCACCCGGTCTATACCGGGAACTACCAGCCCCAGAACAGGGGGCGCACAGGTTCGTTACCAAAAAAAGAATGGGTGAGCAGAGAGACATAGGCAAGGGAGTACCAAAAAAAAAATGAGGCAGCTTTATTCAAATACAAAAGTTTAAAACCATCAATACATTAACATCTCACAGGGCACAATATTCATATGTCAAAAAGAAATAAAGAAAAAAAAAGAAACAACACTTTACAAACTTCAATATATATATATATATATATATATATATATATATATATATATATATATATATATATATATATAAATAATAAATACAACAAAGAACAAATACAGAAGAAAGCTTACGGGAGGGAGAGGGCCTGCTGTAACCCTCAATTCACACAGCACGCTTAATACCCACACACACCCACTCTGGTGAGGTCAATTCAAAAAGAAATGCACCTTTAAACAGCAGCTCAACCCCTCCGATATACCTTCCCCGTCACTCCAATTACAAAAGGAAAAAAAGGAACAGACAATAATGATAATGAGCTGGTAGGCTACTAACCAGATTCAAATAAAGAAAAAGTCAACAATCCGTAATGGAAAGAAAATACACCAAAAAAAAAAACAATTTTCAAATCAATCTCACCGTGTAACTCAATATAAATTTAGACCTAAAAATAAATAAATTACATTACATACAATACAATACACGCAAAAATAAGCACAAAACAAAAAAACGAATCAAAAGAAAGACACAAACAGGTTCAGTATCGCCTGCAATGCGAAGGGTGAGCCAGCCAGGAAACAGCCACGCTTCCACTTCCACTCACGCTTCGGTGAGCAATCGTCCGGGCCCGCTGTTATCAAACACACAAAGTTCACTCCTCAAAACGACAACCGGAATAAACCCAGGCAAGGCAGCAGTGGGTTAAATCAACAGACACTCATCTCGTCCCATAATATAGAGGTGAAACCCTTGATCCTGTCATTCAACCAGAAGATGTTCACAACGTGGTACTATGCACAGTCGCGGACTGTAACCTGCAATGGGTTGTTCGCTGACGAACTCAAAGGCAGGGGCAGCCTACGCACAGCAGCACAACACAGAGACGGCACTCCAGACACTCTCCCATTTATAATTGGCAACTTCCGTAAAGGGGCGGTACGGGTGACAACGCATCCCAAGTGACAACAACCTCCCCATTTTATACCATGACATCAGACTGCTGATAGGTTCAATGTTTTCACATGACACTGGCCAGTGATCAACACGGGTACACTTCACCCTGCTTCATTCCACCCCCACATTATAAATCGTCGCCCCGACGATAAGTCCCTAGACCTCAAGAGTCAATCCCATGGCCTAAAAACAGCTAATACTACACTAGAAGTTGCACCAACGGGCGCCCTCACACATTCTGCAGCTTCTCCCACTGCCCTGGGCAAATGATGAACGTTTGAATGTTGGCCAGCTGTTGGCCTCCTTGACTTACGAGGCAAGAGCTCAGCCTCTTGCGGCTGACCCAGAAATGACAAGTCTGATGATAAACCCTTGACTTATTCCCACCCCGCAAGGAGGACCTGGCCCCTCCATAGCCCCAGATCCCTCGCACGCAACTGACCCTTCCAGAGGGACAGAAACACAAGTTGACTGGAACGACTCTGGCACAGCTACCCACAAGTCCACCTCCTCTAAACTATCCTGTGAACTCAATTCTGGTTCAACTGCAGGAGCGACACAAGGTAAATGAACAGGGCTCCCTTGAACCTGAGCTTTTAACAATGACCGATGAACCCGCTTGCTCTTACCCACGTCGTCCGCCGGTGCAATCGTATACACTGAGCCACCTACCCTAGGCGCTTCCATCACCCTATACACTACAGGGCTCCACAAGTCCTGAATCTTGTGTCGGCCCTGCCTGCCACAGTCACGCAGATAAACCAGCTGCCCTTGCTCACGTGGTGCGTCTCGGACCCGCAGATCAAAAGATTTTTTTTTCGACGATCGGCAGCTACTTTTAAAAGATCCCTTGCCCCATCAAAGGCTACTTGTAACCGTGTCTGGTGCTCCATAATCCACTCATGCACCTCACCTGACACTGGCTCAGACCCTCTGCCCAACAGGAAATCAATGGGGAGCCGACCAAACAATAGGAAGTGCGGGGACTCACCGGTGGCCTGGTGTGGAGTGGTATTATATGAAAAGAGCACCTGAGGGAGGCATGACACCCAATCCCTTTTTTTTGAGACTGGCAAGGTGCGCAATAAGTTATGTAAGGTTCTATTGAAGCGCTCGCACTGACCATTACCAGCCGGGTGGTATGGAATAGTGCGAGACTTCTCAACCCCATAAAGCTTACACAGTTGCTGGATCAGAAGAGATTCAAAGTTGCGGCCCTGGTCAGAATGAACTCGTACCAGGACCCCAAACTTGTAGAACCATTCACTCACCAGCACCTGCGCTACAGTCTCGGCCCGTTGATCCCTAGTAGGGACGGCAAGAGTGAACTTCGTAAACACGTCCGTCATTACAAGAACATTCTCCAGGCCCGAACGGGAGGCTTCAAGTAACGTGAAATCGATGGCCAAGATTTCATTTGGCCGGGACGCTAACAAATGTCCCATAAAACTACGGGCAGCCGGTTCAGTGTCCTTGGCCATTTGGCATCGTTCGCACTCCTGGACCCATCGTGCCACCTCGGCTGTCATACCAGGCCAATAACACCGCTGGCGCACTAACTCAGTAGTGCGCTCAATGCCCTGGTGCCCGTGTTCTTGATGCAACCCTTGCAAAACGTCACACCGCAACACAGAAGGCAAAACTACTTGCAAAATCTCATCTCCGCCATCAGGGCGAAGAATGTGACGGTAAATCACTCCCTGCTTCTCAACCAGGCGGTCACACTGCCGAAGAAGAATTATAGCAGCCCGTGAGAGCTGCCACCGCTCAAGAGGCCCAGGAAACTCTTGCTTTCTCCAAAACCCCAAAATCTCGCCAATTACTGGGTCAGCCTCTTGTAGGCCCCCGATATGATCAACTGAATGACCCGGTAAGGCAGTCACAACAGCCTGATTTGCAAGAGGAGCCGATGGTATAACAACAGCCTGATGTACTGAAGCGGGAACAACTGTACCTGGAAACAGGCTGCCTGCCACTCCTAGCAAGGGTGGATTCTGGCGAGACAACGCGTCTGCACTCTTATTACACCTCCCCGGCCGATACTTAACTTAACTGTTAAGCAAGCCAGCTGTGATGCCCAGCGCTGCTCTGTAGCCCCCAATTTAGCCGAGGTCAAGTGGCTGAGGGGATTGTTATCAGTGTACACTACGCATTTATGGCCTTATAAATATTCTCTAAATTTCTCGGCCATGGCCCACTTTAATGCCAAGAACTCTAGTTTCATAGAACTGTAGTTTGACATATTACGTTCTGTGGGTCTTAGGCCACGTCTTGCATACGCCACAGGCCTTACTTTGCCACCCTGCTCCTGCGAAAGGACCGCACCTAACCCACCCAGGCTAGCGTCCACCTCCAAGATAAAAGGGAGGGAAAAATCAGCATAACCGAGCACTGGGGCAGAAATGAACTTACCCTTCAAACTCTCAAAACTTCTCTGACAGTGGGTAGTCCAGCTACTGGCAAAACCCGGCTCGGCTTTCTTCCGAGACTTTGTGCCCCCAAACTCTGCAACCAGCCGGTGTAGAGGGGCTGCTAGCTTAGCGAACCCCTCCACAAAATGGCGGTAATAACTCACAAAGCCCAAGAAGGAACGAAGTTCTGACACACTAGTAGGTTGTGGCCACTGGGCCACCGCCTCAATCTTCTTGGGGTCTGTGGAAACACCATCTGCTGAAATCACATGCCCCAAATATTTGACTTCTGAAAGAAAACACATTTCTCCAACTTTGCCTTAAAACCTTCGCACTGCAACCTGCTCAAGACCAGCTCCAATCGCTCCAGATGTTTTACGACTGAGGATGAAAAAACTACAATATCGTCCAGATACAGTAATAAGCACTGACACTGTTGATCACCGAATTAACGTTGAATTAAAAGCTGAAACGTGCTAGGTGCATTGCAAAGGCCAAAAGGCATGCGATTCCATTCAAATAAGCCGAATGGCGTACAAAATGCAGTCTTAGGCCGGTCTTGTTCCCTGACAGGGACCTGATTGTATCCGCTAGCTAAATCCATGGTTGAAAACCAACGGGCCCCTCAGTGAATCTAATGACTCCTCAATACGAGGAAGAGGAAACGCATCCTTTCTAGTTCTAGAGTTCAACTGATGGTAGTCTACGCACATGCGCAGACCACCATCCTTTTTCTTGACAAGAACTATGGGGGATGCGTAAGGGCTACAACTCTCATGGATCACCTTAGTTTCTAACAACATGATGATATGGGCCTTCACCACCTCGTACTCTGACGGGGGTATTCGACGGTACCGCTGCCTTACTGGAGTATCATCCAACAGTGGGATCTCATGCGACATCAGGGTAGTACACCCCAAATCCCCCTCATGTACAGAAAACACTGACTGGTACTGCCAGAGCAAAGCCCTAACACGTTCTTGATCATCGAACGATAACACAGACAAATCAGTAGTCTTTATCTGTTCCTCAACCGTAGGCAACTCTGTTGCAACGTTGTAACATGCCACCTGGGATGCGTTGTACCTGACAACCGCGTACCTTAACTGAACCCACAAGAGTAGAACGAGGCTGGGAACATACCTCATGACAATGTTGAAATGCCTTTGTTACAATACTGGGGACCTGCACCAATGAGGGGGATTCAAAAAGAGAGGAGCCATGCTGCCCAAAGAGCTCCTGGTAGCGCCGGCCGAGAACGTTCATTCCCAGAACCCCCGGTGCCTGGGAACACACGCCACCAGGAGGATCTCGGACAACCAGCACCCCACATTTCGGCACTAACCTGCTACAGAGTTCGACATCCAACTCCATATATCCAATGTAGGGGATGTCCAACCCATTGGCAGCACGAAGTTGCAACCATTGGCAAGATATTGTGATTTCTGGATTTTCTTTTTTAGATTATGTCTCTCACAGTGGACATGCACCTACGATGACAATTTCAGACCCCTCCATGATTTCTAAGTGGGAGAACTTGCAAAGTAGCAGGGTGTTCAAATACTTATTTCCCTCACTGTATATATAAAAAATTATAAATACAACAAAGAACAAATACAGAAAAAAGATTACGGGATGGAGAGGGCCTGCTGTAACCCTCAATTCACACCGCACACGTCAATCTCACTGTGTGACTCAAAATAAATTTAGACCTAAAAATAAATAAATTACATTACATACAATACAATACACACAAAAATAAGCACAAAACAAAAAAAAAAACTCATCAAAAGAAAGACACAAACAGGTCCAAGATCGCCTGCATCTCGCCCCATAATATAGAGGTGAAACCCTTGATCCTGACATTCAACCGGAAGATGTTCACAACGTGGTACAATGCTCGGTCGCGGACCGTAACCTGCAATGGGTTGTTCGCTGACGAGCTCAAAGCCAGGGGCAGCCTACGCACAGCAGCACAACACAGAGACAGCACTCCAGACACTCTCCCATTCATAAATGGCAACTTCCGTAAAGGGGCGGTACGGGTGACAACGTAACCCAAGTGACAACAACCTCCCCATTTTATACCATGACATCAGACTGCTGATAGGTTCAATGTTTTCACATGACACTGGCCAATGATCAACACGGGTACACTTCACCCTGCTACATTCATAAAGTAGCAATATAAATAATGATTTATTTGCAAATAAAACATTACTAGTTCGTAACTTCAGACCTAATGTAGATTATTTTAATTCTTCTATTCTTCCTCCAGTTGCCCTTTCTCAGGCTCCCCCTCCTGCCCCTCGGTGAAGTAGTCATGTGTCCCAGGGGAGAGGCTGTCCACCCCCGCAGCTGTGTGAATGAGAGAGGATGTCAGTGCTGTTATCTGGACTATCTCCAGGGTGCAGTATCAGCCCTGAACAGCACTGGTCCGGACACAGTCAGCGCAGCCCCGTCAGCAGCGACAAGACTGATACAATCTGTGTTTAGTGAATCAGCTCTTGCTCCCTGTTTCTCTCTCACACACACACACACACACACACACACACACACACACACACACACACACACACACACACACACACACACACACACACACACACACACACACATACAAACACACATATTTTCACTCTCTCTTGTCAGAAAGTCCACAGGGAGCCCCTCAGCCTTACAGATAATCAATTCAGTGCAAATAGTTTTATTGACATGACAAATGTTACATCTGCATCTCCAGAACAGATTTGGACAAGCTGTGTACATATAGAGAGAAGGACAGAATATATACCTGCACTGATGATATTTGTTCGATACTTATATAAGAAACTCACAAAACAAATAGCATCACAAACATTGATGTGAGTACAGTGCAAGCATTTACACTCTTTACATTCTGGGCTGGACTTAGAGTTTTATTTTTTTTTTCAATTCGTTTTTTCTGTGAAAAAGTATTTTATACGGTTTTATGAAAAAATATATGGATGTATGTTTTTTTTTTTAGAGGACAAGGAAACTGAATGATTTTTAGCAGTATAACTGCACAAACCAAATGTACAATCTGTTTTTTTCTTATAGTCTACTATTAAAGGTAGTTTCACATGGATGGGAATATGCATATGGCAATGATATGCAGATGAGGTTATGTATAGTCAAACTAGGTGTTGTAAACTTCATATATGGTTAGGAGTGGAGGAGACTGAGTGGGGATGCATGTACGTACAATCATCCACTATCTAGGATTTCAGGACAGAACCAAAACACAATGAAGGGGGTGGGGTGCAGAGAACATACGTTACATTATGCCCCCACCATAACTAGTCCAACTGAGGAGGGAGGGGACTCTGGAGGAGGAAGTGGAGTAAGAAAGAAACAAAAGAGTCCAGAATAAATAATACAGTCCATGGATGAGTGGAAGGTGGGAAGAGCCAGGAGCAGGAGGAGCCAGATGTAGACCCTGAGGCCAGCCAGGACGAGGCCCCAGGGCAGAGTTGAAGGCGGGAGGTGCCATGGTAACGCCGACTTGATAGAAGACGACACCCTGGGGATGACCGACAGAGATGTAGCCAACGAAGATGGAGACCCGGTGGAGCTGATGAGCCCACGCGAGACTGATGGCACTGGAGACCGAGTTGGAGCTGTGGCGACAAGCCGGATAACCAGCTTGGAGCATGGAGCTGGATAACCAGAGGACAGAGGCGAAGCCGGGGGGAGGGCAGAGCCAGATGGAGCCCAAGATGCAGGCAGGACGAGGTCTGACCAAGGCTAAGCCGGAGGAACGAGGGAGTCCGGTGGAGCCGTATTGCAGATGGTATCTGGTGGAGCAGAGGGAGGGAGGAGTCAGGGCGGAGCCGAAGTGCCGACAGGCAGAGGAAGCGTGATGGGCCCAGAGGCTGGAGGCGGCGCTAGGGGATCCTTTAGGTTGGATGGAGCTGGTGGCCTGTAGACACTCAGCAGATCCTCATAGTAAGAGGGAGATACAGAAGGGCTTAAGGACACTGGCGGTGCTGAGGAACAGGCTGTTTGAGGAGGTGGGAGAGGGAGGCTGGGCAGGCCTCCTGAAGATACAGAAGGTGCTGGAGATACAGGAAGCACTGGAGATGTAGGGGGCTTGAGTATCACCTCTCGAACCAGTTTATTAGGTCAACAAGTCCTTTAGTTCGTCCAAATATCCTTCAGGGACCATCTCAGCAACGGGAATGTGGGTGGGTCTAGCCTACGAACCCTCGAGTTTCACTAATACTCCCTCTGCGATGCAAGCAGCTCCAAGCAAAGCAGTAGCACAGCAGGTAAATCTATGCTGATACGGTATTGGTTGGTTCTTCTGATACGGAATGTGGTATAGAAGCACATGAAGACAAGGAATAATACTAGGAAATAGACTAATAACAATAGATTTTGTTTTATTCTATACAGTGCATTAAAATGTAAAGATGATGAAAGGGGACACGCAAATGAAAAATCCAGTCTGATGCATTTAAAAGCACACACAAGATTTTTTTGCATTTATCTGTATTCTACTGTTAAGGAGTGGCCATATACTTCATATGTACTCTGAAGTGCAAAGGCAGGAAGTGCTGTTCCAAGCTGTTGCCTCTCATTTCCCCTCTGAATCTCTTACTGCTGTTCCACTGCCTGCTTCCATTTCCTCTGAGCGTGTGCTAGAGAGAGTTGGGAATAAGCGACTGACGTATGGAGCAGGAGTGTGTTTGATATTCAGCTGAATCACTGTTAGATTATCTCTGTTTTGGCTCATCAGTGGGTGTCAGTTAGTCACAGAGTCACAGACGTGTCTGAGATCAAAACTGTGGAAACCAGAGCTGGACATGTTACACTGTTGTAATGTTCTTGTGTTCACACAGCCTGCAGCAATGTCATACGATTTATGAGAAAGAAAAGAATGGCGTAATTACAAACTACATTTGATAAATAAAAAGTTTTATGTGAGAAAACTCACATAAAATGTTCCTGTAGTTCAAACTGCACGACGCTAGCTTCAACAAGGTCACGGTTTCAATTCCTGGGTAATGCATGAACTGATAAAATGCATACATTGTAATGTATAAGTCTCTTGGGATAAAAGTGTCTGCCAAATGCAAATGTAAATGAAGTTATAACTCAACATTCAGATCCATCAAGCCTCTCACATTTGATTTCCTGTAACCTTTCTCTATACAGGCAACTGCTCAGTGCCACACAGGTCTCAAGCTCATATCTAGCATAGATCTCAGTTTCTGTCTCACAGCTCATTTTTCACCTCCCAAACGCGCTCTGATGGTCTGCAATAATTCAATTAACAAATGACCATCCATATTTGATTAAGGCTTTAATAATTGCCAGCCATGGCTAGATAACTTTTGATAACTAGTGCCCTGTAAAGGATAATTCACTCTGATAAGTAATTATACTTTTCTATTAAAGTTCCATGATGGACTTCTACCACTCATTTGTAGGGAATCTGTAGAATATTTAATAGGAAATCACTTACAGCTTATGAAATTAAACTGTCTGTAAAGCAGAACTTTAATTTTGATATAATTAAATTAAAAGGTGTCGGTTTATAACTAAAGGCAGGTGAATTATATGACAACTCCATTTGCTGTGGGGTTTCTATACTACACTGCCGTCCAAAAGTTTGGGTTCTGTAAGATTTTTCAATGTTTTGGCTGCAGTTATTTGATCAAAAATAAAAACAGGTATACTGTAAAATATTATTAACATTTAAAATAACTGTTTTCTATTAATATATATTAATATATATATATATATATATATATATATATATATATATATATATATATATATATATATATATATATATATATATATATATATATATATATATATATATATATATATATATATTAATATATATATATATATATATGAGGAAAATAAGTATTTGAACACCCTGCTATTTTGCAAGTTGGAAATCATGGAGGGGTCTGAAATTGTCGTCGTAGGTGCATGTCCACTGTGAGAGACATAATCTAAAAACAAAAATCCAGAAATCACAATATATGATTTTTTAAATTATTTATTTGTATGATACAGCTGCAAATAAGTATTTGAACACCTGTCTATCAGCTAGAATTCTGACCCTCAAATACCTGTTAGTCTGCCTTTAAAATGTTCATCTCCACTCCATTTATTATCCTGAATTAGATGCACCTGTTTGAGGTCGTTAGCTGCATAAAGACACCTGTCCACCCCATACAATCAGTAAGAATCCAACTACTAACATGGCCAAGACCAAAGAGCTGTCCAAAGACACTAGAGACAAAATTGTACACCTCCACAAGGCTGGAAAGGGCTACGGGGAAATTGCCAAGCAGCTTGGTGAAAAAAGGTCCACTGTTGGAGCAATCATTAGAAAATGGAAGAAGCTAAACATGACTGTCAATCAGCCCAGAACTACACGGGAGGAGCTGGTCAATGACCTGAAAAGAGCTGGGACCACCGTTTCCAAGGTTACTGTTGGTAATACACTAAGACGTCATGGTTTGAAATCATGCATGGCACGGAAGGTTCCCCTGCTTAAACCAGCACATGTCAAGGCCCGTCTTAAGTTTGCCAATGACCATTTGGATGATCCATTTGGATGAGTCATGGGAGAAAGTCATGTGGTCAGATGAGACCAAAATAGAACTTTTTGGTCCTAATTCCACTAAACATGTTTGGAGGAAGAAGAATGATGAGTACCATCCCAAGAACACCATCCCTACTGTGAAGCATGGGGGTGGTTGCATCATGCTTTGGGGGTGTTTTTCTGCACATGGGACAGGACGACTGCACTGTATTAAGGAGAGGAATATGATTTTTTAACCATGCAGCAAAGTTTTATGAGCAAAGTATTAATACAAATGTAGTTTTGGATAATTCATCATTCATTAGCATCTGTAAGCTTTGCTCTCGGCCCCAGTGACAGACAAACCAAGGCTGATTCTGGATGCTGAAGTCCTGGGAATGGAATATTTATGCGTGTCCCTGCAGGCGTCTTGCAGGCTGGAGGGCTGGTTGCAGTCCTTTGGCTCTCTCCTGCTGTGTGATGTTTTGAACAGGAGTGTTGAGCTGGACTCTGGAGGGGCCTAAGGCTGTTGTCGATTGGCACCACCATATTTGTGATGTTTTGTTCTGAGCATTCACGTCAGTCCAGGCCTGAAGAAGCCAGAGTGCCTTAACAAAGCGCTGAAGAGAGGCCTGTGTTCTCCAGCTCTGGGATCAGCTGTTCTTCACTACAGCTCCATTAGCACTAACCCACTGCCCCTCACACCTCAGTCCGAGGTCAGCATTCATGGCACCCACAACGCCATGCAAGAACATACTGTCTCATCATATCTATTGATATACATTCAACTAAACACTACGGCCACACTTTATTATGCTCCATTTGTCATGAACAACCCTCACAGGATAGTTTTTAAATAATTCCTTTTGTGCAGTGCATTTAAATGCTGGCTGGTTGACTTTTAATACTGTTATTCTGTAATAAAATATTTTAGCTTTTATTTTTTAAATATGAGCATTGTATTGTACATTTTGAATCTCTCAATATGTATTTTTTTCAGTATGAACAGTTTGTGTGTTTTGACACTGTAGAAAGCCATTTGAACATTTGATTCAATTTTGATTCAATACACATACATTGAATTTGCTCAATTTTGACCTGATTCAGGATTCTAATTACCTTCACTTCACTTCTTTATTTGTATTTATTTGTATTTTATTTATTAACAAAGATTAAGCTAAAGGAACCATTTTCTTCGGGTTGGCATGTTTCAACAAATTTAGACAAAAATACATTCAGTAGACTGCAAAAAAAAAAAATCTGAATAATTGTTTTGCATGTTGTAACCCTTATGGGAAAAAAAGTGCTCTTAACTTTATTAAATGTGCCTACTTTAAATTTTAACAGTATATAAAAATACACAAATAAAAGCCTGTACTTGCATAATGTAATATGTAATAAAAAGCCACTTAATAAAAATCACTTTCACGACTATACATTTCTTTAAGTACACAGTTTAAAAAGTACACTTTGCCATAATGTCAAATTAAAAGCACATTTTAAATCATGCTTTAGTCATGTTTGGTCATGCCTTAAATATGTAAAGTAATTTTGTAAAGTAGGCTACTTGTAGTGTGTTGTTAAAGTTAACATTCTACAGTAAATGTATTGCATTACATTTACGCATTTGGCAGACGCTTTTATCCAAAGCGACTTACAGTGCCTTTATTACAGGCACAATCCCCCTAGAGCAACATGGAGTAAAGTGCCTTGCTCAAGGACACACTGGTAGTGACCACTGGGATCAAACCAGCAAACTTCTGCGTATCAGTTCCATGGTTTAACCCACTGGACCACCATCTCGCATTGCAACTTCATCATTACAAATGTGTAAATGCAAATAGATTTAAATGCATGACATAAGTTTTAAAGGGGTCATAGAATGGTACATGCACTTTTACAAGTTGATTATACGGAAATGTGTGTTGGCAGTGCCTGTACACAACCATCCTATAATGATAAAAATACATCCAGTGTTTTTTTTTTAATCTCCTTATATATTTTCCCCTGTCTCAAATCGAGCCGTCTGACCGTGTGACGTTACACGGTGTACGCCCCTCCTAAGATTGTTGATTGACAGCAGCGTTTCAACACAGACCCACCCTGAGCGAGCTGTCATCAGTCCGCCATTGTTGATACTCTGGAACAGAATGGCGTCTAAGCGATTGTGGTGTTGTGTTGTTGTTGTGTGTAATAACGAACACAGCAGTCATTTTGATGTTCCTAAATCCGAACTGCTGAAGACCCAGTGGCTGCTGAGTTTTGTTTTAGAAGGGAATATTCCCCCCGATCAACGTCAATGTTTGCGCGAATCATTTCTCAGCAGACTGCTTTATAAACGAGCGTCAGTATAAAGCAGGTTTTGCTAATAAGCTGCTCTTGAAAAAAGGATCGTGTTCCTGCTGCACCTCAGGAAGATGTGAGTGTAACGTTTTATTAACCTTTATATTAATCTTTGCAAATCGCTTCACGATGAATGAGGCTAAAGTTTACAGGGTAAGTTACATTACGGCATGCTTTCTGTGTATGATGTTCTCAATATAATTCATAATCCCACGTTTATAATGAACAACGCGTTATGTTTGTTATTACAAACTGTGTACTCGGGTGATAAAGTTAACGTGGTAACACTACACTAAGCTTACTTTTGTACATGGTTTATAACGGTGTCTGTTACTGATTAAGAAGTAATGTAAAAAAAAATCTTATAACATAACATCAATCTGTCAATTAACTAACACATCAGTAAACACATAGCAACTACACTACTCTGCCAGTGCAAAGATAGATCAAAGTGACATGACGTTAACCAACCATTCAGAAACGTCCTGTTCGAACTTCGATGGGTTCGTCATCTTGTTCCTAGTCCGACTCCGGTTCAAAATGATAAGGTTGCTCAGATGTTTCCTCAGAGACTCCCGTTGCCATTATTTCTCGAAAATATACCCTCAAATGTTGTCAAGGCAACACTCCACGTGCGTTGTGGTGTTGTGTCGGGTCGAACCGAACGCCCCACAGAGCAGAGGGGGCGGGGTGAGCAAAGCTCATTATCATTTAAAGTCACATGCACTGAAATGACTTGCTGAAAACTGAGCTGGTTTTGACCAGGTAAAATGAGTGTTTTCTTACAATACTAATGAGAATTTTTAATTAAAGTATATTACAAACTTTTCATTTAGACACTAAAGAATCATATTAACTTGTACAAAAATGTCATTCTATGACCCCTTTAATAGAAATGGCATTAACATTTTATTATAAACATATATTTTAGTTTACCATAAATGTTTGTCAGTACAACAGTACACTTTAAACATGTTTAAAAGACAATAGAATGTACAATACATTATCCCAAATGTTTCCCAGAATGTTTAAATCCATAGAAATAAGCAATTTTAACCAGGACACAAACCGTGTCCGTGAGTCGCCAATCAATGACATCATACCTGTCACATATTTAGCGTGCGTCTCAATCAGCTCCCTAGTTCAGTAGTCAGGGCACAGATCAGGACATAAGTCAATGGGCTGATTCCCTGATCAGTGTCCCGACTACTGAACTAGGGAGCTGATTGAGACGCACCCCTAGTCTGTCTCTGTTGTGTTTTGTTCCATGTACTTCCTGGTTTAATTTGTCACATGTTCCTTTGTCTGAGTTTCCCGCCACTTGTCTGTTTCCTTGGTTACCCTCGTTAGTCTAGTTCTGTTCAGCTGTGTTTAGTTAATCACCTGTCCCTCATTTATTCAGTCATCTGTGTTTGTATTTAAGTTTCTCTTTGTTCATTCATTCTTGGTCAGGTCAAGTTTATGTAAAGTGAGTATCCTGATCATTAAACTTCGTTTGAGTATTCTACTTACCTGTCTTTGCCTTCCTGCCTGAGCATACTCGTAACAGATGACCAGACCAAATAACGACTGCCGCATGGGCCTTATTTCCCGAGACCCAGCTGACCTGCTGATGTCCATCTCCCAGGACCAGCGGCCAATTGAGTACGTCGAGGAATTCCTCGTCTTGGCCCACCAGGTACCATGGGGAGATGGGACACTAAAGGGCATTTTCTGGACTGGGCTGGATAACCACCTGTTACGCCAGGCACCTACACCAGCAACCACATGCTTCCTGGCCCAATACCTTGACTATGTGCTGTGGCTGAGTGGTTCTCCCCTTACGGTCGGTGAGGTGGATGAGGACAACACCGCCACTCAGCCACAGTCACCGAGTTCCACTCCAGGCCCAGTATAGTGTCCAGTTATGGCTCCAGGCCCAGACCAGCATCCTGTGGGGGCTCCAGCCCTCAACCAGCCAGCATTCTCCGCAACACCGGAGGGTGAGGAGTGGTTAATAAACTTTGGGAGTGATCCTACTGCTCTGTCTCCTGGATTCTGCTCCAGACTCTCCTGTGCCCGCTCCGGGTTTCCTGGATTCCGCTTCAGACTCTCCTGTGCCCGCTCCGTGTCTCCTGGATTCCGCTCCAGACTCTTCTATGCCCGCTCCAGCCTTCCACAAGCCCGCTGCAGCCTTCCACGAGACCGCTCCAGCCCGCAAGGCCACTCCGACCCACGAGGCCACCCCATTCCACGAGCTCTCCACCCCACCCCTGAATTCCCCAAATAATTTTTTTTTATTTAGGGGGGGGGGGGGGCTATATGAACATGTGGGAACATGTGGGTGGCACACATGTGGGTGGGGCTCCGGATTCGCCCGCGGCTCCCGACCCGCCCAGGGCTCCTGCCCAGCCCAAGGCTCCTGCCCAGCCCAAAGACTCCAGTCCCGCCCAAGGCTCCTGCCCAGCCCAAAGGCTCCAGTCCCGCCTAGGCGCCCAAAGACTCCAGTCCCGCCTAGGCGCCCAAAGACTCCAGTCCTGCCATGACCGCCCACGGCTCCTGTCCCACCATGGCTCCACCCTGGAGGCCCCCCAGTCAGGTCCCGGTGCTCCCGCCTCGAGGACTCCAGGGTGCCCGCCCCCCCTCCCCAGTTGGTCTATCTACAGCGCGAGGACGTGCCTACCGGGAGGGGGGCGTTATGTCACATATCTAGTCTGTCTCGGTTGTGTTTTGTTCCATGCACTTCCTGGTTTCATTTGTCACATGTTCCTTTGTCTGAGTTTCCCGCCACTTGTCTGTTTCCTTGGTTACCCTCGTTAGTCTAGTTCTGTTCAGCTGTGTTTAGTTAATCACCTGTCCCTCATTTATTCAGTCATCTGTGTTTGTATTTAAGTTCCTCTTTGTTCATTCATTCTTGGTCTGGTCACATTTATGTAAAGTGAGTATCCTGATCATTAAACTTTGTTTGAGTATTCTACTTATCTGTCTTTGCTTTCCTGCCTGTGCATACTCATAACAATACCCCCTTACCCTCGATTTCTATGGAAACCCCAAATACATTTACATTTAGTCATTTAGCAGACGCTTTTATCCAAAGCGACTTACAAATGAGAGCAATAGAAGCAGCTAGAACAGTCAAGGGCAACAGTATGTAACAGTACGTAAGTGCTGTAACAATTCTCAGTTAATCTAGCACAGAACACATAGGACAGAAGGTTTTTTTTTTTTTTTTATAGACAGACAGACAGAAAATGAATAGAATGTTAAGTGCTAATCTTGATTGGTCAGGTGCTGCTGGAAGAGATGTGTCTTTAGCCGTTTTTTGAAAATGGCTACAGACTCGGCTGCTCGAATTGAGATAGGCAGGTCATTCCACAGGGTGGGTACGGTCCAGGAAAAGGTCCGTGAGAGTGATTTCATGCCTCTTTGGGATGGCACCACAAGGCGTCGTTCACTGGCAGAACGTAAGCTCCTGGAGGGAGTGTAAGTCTGCACAAGCGAGTTTAGGTATCTTGGTGCAGAGCCAGTGGTTGCTTTGAAGGCGAGCACCAGTGTCTTGAATTTGATGCAAGCTGCTATTGGGAGCCAGTGGAGACTGATGAAGAGAGGCGTGATGTGTGCTCTCTTCGGCTCGTTAAAGACCACCCTTGCCGCTGCATTCTGGATCAGTTGCAAGGGTTTGATAGTACATGCCGGAAGGCCCGCTAGAAGAGCATTACAGTAGTCCAGTCTGGAGAGAACAAGAGCTTGGACCAGGAGTTGTGTGGCATGCTCTGATAGGAAGGGTCTAATCTTCCTAATGTTGTATAACGCAAATCTGTAGGACCGGGTTGTTGCAGTAATGTGGTCAGTGAATTTTAGCTGATCATCAATCACAACTCCAAGATTCCTGGCTGTCCTGGACGGAGTTATGGTTGATGATCCTAGCTGAATGGAGAGATTGTGATGAAGTGCTGGGTTGGCTAAGACCACAAGCAGTTCTGTCTTTGCAAGGTTGAGTTGCAGGTGATGTTCCTTCATCCAGGCAGAAATGTCTGTTAGGCAGGCGGCGATACGAACACCAACCGTGGGATCATCTGGTTGAAATGAGAAGTAGAGTTGAGTGTCGTCGGCATAGCAGTGATAGGAAAAGCCATGTTTCTGAATGACAGATCCCAGTGATGACATGTAGATGGAGAAGAGAAGTGGTCCAAGCACTGAGCCCTGTGGAACTCCAGTGGCTAGATGATGTGACTTAGACACTTCACCTCTCCATGACACCCTGAAGGACCTACCTGAGAGGTAAGACTTGAGCCACTGGAGAGCAGTTCCTGAGATGCCCATCTTCATGAGAGTTGACAGGAGGATCTGGTGGTTAACTGTGTCAAAAGCAGCAGACAAATCCAGTAAGATAAGTACTGTGGATTTGGATGCCGCTCTTGCCTGTCTCAGTGCCTCCGTAACCGAGAGCAGGGCAGTCTCAGTTGAGTGGCCGCTTTTGAAGCCGGATTGATTGCTGTCCAGGAGGTTGTTCTGTTCAAGAAACGTGGAGAACTGGTTAAACACAACTCGCTCAAGTGTCTTTGCAATGAAAGGCAGAAGGGATACCGGTCTGTAGTTTTCTAAAAGTGCTGGGTTAAGAGAGGGTTTCTTAAGCAGTGGGGTTACCCGAGCCTGCTTAAATGCTGTGGGGAAGGTCCCGGTGTGAAGAGAGGTGTTGACAATGTGAGTGAGTGCAGGAGTAACAGAAGAAGAAATGGCCTGAAGGAGGTGAGTGGGGATAGGATCAAGCGGACAGGTAGTGGGATGATTGGAAAGGATGAGTTTGGAGACATCTGTTCCGGAGAGCAGAGAGAAGGAGGGAAGCGTATGTGTGATAGTTTTTGAGATGCGCGTGTCGGTTTGCGGTGTGGAGAATTGGCTGCTGATGGAGGATGTTTTGTTTGTGAAAAATGACGCAAAGTCATCAGCTGTAAGAGTTGATGAAGGAGGGGGGGAGGGGGACAAAGGAGCGAGGAGAATGTTCTGAAAAAAGTGCACGAGAGTGAGGGCAGTTGTTGATTCTGTTGTTGTAGTATGTAGTTTTAGCAGTGGAGACGTTAGTAGAGAAAGAAGCGAGGAGAGACTGATACAGGGTCAGGTCAGTAGTGTTTTTAGTTTTGCGCCACTTCCTCTCTGCCGCCCTGAGCCCAGAGCGATGTTCGCGAAGAACATCAGACAGCCAGGGCGCAGAGGGGGTGGTGCGGGCTGGCCTGGATGAAACGGGACAGAAGTTGTCTAAGCAAGATGTTAGAGTGGAGCAAAGAGTGTCAGTAGCACTGTTAGTGTCCAGAGCTGAGAACTCAGAAGGTGGAGGGAGTGAGGATGAAACCATAGTGGATAGACGGGAGGGAGAGAGCGAGCGTAGATTACGGCGAAAGGTGATCTGAGGAGGAGTATGTGTTGTGGCAGGAGTCAGTAGGAGGTTAAGAGTGATGAGAAAGTGATCTGAGGTGTGCAATGGAGTAACTAAAGTGACGTCTGTGGAGCAGTAGCGTGTGTAGATAAGGTCCAAATGGTTACCCGATTTGTGAGTAGCTGTAGTAGATACTCGCTTAAGGTCAAATGAGGCCAGAAGAGTGGTGAAGTCAGCAGCCTGGGACTTATCAAGGTGGATGTTGAAGTCACCGAGCAGTACCAGAGGAGTACCATCCTCGGGGAAGTGAGAGAGCAAAATATCCAGTTCCTCCAAGAAGTTACCCAGTTGACCTGGAGGGCGGTAAATAACTACAATATGGATTTTAGCAGGGTGAGTGATAGTGATTGAGTGTGATTCAAATGAGCAGTTGCCAGATAGAGAAGGAATGGGCTCAAATTTCCAATCCTTTGAGATGAGCAGACCAGTACCTCCGCCCCTCCCAATCGGGCGAGAGGTGTGTGAAAAAGTGTAATTATTTGAGAGAGCTGCAGGAGTGGCAGTGTCTTCTGGTTTGATCCAGGTTTCAGTTAGAGCCATGAGACTGAGATGTGAGTGAGTGGCCAGAGATGAAATAAAGTCTGCTTTGTTTACAGCAGACTGGCAATTCCAGAGACCAATTGGAATGGACATTAATGTAGCAGAGGAAATAGGTACACTACGCAGATTATTAGGATTACGGCGTCTAGAATGTACTGAGCGTGATTTACGGGTGTGTGTGGTAATAGTAGAGATTTGGAAGCACATAGTGAATACGGGTCAGAGAAATAAACAGATGAAAGCAAGCAAACACAAAAGTGAACAAAGTAGAAGGAAAGCTATATTCAAGTGCCTTGTCGGTGTCCTTGCTCGAGTGGAGTCGCGCAGAGTAGAGTCGATGTCTTTACACTCGTCGGTCTTCACACAAGGAGGCTGAATGCTCCCGCTGACGCTTCCGCGCCAGCGCCAACGAGCGTATTAAATAGATGCTAATTACCACAATCAGAACAGGTGAGGACGCTTTTGTAATTCGCCCAAACAATCAAGGGAACAGCCTGTCAATGGCTCATCTCCAAAGCGAAACTATGACTCACGAGTAGTGAAATTTCCAGCAATACCAATAACAATTGAGTGCGGACGGGCGGCAAAAACAGCCCGTGTTATAATTCAAATACAATTATCTTAACCAGTAAAATTATAGATCGAAAAATAAATACAGAAAGTGTATCCACTTGAAAGCGTGTAATACGCTGAGCAAATACAGCATATTGAGTAATTCGAAAAAACACTTACATACGGCTCCAATATGCGCTCCTATCACTGTCAGCATGCTTCTTCTCGCGACTAACTGACCGACCTGACTTTATATATGTTCAGTCCACCTTTGTAATTCGCCCAAACAATCAAGGGAACAGCCTGTCAATGGCTCATCTCCAAAGCGAAACTATGACTCACGTAATTCGAAAAAACACTTACATACGGCTTCAATATGCGCTCCTATCACTGTCAGCACGCTTTTTCTGTGTAAAATATCTTCTTCTTCTTCACATAAATACGCTTTATATGATGTTTTATTAGACAGGTGAGCAACTGTTTGGATACATTTATTGACAAAAAAAGTAATCATTGTTATATAGCTCAACACAGTTCATGTTTAAATCTTGATTTACCACAAGTACCATGTTTTACCATGCCTAATATGGATCTAGCTTACTGCTGTGTGCAACAAGTAGTAGCCACAGAGCAGCATTATAACATAACTTTCAACACACTCAAATGTATCCAATATGATAAAACAGTGCTGCATTACCCCACATATGCTTGACCAGAAGAAGTGGAAACGGTCGTCTGCAGCATAATAAAAGCTAATAATAAAGGCGTCATCAACCAATGCATTTGTTTTAAATAAGCGACCTCTAGTGACAGAAAATTACATATTGTGGCTTTAAGTTCAACTAATTGTGACTGCATTTGACATAAATTTAAACTATAATACATTTTAATTTAATTGTGAATAACATGCAATTAAGTGACTGAAAACATTACATTCAGATCACAAAAGTATTTAGACTGGTTTATTCATAGTGAAAATATGCTTATAAATAATCAATATGAGTTACCCAAATTATTTTTACTTTATACAACATACATGCAAAGATGGTCAGTAACAACATCTGATTTCCAATTCACACTAACTAACTATTAAGTACATCTTTTGCCTCAAACTCCTAATTACAGTTTATGAATAGTTAGTAAGGTATGTTAAGTTTAGGTATTGGGGATTAAGGGAAGTAGAATATGGTCATGCAGAATAAGGCATTAATATGTACTTTAAGTACTAATAAACAGTAAAAAGCCTATATGCATGCTAATAAACTACTAGTTAATAGTGAAAATTGGACCCTAAACTAAAGTGTTACCATATTTTCTACATATACATATAATATATGAACTAAATACAGTGGCTGAACTAAGTCATTACACTTTCTCAGTGGCTGACAGGCTGGAGATAGAGGTGTTTTGACAGAGATGGAGTGAGCATTGAAAGCTCTGGAACATTTGTGTGGATGTCTGTGGAGATTGAGAGCAGATAATAGCCTCGGTGTTGACATTCCCTCTCTAACTGTGACCAATTAATGATGGCTGGCTAAAAGAGCATTTCATTAGTTTTTGCCCTTGGCTGTTGCACATGCTTGTGAGGGCTCTGCTGAAAACAGATTAGGACATTAACTCATGAGGGGCTGAAGGACTTGTGGAGTCATGCCTTCAGGCTCTGCCAGGCTTCAAAGATCCACCTATCATCCACCAGCCTGCCAAACGCATTCATCATAAGGCTGCTTTAAAGGTCCAGACCACCGCTTTCACCTGGGCTTCCTTTTTATACATGGTGGAGAGCTTCATGTTTGGAACGGCAAAGTGCACTGCAATAGTATATCAAAGATTACTTAATTGTAAGATTTTATTATGAAAATTTGTAGGGAATTCATTTTATTGTTTATGTGTTAGATATGTTAGGTAAAAGATGCAGGGTCCAAAGAAGAGATGGTAAGAGAGGGAATACTTATGTGGGTTGGATATATTAGGCAGCAAGTGAACATTTTGTCCTCAAAGTTGATGTGTTAGAAGCAGGAAAAATGGGCAAGAGTCCTGTTCTGATGAATCACATTTTCACGTGGATGGCCGGGTGCGTGTGCGTTGCTTACCTGGGGAAGACATGGCACCAGGATGCACTATGGGAAGAAGACAAGCTGGCAGAGGCAGTATGATGCTTTGGGCAATGTTCTGCTGGGAAACCTTGGGTCTTGCCATCCATGTGGATGTTACTTTGACACGTACCACCTACCTAAGCATTGTTGCAGACCATGTACACACTTTTGTGGAAACAGTATTCCCTGGTGGCCTCTTTCATCAGGATAATGCGCCCTGCCACAAAGCAAAAATGGTTCAGGAATGATTTGAGGAGCACAACAACAAGTTTGAGGTGTTGACTTGGCCTCCAAATTCCCCAGATCTCAATCCAATCTAGCATCTGTGGGATGTGCTGAACAAACAAGTCCGACCCATGGAGGCCCCACCTCGCAACTTACAGGACTTAAAGGATCTGCTGCTAACATCTTGGTGCCAGATAACACAGCACACTTTCAGGGGTCTAGTGGAGTCCATGCCTCGACGGGTCAGGGCTGTTTGGCAGAAAAAGGGGGACCAACAAAATATTAGGAAGGTGGTCATTATGTTATGCCTGATCAGTGTATATATAACACAATTAAAAAAACTTCATTATAAAATGTATAGGCCTATTAATTTGCAAGAATTATATTAACAGCAATAATAATAAGAAATTCCTGTTGTAAGAACAGCTAATGTGGTGATAGATGCTGTGTTGTCAGGTGAAAATAATGAGGAAAATACGCTGTCTTTCATTGCTCACTTCACCAAGTGCATTCCAAACAGCTACATTATGACACACAAGTGCCCTGCTCCCTCCAAACTACTCCCCGCTTTATCCCGAGGTTTATTGCAGTCGGCCGGATCTGGGCCATATCCAGATCAGATGGTGGACCTGCACCAGACATGACCAACACATCCCTGAAGTGTCTGCAGAGACCGTGTCAATTAGATTCTCCCCTGAAATTGTTTAATCGACACGGCATCCTCAATAAACCTGTCTCCGGCGTGATGACTCCGATCTTTCGAATATTCCTATTTAATAATTGTTTAATCGACATGTCATCCTCAATAAACCGTCTCCGGCATGATGACTCCGATCTTTCGAATATTCCTATTTAATAATTGTTTAATCGACATGTCATCCTCAATAAACCGTCTCCGGCATGATGACTCCGATCTTTCGAATATTCCTATTTAATAATTGTTTAATCGTCACGTCATCCTCAATAAACCCGTCTCCGGCGTGATGACTCCGATCTTTCGAATATTCCTATTTAATAATTGTTTAATCGACATGTCATCCTCAATAAACCCGTCTCCGGCGTGATGACTCCGATCTTTGGAATAGTCCTATTTAATCATTGTTTAATCGACATGTCATCCTCAATATACCGTCTCCGGCATGATGACGCCGATCTTTCGAATATTTTTTGAATAATTTTTTGCAGCGTATCCCTTATCTTCCCTGCATCAGAGGGCTTCTGTCTTTTTTGACACAACAATTCGGCAATCCGTCATAAATAATCAGGCAACTTTAACCGTGTCTACACCTGGCGCGAGCGGCCAAGCACCCTAAAAAATGAAAGCAATCCTGTCTACATAGATGCGGCGAGAGGCGACGCGACACAACAAATTCCATAAGTTAAACTGAACGCGCGTTATATTTCTGACGCACTTCAAGTAGCTCAGCGGGGGAGATTGATGAGGCGGACCGGGAAGATGCGGGGACTTAGTTAAGTTTTTTTGCGCTTTATTTGGTAATATTTCAAATTAATATGAATAAAATAGTATCAGTAATACATTTTGGCGCCCCTATAGATGAGTGGCGCCCCTAGCATTTGCCTATTCCGCCTATGCCACGGGCCGGCCCTGCTCCGATCTTTCGAATATTCCTATTTAATAATTGTTTAATCGACATGTCATCCTCAATAAACCCGTCTCTGGTGTGATGACTCCAATCTTTCGAATATTCCTATTTAATAATTTTTTAATCGATATGTCATTCTCAATCAACCCATCTCCGGCGTGATGACTCCGATCTTTCGAATATTCCTATTTAATAATTGTTTAATCAACATGTCATCCTCAATAAACCCGTCTCTGGCGTGATGACTCCGATCTTTCGAATATTCCTATTTAATAATTGTTTAATCGACATGTCATCCTCAATAAACTCGTCTCCGGTGTGATGACTCCGATCTTTCGAATAGTCCTATTTAATCATTTTTTTTGCATAGTCACGTCATCCTCAATAAACCAAATATTCCGATTAATAGGGGTCCTTCCCCTGTCCTGTAAAGTTGCCAGAATAATAATCGTACGCTGTTTGTTAATTGGCCAGATGAGAACTGGCACCCTGACTGAGCCTGGTTTCTCCCAAGGTTTATTCTTCTCCATTATGCCACCTGATGGAGTTTTGGTTCCTTGCCACTGTCACCTTTGGCTTGGCTTGCTCAGTTGGGGACACTACATTTTCAACAAAATATCCAAATAAGTTAGTAAACGAAATTAACATTATAAACTAAACTTAATATAAACTAAACTATTACAGATCTGCCCACATTGTTACTGTTTGATAATTGAACTGAGCTGATCACATCACCGTTTTCTCCAAAGCGGTTGTACAGCCGAATCAAATTCTGTTGCATTATTTTCCTGTTTAACACTGTGAAGCTGCTATGAAACAATCTGCATTGTAAAAAGTGCTATATAAATAAAGTTGACTTGACTTGACTTTTCTGTGTTTGAAAATTGCAATTTATTTTAGTTAAGTTTTTTTATTTTTTTTATTTTATGACTGTCCAAAAAAAGGCCGCCATCACACACGTTTCTCTGCTCTTGACTTCCGATTAGGGCTTTGGTCCAGAGCTTATACCTGCCAGAGATGCGTAAAGAGAAAGAAAGAAAGAAAGAAAGAAAGAAAGAAAGAAAGAAAGAAAGAAAGAAAGAAAGAAAGAAAGAAAGACTTAGAAAAAGAAGAGGCGAGGTACTTTATCTTCTGTGTTTCACAATATATCTCCTTCTAGTCTTTGAGCAGACAGGCAGAAGTGAGCATTCAGCAGCAAACAGGGACTGAAACACTGATATGACCTGTCATGTTGACTTGAGAATGCCATAAAAACAGTGTCCAGTGTGGCAGATAAGACTTGTGATTAATGGCTAGTCAACACTAGCATGCTCTGCTGAGGGATCGGGGAGCTTTATGAAAAATGATTGGAGAAAAAAAAGGAGGGGTAATGCATTTTGTATGTGTTTGTGGCTGTTAAATGTTTATTGATGCGATATATTGAATTAAACAGAATGGGGAATGGCTCATTGAAACTGTTATTGAAAAACTGCATTTTGAAAATGAGGAATATTAACATTATTTCCTGCTGTGATATATACAATCAAATTTCATTCAAAATACAAGTTAGCATAAGCAGCTTGGTATGTCTCACCGTTTGGTGTGTGTGAGCGCGAATGCATATGTAAACACTCATGGAGGCCTGGAGTGTGTTTGTGCATGTCGTTCTGAGTTTATGCTAATGAGCCGCAGAGGGCAAAGAGGGAGGGATGAGCTCTTCTAACGGCTTTTTGAATGAGATGAATGGGTTACAGATGGCACACTCAATACATTAAAATGAGACATGCAAAGCAGGGGCGGGGCTTCCTCAAGATGGGGGCTTTCCTAAAGAAGCTCAGCACCTGTCTATCTTTCGTCATGGATGTATGCAGACACACATATGATGCAAAAACACGACTTACTCACCATAACAAATAAGCATGGACAGGCCTCAACCAGACTAAAAGAGCTGTGTAATCAACTCATTAAACCAACAAAATTGCATATATAGAAGCTCTCTAAAGCTATTTTAGGTCATATTTAGTGATCTCACTCTGGGTCAATAAAGAGTGGAACTATTAATGTCATCATCAGCTTAGTGTCATGTTTTCCAGAATAAAAAAAGGAAATTGTGACCTCATGAATCAATGTGACTTTATATGCTTTGTTTCACATAATTGTGACGTTATCCCCTGGTTTCACAGTCAAGGCTTAAGCTAGTCCTAGACTAAAATTCATGTTTGAGCTGATTTAATTGAAGGCAACTTGCCCTGACATATCTCAAAATATGTCAGAGGCATTATTTTGTCTCAAGACACACACAGGGGTGGCAGGGACTTGCCAAGGGAAAGACACCTGCTCACTGTGGAGGCTTACGGTGGAAATACTCGTATGGGTGTCGCCGGAGGGGAACCATGCACACGGGGCACCTGGCCGGACATGAGGGTCTGGGCTCGAAAAGGCAGACTGAACTGATGTCGACGTCGACCGTGCTGGAGGAACTCAGGGCTCTCGGGGAGCTCACCTGAGGAGAATAATCGCACGTATCCAGTCCATGGAGTGGAATGGCGAGCAAGCGAAGACACCTGAGCCTGGTCCATTACCGGCCACCCGTAGGGGCGAGTACATAGTCGAACACTGTCTCCACTCTGAGATTATAGAATCTGGCGAATGTGTTAGGTGTCGCCCAGCCTGCAGCTCTGCAGATGTCTGTTAGCGAGGCGCCATGCGCTAGAGCCCAAGAGGTGGAGTGTGGAGGGTGGAGTGTGCCCTAACCCCAAGGGGACATGGTCGACCTTGCTGCTGGTAAGCCAAAACAATGGTGTCCACTATCCAGTGAGACAACCTCTGCTTTGAGAGAGCTCTTCCCTTCCGCTCTCCACCATAACAGACAAAGAGCTGGTCTGAGGTCCTGAAACACTGCGTGCTGTCTACATAGGCGCGGAGAGCGCGTACTGGACTGAGCAATGCCAAGGCTGGGTCTGCCTCCTCCAAAGGCAGCGCTTGCAGGTTCACCACCTGGTCTCGGAACGGAGTGATGGGAACCTTGGGCACATATCCGGGCCCGGGGTCTCAGGATCACGTGAGAGTTACCCGGTCCGAACTCCAGGCACGCTTCGTCAACCGAAAATGCCTGCAGGTCCCCTACCCTCTTAAGAGAGGCCAATGCGGTCAGCAGAGCCGTCTTCATAGACAGAAACTTAATATCGACCGACCGCAAAGGCTCAAAGGGAGGCCTCTGCAGAGCACTTAAGACTACTGAGAGGTCCCAAGAGGGAACGAGAGGAGAGCGAGGAGGATTCAGTCTCCTCGCTCCCCTCAGGAACCTGATGATCAGGTCGTGCTGACTTACCTTTTTGTCTCCCAGGAGATCGTGGTGGGCAGATTTTGCGGCCACATACACTTTAAGGGTGGAGGGAGACAGCCTTCGCTCCAATCCTTCCTGGAGAAACGATAGCCACACGTGGAGCTTCCAGAACGCCGGACGCGGGTGCCAAAGGGTGCCCCGTCTCTGAGTGAGAAGGTCTCGTCTCAGAGGAATAGGCCAGGGAGGGGCTGTCGCAAGGAGTAGCAGTTCTGAGAGCCAGGTCTGGCCGTGCCAATACGGGGCGACCAACATGACCTGCTCCTTGTCCTCCCTGATCTTGCACAGTACCCATGCGAGAAGGCTCACTGGGGGAAACGCATACTTGCGTAGACCCGGCGGCCAGCTGTGCGCCAGTGCATCCGTGCCGAGCGTGCCCTCGGTCAGGGAATAATACAGGGAGCAATGGGAAGAGTCCTGGGAGGCAAACAGGTCTACCTGTGCGCCGCCGAACCATTCCCATATCAGCTGGACCGTCTGGGGATGGAGTCTCCATTCTCCAGGAAGTGGCTGAAGCCGTGAGAGCTCGTCGGCTGCACGGTTCAGGACTCCCGGGATGTGGACAGCATGAAGGGACCTCAGATGCTTCTGACTCCATAAAACGAGATGGCGGGCGAGTTGAGACATACGGCGGGAGCGTAGACCGCCCTGGTGGTTGATGTACGCTACAACGGCCGTGTTGTCTGTCCTGACTAGTACATGTTGACCCCTCAGCAACGCTCGGAAGCGGTGCAGGGCGAACCGTACTGCCAGTAACTCGAGGCAATTGACATGCAGAAGGCCCTGTCCAGGAACCCGCGGCTGCTTGTCCATTGCACATAGCACCCCAGCCAGTGGCGGAGGCATCTGTTGATACAACAACTTGCCTGGAAACTCATTCTAAGGACAATCCGGTCTGTAGAAAACTGAGGTTCGACCACGGGGTGAGAGTCTGTAAGCAGGCCCGAGTCACTTGTACCCAAAGCGTGCCAGACCTTCATGTCCCCTCTCGGACTTGATCGCGTAGCCAGTGCTGAAGCGGTCTCATATGTAGTAATCCGAGCGGCGTCACCGCGGCTGCAGATGCCATATGCCCCAGGAGCCTCTGAACTCGTTTCAGTGTAACCGCACTCTCGCCCTCGATTTGACGAAGGCAAGTCAGCAGAGACTGCGCGCACGCTCGCTGGTAAGCAGCACGCACCTGGCGACCGAGTCGGAAACCATACTGAGAAAAGAGATCCTCTGCACGGGGCAGAGTCGCTCTTCTCCCAGTCAACCTGAAGGCCCAGACGGGCTAAGTGCCGGAGCACTTGGACTCTGTGTCCGCAGACCTGCTTACGAGAGTGACCCAGAAAGAGCCAGTCATCGAAGTAGTTCAGGATGCGAACCCCGTGCTGCCTGAGTGGCGCAAGGGCTGCTTTGATAGACTACGTAGAGTCACGAGGGGACAGAGCTGCCCGAATGGGAGGACTGCGTACTGGATGTCCGCCCCTCGAAGCAAACCGTAGGAACGGTCCGGGTCGAGGAAGGAGACATGAAAGTAAGTGTCCTTCAGGTCAAACGCTGCAACCAATCTACCGGACGAACGCGTCCGAGGAGGCGTTCACTGCCGACATCCTGAACGGAAGCCTGTGAAGGGATCGGTTCAGGACGGGCAGGTCCAGGGGCGGTTGAGGAGGCAGGCTCAGTCAACCCCCCCATATCACCAGGTAAGGCCAGGAAATTCTCCCGGACCATAGCTGTGGACATCGCCCAACCGAGGGAGCGTGTGGCCACCTTCACCACCCAGAGGGCGGGATCAGTGGCGGCACGCAGCTCAAAAAAGAGCCCTGGGTCAGCTCCACCCTTGTGCATGTGCAAAGGGGCGGCGGCCTACCCCTTAGCACTGCAGGACCACGCCACAGAAGTAGACGAGCCCACAGGCTTAGGGAGGGTGCTTAGGACAGCCACGCCACGTCAAAGCCCTCTGTGGACAACGTAGTCCTTGCCCACCTTGGGATGCGGCGATCGTCATCTCGCTGCTATCTGGAGTGTGAAAGAAACGAACGAGGCGTCAGAGACGGGCCGCTGTTTCAGTCCATCACTCGCGGGAAGCGATGTGCGAGAGGGGGGCGTGGCCCGAGGAACGTATCGTCGGGGTTCTTAATACCACAGCACCGCCCTCAGGTCACCCTGGCCACCAGCCAAAGTACCACCTCTCTCAGAGACGGTAGATTGGGGTGTGGCAGAGGGGACTCTCTCTCCTCACGGAGATCACTGAGTCTCGACCGCGACATCGCGATGGCCACGTTCCCGCAGTGGGACATCCACAATCACTGCCCGAACGTGCTGAAGCCCAAACACTTTGAGCAGTGAATGTGCCCATAGACAGCAACGGAGATCGATCGCACCCGGAAGTGCACAGGCGAAGCGTCTTGAAAAAGACATGCCACGCGCAAGCTCTTTTTGTGAGAGGAAACCTCGCAGTCGATGCCGAAGCGCCCAGGGAAACACACACCAGCTGTCTAGCAGACCACCACGCAGATCAGCAGGCAGGAAGTATGCGATCACTGGAACGTGCCGTCACACCAACACCGACTGGAAAGCTGCTCGTCTCGAAGAAGCTGACAGAGTCTCAGAAGGCTTGTGAGGAGTGAAGAGGTAGGTACTCTTGGCTCCGAAAGCAGAAACATAATGCGATATTGCCACGTACTTCCTTATATACTCACGCGGTGAGGCGGAGTTACGTATGCAAAATTCGCATGCCCCATGGCATTGGCACGTCATTGGGAGTTTTCTATATGCTCGAAGATGATAGGATTCTAAGCGAAACCCCCATTCGTTAGTCACTAACGTACGTCGTAGTGACTGAACGAAAGGGAACTTTGTATCTCACAATGTGACTTTGTATGTTGCAATAACGGTTTTGTGTCTTGTAATTGTGACTTTGTTTCACATAATTGCATCTTTATATCTTGCAATGTGATTTTAAATCTCACAGTGACTTTATATCTCACAACTGCATCGTCCTTTCTCGTATTGAGATTTCAGATCTCAATGTGATTTAAGTCTCACAATATGACTGTATCTTGCAATATTGACTTAATACCTCACAAATTGCAAATGTTTTTCTCGTAATTACGACTTCATATATCGCAATGTGATTTTAAATCTCACAATGTGACTTTATGCCTCACTGTAGTAATGTTGGTTTGCACGGGAAGAAGGAGGCGGGAACCGGCGAACATTCAAAAACTTTTAATAAACAAACACAAAATAAAATGGCGGCGGCAGCCCCTCGCGGCCGACTGCCGCCTACATACAAACACAAATGAACATAAAATGAAAATAAAACTGCAGCGTACACATAACATAACTAAAACAACACAAAATCCAGGCCTGGTCCTCTCTCGTCCCTCACTGTCGTCGCTCCTCCTTTATACTCCCTCACTCCTCCGCGAGACCCGAGATCGCTGCAGCGCACAGCTGGCGCTCATCCTCCCTGATGAGCGCTGCCTCGTCCCGCCCTCACGGTCCCTCGACCTCGCTGCTCGCCATTACAACTTTGTTTCTCATAATTGCACATTTATATCTTGCAAATGTTTTGCGTAAATGCGACTTTGTGTAAGATAATTGCGACTTTATATCTCACTACATCTAACAATAATGACTATAGCTCACAACATGACTTTATATTTTACAATTACAGCTTTGTTTCTCGTAATTGTTACTGTGCATCTCATAATTGTTACTTTATATCTCGCAATGTGATTGTAAATCTCACAATGTGACGTTATATCTCACAACTGCGACTTTGTTTCTCGTAATTGTCAATCATGGGAGACCCATCTCCCATTTCCTTTAAAAGCCAGTTGAGCTCACACCATTGCGGATTTGCTATTTACATGGAGGAATTTACTACTGGAAAAACTGAACGCTTTTCCAGAGAGGAAACGGATCTGCTCATCATTACTGATTATCCATTATGACATGTAGGCATTTTTATATTTATATACACAATAATATTATTTTACATTTTAAACCTTTAATTTTTCATATTTAAAAATGTTTGTGTGCTGCTGTGCGTCCGTGTGTGTGTAATAATCAGAGTGTACGCGCGTTGTGCACCCGCCTATAGGCACATATTACTAACATGCTCTTTAAATAACAAAAACAATATTGCACCATTGACTTTAGACCAGGTTTTAGTTGGTCAATGCAGTCGTTTTCAGTTGCCTCAAAATAGCAACGCACCAACAATGCGCCTGAACACACCTCGTTTTCAGACCAGCGTACAAATGGGTGCCAATGCATTTTCTATTTAAACAACGTGGTGCAGTAAGTGAAAATGATGTCTGCGTCGGGCTGAAACTAGCAAAAAACAATTGTGTCGCGTGTATGATAGGGCCCTAGATCTCACAATTACAAATTTTTCTAATAACTGGAACTTTATATCTTGCAATGGGATTTAAATCTCACAATATGATTTTAAACTTTGTTTCTCTTAATTGTGAATTTGTTTCTAATAACTGTGACCTATATCTCAATGTTATTCTACTATAACAGTGACTATATTTCACATGATTTTATATCTCATTGTTACAATTTTGTACTGTTTCTCAATCACATTTACATGCTTCTTTACATTTTGCAATATGATTTTAAATCTCACAGTGTGACTTTATATCTTTGCTTCTCAAAATTGCAACTTGGGAAGTGCCAGTGTTTATATCTTGCAATGTGATCTAAATCTCACAATGTAACTTTAAATCTTGAAATGTGACTTTATATTGCACAATTGCAACTTTGTTTTTTGTAATTACGACAATTTTTGGTTTCTTGTAGTTGTGACTATATCTCACAGTGTGATGGTTTTATAGTACTTTTTAATCCACTTTTACTGTGTGAAAAATAGCAGCTTGGACATTCCACTAAATAATTTCTTCAACAGAACAAAACCATTCCTTAAATAATAATGAGGGCTTGTGTGATTCTACAGTTTGGCTTTTCAAGACATTCCCAGAGGTCTTTATGAGTTAAAAGGTGGAGAGGAGGTCAGAGTGTTTGAGGTAAATGTTTCTGATTCAGGAGGAGCAATGAAGTGGAGAAATATCATTAGGAAGCATGGCGTTAGTTTTCATTGTTATGCTGACGATACTCAGCTCTATATTCCTTCACGCCCTGAAGAAATTTACCAATTCACAAGATTAACAGAATGCATAGCTGATATAAAACACTGGATGACCGGTCATTTCCTGCAACTCAATTCAGAAAAAAATTATTTTTTTATTATTGGACAAAAAAGCTCCACAAGTAGTAACCTAGAATACTGTCTAACACTTGATGGCTGCTCTGTCAAGTCCTCGTCGTCAGTGAGGAATCTGGGTGTGCTCTTTGATACCAATCTTTCGTTTGAAAGCCACGTTTCTAGCATCTGTAAAACTGCATTCTACCATCTTAAAAATATATCTAAATTACGGCACATGCTCTCAATGCAAAATGCTGAACAGTTAGTTCATGCGTTCATGACCTCAAGGTTAGATTATTGTAATGCTTTACTGGGTGGTTGCCCTGCTCGCTTAATAAATAAACTCCAGCTGGTCCAAAACGCAGGAGCTCGAGTACTTACTAGAGCCAGGAAGTATGACCATATTAGCCCAGTTCTGTCAACATTGCACTGGCTGCCTATTAAACATTGCATACATTTTAAAATCTTGCTTATTACTTACAAAGCACTAAATGGTTTAGCTCCCCAATACTTGAGCGAGCTCTTAGCACATTATACTCCATCACATCTACTGCGCTCTCTAAACTCTCAACTCTCTGGCCAGTTGATAATACCGAGAATATCCAAATCAACTGCATGTGGTCGATCCTTTTCCTATTTAGCTCCTAAACTCTGGAACAGTCTTCCTAGCATTGTTCGGGAAGCAGACACACCCTGTCAGTTTAAATCTAGACTAAAAACACATCTCTTTACTGTGGCATACACATAAAACACTTTTTCAATAAAATGATTGTTAGGCTGCATTAACTAGGTCAGCCGGAACCGGGAACACTTCCTATAACACCTGATGTGCTCGTTACATCATCAGAAGAATGGCATCTACGCTAATGATAGTCTCTCTGTTTTATCCCGAGGTTTACTGCAGTCAGCCGGATCCGGGCCATATCCAGATCAGATGCTGGACCTGCGCCCAGAGAAGACCAACGCATGACCCTGAAGTGTCCGTAGAGACCGTGATTAGACTCCCCCTAAAACTGCCTCATCGGCACAGCATCCTCAATAAACCCGTCTCCAGCGTGATGCCTCCGATTGTTCGAATATTACAATTTAATAATACTTAAATCGATATGTCATCCGCAATAAACCCGTCTCTAGCGTGTTGCCTCCGGTCCTTCGAATATTCCGATCTATTATGACCTCTGACCTGTAAAGTTGCCATAATAATAATAATAATAATAATAATAATAATAATAATAATAATAATAATAATATGCTGTTTGTTAATTGGCCAGAGGTGAACTGGCACCCCGACTGAGCCTGGTTTCTCCCAAGGTTTATTTTTCTCCATTAGGTCACCTGATGGGGTTTTGGTTTCCTTGCCACTGTTGCCTCTGGCTTGGCTTGCTCAGTTGGGGACACTAAATTGTTCTAAATTTTTCAACTAAATATCCAAATAAATCTAATTATTAAACTAAATTAACCATATAAACTAAATTACTGATCTAATTACTGATCTAAAGCCCACACTGCCACTGTATGATAATTGAAATGAACTTATGACATCACCATTTTCTCCAGAATGGCTATACGGCTGAATAAAATTATGCTGCATTATTTTCCTGTTTAACACTGTAAAGCTGCTTTGAAACAATCTGCACTGTTAAAAGAGCTATATAAATAAAGTTGACTTGACTTGACTTGAAATGAATGCTGGGAGTGTGAGGTTCAGCTGATTTCTCAGCTTGTATATCTCCTTAGTGTCACTCTGACCACTGACACGTGCTGAGCACTGCCTTCTTTCACCTCCTCCGTCATCCCCCATCACACCGTCTGGCTACACCTACCCTGGTATAACCCCCTGATCTCCACAAAGACACACTGACCAGCCCTCTTTATGGCAAACACACCACATGTCCATTTTGCTGTAATTCGTGGGTGTATAGATTTTTTTGAGAGACACCAACATAGATGCCAGGATTTTGCTCAGAACATGCAGGCTGTTGGATTGATCAGACTGTTCTGCTTATTTCACCAATGGATGAAAAGCATACCAAAGAAGATATTTAACTCCTTCCAGTTTGTCCGGATTTGGAATAATAATAAGCCAAATAACATAAGCCAAATAATAACTTACATATTAATTTAGAGCTGAAAACTTAAGCTGACTTAATAATTACTCAATAATTGGCAAGGCAAGGCAAGAAGTTAATATTGAGTCAATTATATTGTGCAGTGCACACAACATAGCCTATTACATGGTCTATTTTGCACCACTAAGGAATATGGCTCCAAACAAAGTCAAAGCAGAATCATCTGCTGCCTTTCTGAGTTCTAATATGGAGGGAAAGACTGTTCCAGAGCCTGGGAGCAGCCACCGAAAAAGCCTGGTCACCTTTAGCTTTAAAACGTGAATGAGGGACTGAGAGGAGTAATTGACTAGATGACCGATGAGATCTTGAGGCAGTATACGGGATCACATACTTGACCGGTAGCCAGTGTAGAGAGCCGAGTACATGAGTAATGTGTTCACGTTTTCTAATGCCAGTCAATAATCTGGCTGCCATATTTTGCACCAATTGTAAACAATTTAAAGCAGATTTAGGCAAACCCAGATAGAAGGAATTACAGTAGTCTAACCATGATGTTATAAATGCATGAAAATTCATTTCAAGGTCCTTCTCAGAAAGCATCTTCTTGATTTTAGCAATATATCTTAACTGAAACAAACTGCTTGTCAAAAAAAAAGGTTGGATCAGGTTTCTGGCACAGTCGCACACATTGGTAGAGAGTGGATAATGCCAGAAGTCAGAACTGATGTGCGAAAGACGATTATTTCAGTTTTAACGCTAAACTGAATTTAATGTTACAAAAACATTCAAACAGATTAGACACAGAACAGCTGTTATTTTTAACAGGGGGATAAAGCTGAGGGTCATCGACATACAAATTATATGATAAGTTGTGTTTCTGAATAATATGACCAAGGGGAATCATATATAAAGCAAAAAGAAGATGACCCAAAATGGAACCCTGTGGAACACCATAAGATATTTGAGCAAGAGCTGAGAAAGATTTCCCTACATTAACAGAAAAAGTTCTCTCTTTAAAAACACTTCAGCACATGTGGTTCAGAAAAGTAGTTCTGATAGAAAGGTGTCACAGTGCATCGCAGTTTGTTGTGTGTATGGCTGCATAGCCGCAGACCAGTCAGGACCCCTGACTGCTGACTCCTGTACACCGCCGAAAGCGCCAACAGTGGGCATTTGAGCATCAGAACTGGACCACGGAGCAATGGAAGAAGGTGACCTGGTCTGATGAATCACGTTTTCTTTTACATCACGTGGATGGCCGGGTGCGTGTTGCTTACCTGGGGAGGCAGTGTAATGCTTTGGGCAATGTTCTGCTGAGCAAACATGGGTCCTGCCATCCATGTGGATGTTACTTTGAAACGTACCACTACCATTGTTGAAGACCATGTACACCCTTTCAGGGAAATGTTATTCCCTGGTGACTGTGGTATCTTTCAGCAGGATAATGCGCCCTGCCACAACGCAAAAATTATTCAGGAATGGTTTGAGAAACACAACGAGTTTGAGGTGTTGACTTGGCCTCCAAATTTCCCAGATCTCAATCCAATGGAGCATCTGTGTTATGTGCTGAACAAACAAGTCCGATCCATGGAGGCCCCACCTCGCAACGTATAGGACTTGTAGGATCTGCTGCTAACATCTTAGTGCCAGATACCTTCAGGGGTCTAGTGGAGTCCATGCCTTGATGGGTCAGAGCTGTTTTGGCAGTAAAAGGGGGACCAACACAATATTAGGACATAATGTTATGCCTGATCTGTGCATAGCTGTTCTCAAACTAAGCTCATGCGCCACTGACAAAAACCTGACATAACAGAAACTCTTCTAAACTAGCATAAAACATTAAACACTACTAAATCACTACTAAAAGCATAATTTAACACTTAAGTTTGGCAATTAATGTCGCTTTTGAGTGTCATGGCAAAGCATGCTGGGAAATAGAAATCCCAGCCCAGTTTCGGTTAAATTTAAGTTTAAGAAACAAGTTCATAAAACTCAAAACAATTAAACAATTCAGATTACTTAAAATGAGTCAGCTGTGAGAACTCAAAGAAAAAGAATGACCTAAATAACTCATAAAAGTTCATTTGTTTGAACTAATTTGTTTAATATTTTGAGTTGGCTCTCCTCAAATCAATTAATTCTTTTGAGCATTAGGGTTGAGAAACGCATACGTGCATCACACGCTAGAACAAACTTTTTTTGGTTTTCGTGCTTCACGCAGACGCAAGAACTGTTTAGGTTTGTTCACAAGCTTCTGTTTACCATATACCATAATGCTTTATGTGTGTTTGTTTATATGTGAATAAAAGTAAATCTGTTCATCACATAAAGCTATCATATCTCTTCACAAGACTTGGATTAAACCGCTCAATTCATATGAATTTGTTTAACGATGTCTTCATAACCTTTTGAGATCGTTTAAGATTTAGTTACCTGGACTTTAACTGGGACAGAATTCTCTCAGATCTTATTAAAAAATATTTTCATTTGTGTTTCAAAGATTAACCAAAGTCTTTTGGGTTATAACTACACGAGAGTGAGTAAATGACAGCATTTTTATTTTAAGGTGAACTATCCCTTTAAATGTTTATGAAAAATATTAAATTACAATGAGATGATTTTATCACTATTGATGTTGGCAGTATTACAGTATAACAATTGGATTGCATAATCCGTTCTTCATTGTGTCATCAAGGTATTGAAAATTCCTTGGTATTCAATCAAAGATTATATTTACCCATGGTTCCCATTCATCAGAGGAGAAAGCCTAAATGCGATTATGTAGACGAGGGATTAATGTGGAGATAAGCACAAGGTAATGCATGGTAATGATCTGACAGGAGTATTCCTCCTCCTTCATTTGCATATCTTAAAGTGCTGACAGGTGTGCCAGGGCACGAGGTAGAAATGAAGGCCAGTGGACGCCGATAAGACACTGTGGGGTGTTTCTTACCTTTGAATGTTGCCGATAATATGGACATTGGTTCTCTCTCACACACACACACACAAGCATGAAAACACTCTGAGTATGTTTGTAACAGATAACATACTGTAGATGACTTGCTGGACCATCTCTATGTCTAATGTAGTCTGTCTGCAGCTCTGTTGTGGGCTGTAGGCTCTTGTGAGGGCACTGATAAATCAAGGCGAATGTTATACTGAGGTATTTTTTTGTATTCGCACACACATACACTCTTTGCGGTGTGCCTCATGCATCATTTTATCTGAATCTGCCACATGTTGTTGATTTTTCTCCACCGACAGCCCTGTCTCGTAATATATGCTTGGCTGGTGCTTATAACAGTACAGAATCAATCGTTATATTGGCTACACACCACACTGGAAATGCTGAAATATCCTTCTCAACAATAAATGTACTGTGGCCTGCTCGTAGGATAGCCTATCCTTTATTAGGACTATTTAATCCATGCAATCTATATCATACAGCAACATCATTACAAGAAAATGTTCTTCTGTATTCTTATTGACTGGCAGTGCGTGTACATATGTCAAATGTCAGAGATAATTGGGCAGAGGTGCAAATGGAAAACAAATTTATATTCATTACTGACAATGCGAATATATCTCCCATTGGGTTTTTACCAAGTTAAATCCTCTTTTGCGTGCAGGTGTCTTTGGGTCTTTCTTAGGAATCTGTGCTTTTCTGTCCCTTTTTATCCCTTCTACTGGAATAATTCAAAGGAAAAATCCCAGATACTAAACTTTTAACTCTGTATGGTGTCATGCAACATAAATTAAATTTGTATTTATGTTTTTTTCACAGGCAATTTGCATGTTTCCATATATCACCATATACACTTTAAAGGATTAAATAGAATTTATAAAAAAATATATAAAATTTGAAATAAAAAATTTAAACATCATCACTGCATAGCTTTCTTTCTGAAATGCATTATCTCACTTTGTCCATGTACTTTCTTTTCTTTGATTGGTCATTTTAAAAAAAAATGTCACAGTCTTTGACAGTATTTGTCGATATATCAACTTAATATTTCATTTTCATTTGTTTTTAAATTGGTACAAAGAATACAAAAATTGAAAGTGAATACTTTGGTGTGGTGCAATGATGCAATATTTGTGATGACCTTCAGCCTTGTAATATTTTCTATGTAACAGGGATGAATTGTTATTTCTATGTAACAGGGATGAATTGTTATTTGAAAGAGAAATTTCATAACTAATATACATATATATAATTAGATTATGTGAAGACATTGATGATTATACCAGAATTTACACAGTTATCTATATTGACAAATAACCATTAATGCTGTAAACACGTATTTAGGACTAAGGGGGAAAATCCATATTTGCAGATGATTTATTGGATATAACAGCATCCATTGTGTTTATGGGAAATATGGTCATACTGCTGAGTAGAAAAATATGATTTACTTACAAATTCAACCATATCCATTTCAAATAATATAATAAAATGTATTTTAATTTTCAAAATATGTATTCATTGGTTTATGTATCGGTTTGCTGAGAATGAGACCTCTATAGAAAGCATTTATAAGTTATTTTACTCTTAATCACGTGAACCTCATACACACAGATTGTAGACACTGCAGACAATCACAGCAGAATGGTCTTCTAACTGTCTTCTGACACTGCTCATGCAGGGTCCCCAGGAGTCACTGTATCAATTGTGGTGCTGTTATTGGGGTGTAATCGGGCATGAGAAAGGCCAGCTTGCTGAAGGTTGGGGGCTATTGTGAGGGTCCCATCTGTGACTGCTGTGTGGAAAGGGGGGTACTGGCCTGGAGGTCTCTGACACATGTCTGTGAATGGTGGGTGTGAGAAGGGGCAATCGAGAAGCAGCTGATACGCCCGGAAGTGTGGGTGCATTGAACGACCTGTCTTTTGCAATAAATATTTTGCATTTACCCCCAACCCCCAACCACACCTTTTTTTTTTTTTACTGTGTACCAATGTTTTATTATTGTTAAAAGACGCTTAAAATACATATTGATCTGTTTTCGGGTGTGCATGTGTCTTTTCCTCTTCCAGCATAAAACTTCATATTGTCATATTGACTAACTTGTCTTTGAGTGCACATTAAGCGCCATCTCCACACTGAGACCCATTTGAGAGTGAGAGTGATGGCTGATTGATCCCATGGCTTCCCTCTGCCGGGATCAGTGGGTCAGTCTGCGGGAGATGATAAGCTGAGATGGAACAGGGCTATCACTGCTCTGGGGTCAGGACCCCTCTGTAAATTGAGCTGATTACTACCGCTGCAGGTCAGTTTTGCAGGGAAGATCCGTAATCAACAGCCAGGCAGACAGTACATTCTGCAGTAATGGACATGGCTGAAAACTGTTAGTCACACAGTGCAGTCACAATATAGCACAGCCGGTGGCTCATAAAATGGTTACTTTAAAATAAAAATAAAAGAACAACTTTGACCAAAAATCTACCCTTCTTATGTTAGAAGATCTAGACCATGTAAAGTAAAGGTAACAGTTTGCCTCTCTGGGTGCTGTTTCCGCCACAGAATAAAAAATAAAAAAGGTAATTGCGAATTTATATCTCTCAAGACTTTATAACACGCAATTCCGACTTCATATCACACAATTCTGACTTTATACAGTCCCTCCGGAAAAACACGATTATGTGATCGCATGATTTAATGCATAAACAGCCAAAGTCCGCATATTTATGTGGGGGCCGCATTTTTTCAAAAACGCCGCACTTTCGCAGCGTAAATTGCCTATTTCCACATGCAAAATATGCGGGGCTAGCATGATTTCATAATCCCTGCATTTTCGTTGCAAAAAAGTCATATATATTAGCAGAAAGTTGAAAAATGTTTGTTTACTTCACACAAGAGCCGCCATTTCCCCCTATTGCCATGGGAACGTTTTAAAGTGACGTAATTATCCGACGTGAACGTCATCGAAAAGCTGCAAACCCCATGGTGAAACCATAGATATCGTGAAACCATGATGAAGCACGCAAATTCCCATTTGCCAACAAAAATAACAGCAAAAGACCGCGCAAAGAAATTTCAAAAAACAGCATCATGAAGCTTCAAAGCGTTATGAATCAGTGAGTCGATTCAGCGGTTTGAAGCGTTATGAATCAGTGAGTCGATTCAGCGGTTGGATCGCCAAAGTCACGTATTTCAGCAGTTTGACACGCGATCCGAATCATGAATCGACTCGCTGATTCATAACGCTTCGAAGCTTCATGATGCTGTGTTTTGAAATCGGTCATCACTATATAAGTTGTTATTTAGGTTTTAGCACAAAAACTATTCTCGTCACTTCATAAAGTTATTGTAGAACCACTGTAGTGAGATGGACTTTTGTGGGTCTTGAGAGTGTAAAGTGCAATGTGCCAATGGAGGCCTTTCTGAGCCATCGGATTTCAACACATATCTTAATTTGTGTCTGAAGAGGTCTGACGGGTGTCGAACGACATGAGGGGAAGTCATTAATGACAGAATTTTCATTTTTGGTTGAACTAACCGTTTAAGAGATTGCACTTTGTGCATTGGAAGCACTCAAATGTCTGTTTTGTATAGCTACCTCTGTAAAACAGGAAGTTATTTATTATTTTTTTTCAGAAGTTGTAGCATATTCCTTTTGTAAAGCTACAGAACTTGTTTGACTCAATGTTTTGTACATTTGAGCCATGTGTTTATTAAGGTCTTCAATAAAACAAGATGAAAACTTAAATATTCCCAGCACTTTCTGTGATGTAGTGCTTTTTTTCTCTTTTTCATCAAACTGCAGTTTTTGCAAGTTCCCATAATTTTATCGCATAAAATTGCATAAATATCCCACATTTTCCATTGCATTTTTCAAGAAAACGTGCCGCATAATCAAGGATTTTTGCCCGCAACAATCACAAAAAAAAGCCGCATTTTTCTGGAAGGATTGTTTATATCATGCAAATCTGACTTTAGAAGTCGCAATTCTGACTATATAACACGCAATTGCGACTTTATGTCTCGCAATTCTGACTTTATAATATGCAATTCTGACTTTATAACACACAATTGTTAGCCTGACAAGCCAGACCAAAATCAAGATGTTGGGTCTGGGGACACATCATTGGCAGGGCTCAATCCGAGGAGTGAGATAAACAGTTGTCTTTCAAATTCCCTTTGCACGCAATAGGATAGCGCTACAACCAACCAGAGTGCTATCAGTGGTGAGACAACAATCACAAGCGGGTTGTGGAGTATCCGGTCGGCAAAACTCAGAACACATCTTCCTTTTAAAGAATGACTTCAGTGCCATTCTTTGTTAGCAGGGAAATAGCAGGAAATTCATGTGGAACCATCGCAACTATGCCGTCATTATGTTAAGCCCGCCCACTGACTTTATACACAAAGTTACTGGTCTGACTAGAGTTTGGTTTTTCAAGCTTGCAAGCCAACGGAGAATTGCTAGATGACCCTGGCTGCAAATTACATTTGCTGCCGCTAGGGTGCGTCTAGATTTCTAGGCTACACAATTGTGACTTTATAACTCACAATTCTGACTTTTTTTCTCAGAATTGTGTGATATTGAGTATTTTATACTGTTGTCTGAGGTCAACTTATGACGTTCATGTGGTCTTCAAAAACATCATAATGAATAAGTAATAGGCTACTTTCTTCACTGGTTTTGAGGCTCTCTGAAAAACGATCGGTTTTGATGGGCGTGCCGCACTGAAGACTTGGAAGTAAACGTCCACGGCTAGGATTGGATAAGATTTGCATATTTAATGAGCTTCTGCTCCCCTGTCAGTGACAGCGTGTGGTAAACGGCAACCGGAATGAATCGCCCAGCCCACAGCCAGGGCTCGCAAAATGTCTTTATCAAACAAACACAATGATTCATCTCTCATCCACCCGCGATTGATTTGAATGTAATTTCTGTATCATTTCGCCCGATCATCAGTGAATATAACCGCGAACTGTACACACACACTCGCACGCAAGGCCGTCTGAAAAGCACATAGCCCCGGGACTTTGGGTTTTGTGAGCTGGTGTTACAAGTCCGAGTCTGATCACGAATGAACCAATAACACCTTCTCCAGCCTGTGACAGCGTGGTAATCAATAGATATCAAACAATCTGTAACAATGCAATACTTACACATATAAAAACATGTTTTACTCACATAAGTGTGTTGCACCGTTCCTGTCGGATCCAATATAGAAGGCACAGCATTGTGTTTTAATCTCAATATGTCTGCAAATCCAGTCTCGACCTTTTATCTTGTTTACTATCGATTCCGCATTGTTTAGCTCTACGAGTTGGTGGGCAGGCTTGAGGCGGTGCTTCTGCGTCCTACTATGCAAAATTGCGAGTTTATATCTCACAATTCTGACTTTATAACTTGCAATTCTGACTTTATATCACGTAATTCTAACGGAGCAATTCTGACTTTATATCACATGCAATTGCGAGTTTATATTATATAGAATTGCGAGATGTAAAGTCGCAATTATCTTTTTTATTATGTTAACAAGTTTCTTACCTGTTTCTTACCTGTTTCATTTTTGTATGACCAAAAATATCACATTATTAGTTTATTAGATTTTTTTTATGTTATGTCTAATACAAATGAAGGAGACATTTTACATGCATTTCTGACACAAATATTATATTTAGTCCACATCATAGTTGTTACTATATACTCTATATATATTGAGTTCTGTAGCACAACCTGAATGCTCTATTGTCCAATAAGTATCCAGAAATGGAGCAATCGATTTTATAATGGTATATATCACTCAAGACATGAATGTGGTTAGTTGTTACTCAGTTAAAACTCAGTTAAAATTTCATTATACTATAAATAGTATATAAACATTAATATAGTAACATATTTTCATATAATAAAATATTGTATTGTGTAAAAAGTATTTGACCAATTAAGTATAATATAAAAAAATGTATACATGTATTTGCATTACAGAACAAACAACTGCCATTTATTTATAGCACAGGAACAGTACATATTATATTATATTATATTATATTATATTATATTATATTATATTATATTATATTATATTATATTATATTATATTATATTATATTATATTATATTATATTATAATGCAAAGGTTGATCCTGCTTTGCCTTGTTCGGGAAATAAACAAAATAACTGCTCAAACTTTGTTTAAAATGTAAATTACTCCATATTAATTTATACAGTCATGCTGTTGGACTGAATATTAACATGATATCAGATTCTATATGATTTTTACAAAATGATGTGATGGACTATGAAATTTGGTCATCTTTGACAAACATAACTGGAGAAAAAATTGAAAAATAAAATTGAAAAAGCGTGTCACACTTTCACAAAATTCTGTGCTCTACATGGTATATACATTATATATTATATTTGCCACAGTATGCTTTAGAGTCAAATACATTTTGTAGTTGTAATTGTATAACAGAGAGATGTTTATTATTTGATTTGAATGATGGTTCCTTTCGTTGGTCTGACTGAGAAGTATTGAACAAGATGCCAGTGCCAGAAAATTGTGTCAAGCTACGTTTGAATGCTTTAGAGGATACTTACTCGTATCAGCCTTCTGGGATACCCCTTATCATCCTATCAACACATTCACACACAAACCGGCAGGATTTGCACAAAGCATGAAGGTGAACAAATCAGATGGTCTCCACTCCCTACTTGACACAAGCATGACCTGTGTGTGTGTGTGTGTGTGTGTGTGTGTGTGTGTGTGTGTGTGTGTGTGTGTGTGTGTGTGTGTGTGTGTGTGTGTGTGTGTGTGTGTGTGTGTGTGTGTGTGTGTGTGTGTGTGTGTGTGTGTGTGTGTGTGTGTGTGTGTGTGTGTGTGCGTGCGTGCGTGTGTGTGTGTGTGTGTGCGTGTGTGTGTGTGTGTCTAGCCCCTCCTTGTTGCAGTCTGTCTCTCTGTTCCTTTTCTGTGCCAACTGCTCACAGTCAGGGCTGTTCTCCCGGGCCGGGGTGCATCCTCAGGTCACCTGGTCAATTAAATTCAAATTGAGGATAAATGATCAGCACATTATGTCCAAATAAGTAAGTGAAGGGAATTGACTTTGAAATGGCTCTGGGGAGCCAGGAGATGCAGAGCTTCACTAACAAACCTTTACATAGAAACAAGGCACAGAATTGTATTTATATGAATGTTGTACAGTCAAACTATAATAATTATAAAAGAAAGTTTGGTAACACTTGGTAATTAGTTGCTTATTAGCTTTCATATTACTAGGATATTGGCTGTTTATTAGTACTTATCAAGCACATTAATACCTTATTCTGCATGACCATATTCCTTAATACCGAATACTTAACAAGTTACTAACTATTAATAAGCAGTAATAAGGAGTTTATTGAGGCAAAAGTTGCATTTAATAATTAGCTAATAGTGAGAATTGGACCCAAAAATGTTTACGCAGTCCAACCTGCCAAACTTATTTTAATAGGTATTTTAGGACATCATTATTACTATTACTCAGACTTAGTGATTTGAAGAAAAAAAAAGTTTAATCATAAGTAATACACTTTGGTGTATAACTTATCCTGCACCATTTGCATACACACAAAGAAAACATGAATGATACCTCAAATCAGGAGTTTTGTCACCCCCTTATGAAGGCAGCTACATACACTCTAAAAAAAAAGGTTCTATATAGCACCATAAATGGTTCTTGGCTCGTAATCATAGGGGAACCTTTTATAGTGCTGTATAGCACTAATTTTGGTGCTTCACCGGTTCTTTGACTAAGGTGCTATATAGCATCTCTGAAGAACCGCTGAAGAACCACTGAACCACTAAAATTGGTGCTATATAGCACTAAAAATGGTTCCCCTATGATTACAACCAAGAACCATTTTTGGTGCCATATAGAACCTTTTATTTTAGAGTGTATAAAAACCATAAAAAATACTGTGCAAGAAAAAAAAGTAATTATTTCCTAAATTAAATAACTGCATTTTATATTTGTAAATCAAATGGTTAAAATATTATCTAAAAATGATTTACATTTTTAAGTTGAATATGTTGTTTTCACACAACTAAAGGCATATTTGCTCTTTATTTATTTCCCTTTCAAAGCTAGTGCTGTCAATACAATACAAAAATCATGATTAGCCTATAATCTCATGATTTCTTAGCAGTTTTTGGAGAGCATTTACATTTGGTGAAAGTACAAAAAAAAAAAAAACTACAACAACAAAACATAAACTTAAGCATATTGTATTAATGTGTACGTTTTTTCGCACCCTCTTGTTTCCCCTAAATCATGTGACCTATTTAGGATAGTTGTGCTATTATTTTTCTACATCATCAGACTCATGGTTTACTTCTGGCAAACAATTAAACAGGCAAAAAGATTCCTAATGAAGAACAAAAGCCATATTTGGACTATAATATTCTAGAGACTATTATGGTACGATATTAGCACATAAGCAACTGCATAGCAAAATCCTGGCAAATACCCACAACACCCTAGAATTGTGTGAATTTTGCATGGTCACATTTTTTTCAGAAAAATCTATTTTCTTTAGAAAATGTAATATAATACTTTTCACAAAACGTTCCCAATCTGTTCATTATTTTGTCTGAATCTTTAAGTATACGTTCTTGTCTGTGTGTGTTTAGACAGACAGATAGAGAGAGCGAGAGTAAAAGGCATGTAACGGTTCTTGTCCCTGAGGGCCTGATGACACTAAAGAGACACACAGAAGAAAGGAGGAGGGGAAGCCCATCACCCTCTGCTCCATTCTGTTCTTTTACAACTTGACAAAATAGCCTTTTAATTTTGCTGAACGTCTGGGGCGTCTGCGGCTCTGCCTGCATCAATCTCCATCATCAGCAGGCTCCAGGCACTGAGTCCCCAGGGTCCTCTCACTGCCAGAAGACCACTGTCTCACCCCCTCTGGGTACACGGCAAAAGAGAGCGGCCAAGTCTCTCTTCCTCTGTACAGCCATGAATAGAGTTCACCATCCTTCTATGCTCAAATTCTCCCTCTCTTTCTAGAGACTTAGGGTACATTTAAAGTACATTTACTAGTCCTAAAGACGGAAGAATTTTTCCTTTGTGTTTTTCATGTATAGACGTAATCATTGTCAAAACAATGTCTATGTCATGTTTTTTGTAGTTCACATGGAGACGATAACAGTATCATTTTCAAAAACTTGCACTTTTGCTGTAGTTTAACGACGTAAAAAACGGTCGGCGCACCAGGCGCATGGTCCATAAGGGTTGTACCTAGTCTCTTAGTAATGGGTGTGTTTTGGGCGTCACATGCAATAAACCAATCAGAGTGTCATCTCCAATTCCCTTTAAAAGCCAGTTGCGCTTGAACCATGCCGGATTCGCTATTTACATGGCAGAATATGCGAGCGGAAAGACTGAACGCTTCTCCAGAGAGGAATCCCTTTATTTTTCATATTTAAAAATGTTTGTGTGCTGCTGCTCGTCCCTGTGTGTGTAATAAGCAGAGTGTATGCACGTATGCACCCTTTAAATAACAAAAAAATACTGCGCTATTGACTTTAGACCAGGTTTTTGTTGGTCAATGGCGCAGTCGTTTTCAGTTGTCTCAAAATAGTAATGCGTCAACAATGCGCCTGAACGCGCCTCGTTTTCAGACCGGCACGCCCATGGGCGCACAGATGGGCACGAGTGCATTTGCTATTTAAACAACATGAAAATGATAACTGTGTCAGGCTGAAACTAGCAAAAAAACACTTGAGGCACACCTGCCGTCGCATTGCGCTACATGCATGATAGGGCCATGAGAGACTGTATACACAACAACAATGTACTAAAAATGGACAAAAAGTTACTTCGCGTTTTTTTGTGTACAGACGACAATGTTGTCAAAGCGATCCCCATTCACACGGAAAACTATTAAAATGGCTGTATTCTGCTGCCAGTAGTTGGCGATGTCATTTTCTGAAGAAAAACGACACACCTATTGTATAGACTGAACACGTAATACACATGACATGACTGTCATTCTCCCTCGGACTGGGGCTCCGTGCAAGATCTCACCTCTTGGGGTCTCAATGATCAATGAAAGGTAAATGAATGGCCAAATCTCATAACATTTTTTCCACTTTTAGTTGAAAACGGGGTTGTGTAAATGGCCTCTGTTTTCATGCCTTTCAAGTTGAGTAGGTGGCCCTCCTGTTCATCAGAAAATTTCAGTTTAACTATTCACTTTCAGGCTCTTATATTTGTGTTGATGCTTTTGGGTTTGAGTTCTAGCTGAACATCTTTTAACTCAGGAAAAGGAAAAGTCATTGGTATGGGCTAGCCTGATGCAGGGACATCATTGACTGAGACAAATCCATGATATCAATTGGCAGAATGAGAGACAGTCAATAGGGATTAGAGATTAAGTCTCTCCCTATTGTTTACGTTCATACCTTTGCGTCTCGCATGTCAACCCAGGTAAGTGAAGCAGAACAGGTGTGAAGGGTTTGTGGACAGAGAACACATCCGATCAGCCTCATTCACATAAAAAAAGAGGACTTGATAAACTCTTCAACCGGCTGTCAGGAGTGACTGTCTGTATAGCTTCATCATGCATTTGAAATACAGTGAGGAAAATAAGTATTTGAACACCCTGCTATTTTGCACGTTCTCCCACTTAGAAATCATGGAGGGGTCTGAAATTGTCATCGTAGGTGCATGTCCACTGTGAGAGACATAATCAAAAAAAAAAAAATTCCAGAAATCACAATATATGATTTTTTTAACTATTTATTTGTATGATACAGTTGCAAATAAGTATATTTTAATTGTAAAAATATGCGCATGTGTAAAAAAATAAAAATAAAATGTAAAACATTAACAGAAACTGAAATATATCAAAAATACTAAAATAACACTAGTTTAAAATGATGGGGTTGTGGTTTTTGCAGATAACATTATATTACATATCTGGAAATTCTTCAGAATTCTTGTTTTTTTTATTGCAATAAATAACAAAAGACCATGCTATACACTGTAAAAAAAAAAAAAAAGAAAAAAGAAAAGTTGACATAACTTAAAATTGTAAGGCAACTTGCTGCACAGCTTTTTTGAGTTTACTCAACTTTTAAACAAAGTAGTTCACTTAACTCAAATATCTGAGTAATTTAAGATCTTTTGTTCAGCTGATTGAGTTTTTATTTTTATTTTTTTTATTTTAAATTTATGTCACCATCATAGTGATGAGTGTTTTCATTAGTTGGGCAGTTTGATGACTTTTTAATGTATTGCAAAAAAAGCAAGAGAAAACACAATCAAATGCTGCTCGATGATAAGAATATAATCATTGTGTAGTGGCTGAATTCACTTATTTTATGACTGAGTTTAATATGAGCAATATACTATTAACTTTTTTTGCACCCAGAATGCATTGTTAACTTGTTGCAACTTGTATGCTTGTTAACTTGCATTTACAGTTAATACTAGGTTGGTCCAATGATTGTTGAACCAACTTTTTTTTTCACTTTTTTTTGGTCACTTTTTGTATAGTGAATACATGATGAATGATGTGAATGTGCCTCGAGTGCCTTAATGCTTTGAAAAAATAAATAAATAAATAAATATATATATATATATATATATATATATATATATATATATATATATATATATATATATATATATATATATATATATTATTATTATTATTATTATTATTATTATTATTATTATTATTATTATTATTATTATTATTATTATTATTGACACCCATTTTAGAAAGCAAATGAAGTTTATTCCTCCCTAAGAATATCTAGTTCTTGACGTATAAACTAAGGTCAGTCAACCCGAAAAAAATGGTTTCCGTTGTTTTACTTTAACTGCGGAAAGTTTTTATGAATTTGTTTCATTTGATTTATGTGAAAACTACTGACTTCTAGAAGAAGAAAAAAGTAAGCAAGGTCCACCCCTAACCCTGTTCCTAAAGCAAACCCTCAGTGGGGTTTGAGCAGATTGTATGAAAACGTATGAAAAAGTAATTTCTCATGTTTGAAATCCTATTCAGAGCCAGGGTTATGAACAGTAACCTATTGTTTCTATATTTTAGCACACTGACCAATGAGCATCGAGGACTAAAATGGTTTAATTTAACACTTCATACATAAGGAGATAAGCATGAAAGACCTTGCATCAAGATTAACAAGCTCCAATTTAACCTCAGTTCTTTGACATCCACACTGGGGGCAATCTGCATAAAAACCACAAAGTAAACCTGCTCTCCACATAACCCAAATCGGCCTGACCTCAAGCTCCCTTTTGACAAATGGTTGCCATGACGATTTCTCTCCATTCTCTGAGCAAAGCCCTTTACCCTGCATTAAGAACTACAGTCTCACTGATAAAAACCCACTACACTATATGACCAAGTATGGGGACATTCCTTTCTAATACCCGGTACACATTGTACGATTTTGGGCTGTCCCAGACGAAAGATGACCAGCGATTTCTGTGGTCGTGGCTCCTAAACGGTGGTCATAAGTCATACAGTGAGAGAGGTTTAAAGACGGCCATTGTCACAATCTTGTGACCAAAGATAACCTGCGATCATTTTTTGAGAGTGTCAGTAATTTAGCATGACCATTTCACCGTGGCTGCATCTGAAAACTTAGGCAGCTGACTTGTTGCCTCGCTACCTTACAGGCAATGACTTTGCAGGCATCATCTGTGAAGGAAGGTCGCTTCCTCATGAAACTTTAGCTTGTTTGACTGTATATATAGTGCTTATGTTTCACTCGTGGTTGGTCCATCATTCTGTCATGAAGGGTGTGAATGATCAGGTGAGAGAGAGGATGTTTAATAACACCACAAGGAAACCTATTTACATACAAACTGCAACTTTCAGACTCCATCTTTCTTTTTCTAGCTGTCACCGAATTAAATGCATAGGATTGTGGAATATCAAAGGCAGCGAAGGATACATCTATGTTGCCTTCAAAAATCGATCAGATGAAGGTATCTTAGGCGACAGGAAGTGAAGCTAACATTGGATTCGGATGTGCCTTGATGCTTTCCTACCTTGGAATGCATCCTCTGAAGGCAGCATTTTTAAGTTTTCGGATGCAGCCAGTGTGTTTGCTGCTACGATCTAGGTCTACTGACTAGCCAATAAAAAAGCAACATGAAATGGCATACTGATCAACGCGACAGCACTAAAACTTAAAACTACTTGCCTCAAGCCCCATTTGACATGCCAGTTGGCCTCTTTTCCCTAGCCATGACCATGTCCATATTCTCCTCTTTGCTTCCTTCTTTTTCCCCCGCACATAAAAATCACAATTGGCAAAGTGCGATTCATTGGCATGATTTTTTCCGTTAAACCAGTTCATCGGAAATCCAAATCCTAATCCTAAAGCTAATTTCATTGGTCAAGGCTAGTGACGGGTAGGTTTAGGGATCAGGAATCGGCTGCAGGGCGGAGTTTCCACTGAACTGGTTTGGGGGGGGGGGGGGGGGGGTCTATGGGATTGACTCCCTTTTGGAGCCTGTCTCTAGCGGCCGGTCGAGTAATTGCAGAGAAAGACATCCATGTTGGATTCAAGAGAGAGACCGGAAGGTTGCTGCTCACTGCTTGCTTCTGACCTGTAATGTTGCCTGAATCATAATCATAAACTGTTCTTTGGCCAGGGGTGAACTGGTCGCCTGACTGATCCTGGTTTCTCCCAAGGTTTTTTCTCCATTCTGTCACCTGAGGGGGGTTTGGTCCATTGCCACTGTCGCCTTTGTCACCTTTGGCTTTTGGCCTGCTTAGTTAGGGACTAAATATTCAACAATATTATGGATCTGCACCAAGCTTAAGCTGGACTATGCCACTATTTTCTTCTAGATCTGCTGTACAGCCGAAACAAACTGTTTTCCTGTTATCACTGTACAGCTGCTTTGAATCTGTATGTAAAAAGCGCTATATAAATAAAGATGATTGAAGGTTTAAATTTGATCAGTAAGGCAAACTTATTTTACAACCCCCCAAACACTCAACCACCTGTATGTGGCTACAACTGTGCTAAGTGGTTTCATTTGGCATTTCATAATCAATTATGTTTTCGGCAAATTAAGTGAATGAGTGGTCCCTCTGGATTGGCATCTCATCTTGTTGAACTCAATTAGCAGTAATTAGCACGTGCTAATGAGATGAAGTGGAATCCAAAACAAACAGTGGGAGCTCAGTCTCATATCTATCAGCAACAGAGGCTGAATGTAGAAGGTCAGGTTCACCGCAACAGTCTCTGCAGACTTTAGACGATTCAAACTACAGTTTATGCAAGATTGTAAATAAATCTTACTCATGCATATCATTCAAACCAAGCTGAAGCAATGGTAAACAATATACATAAGATGTTTAAGCACTCGTGGTTTTTGATTTATTTGGTTGTTTTGAGGGTGGCTCTGTAACACACCATATCTTTACACCCATTCAAGCACAAAAGACATTACGTTCTACTATCAGTTGTATTCACTCTCTCTCTCTCTCTCTCTCTCTCTCTCTCTCTCTCTCTCTCTCTCTCTCTCTCTCTCTCTCTCTCTCTCTCTCTCTCTCTCTCTCTCTCTCTCTCTCTCTCTCTCTCTCTCTCTCTCTCTCTCAAGTTCCCAACCCTTTCTTATTGGAGTATTGGCTATATTTTTCATCTGCTTAACAAATATTCCAGGCATAAAAGTGCAAGTCGGACACTGGTGAGATATCACTTTCCCTGTGAGAATAAAGCCATGTTCTCTTTCACATTTATAGACTATAGTTCCTGCGTTGTTGATCTTCTGCAGAACTCCCAATACAACAATACTCCTAAAAAAAAGCATGGTTTATCAAAGAATTATTTTTTTCCATAGAGTTCTTGTGTTGACTATGTTCTTAATGTTATTGCATTGGTCAAAAAATGAGGGATCCAGGTGCTTCACTGCTATTAATTATTACATTTACAACCATATTTAACCCTGTAAATCTTCTTCTTTTTAAAAAATATCATTCTTATTGTCTTAAACTATAAGCACTGTTCTTCATGATTTGTTTAGCTCCAGCTCTTTACAGTTTAAGTCAGAGAGCTAAAGGCACACCGGGGTAAATGGCACCTTTGATTCTATTTTTCTCTATACCACTACATGGCACAAAAACTTGTGGTAGCACTTTCTAAAACATCCACTTTTCAAGATGCACATGGAAATCTGGCTGATCCTTGACGAGCTCGCCGGTCAGCAGCCTAATGTGATCTAATATTTAATGTTTTTTTAAATGTTACAGATTTAAGTAGCAAACGAGAATCTCTAAAGTTATTTAATGTATTTTGAGACAAAGGTCTTCTAAATCAGGGGTTTTAAAACTTTATGATGCCAAGGACCCCCAAATATGATGAACCTTTTATGAGGGAGCCCCTTCCTAAAATCCATATCTATTTTTATGTATGGAATAAGCAACTTTCACAATAAATGTATTTAAGCAGCTACGTACTGCATTAAGAATACTGCCTTACAACCCCAGTGACCAAGAAAAATAGGACTATAGTGAAGAAAAACTTGCTAGAAAGATACAAAGCAAACATATACAATTCTTGAAAGTATGCATATGCAAGAAAGGAGAGAAACATTTAGACCTGAAACTGTTAGAATGTTCGCTAGACTTTATCCAGATTTGCTTTGTCATTTTATTCTCTGAAATTTTCTGGGGACCACTTAGAACCTTCTGGAGGACCCCTGGGGGTCCCCGGACCCCAGTTTGAAAAACCCTGTTCTAAATGATTTTCAGTTTGGTTCAAGGTAAATATAGCAACAGTTTGTCAATAAATGGTATTTGGGGTAAAAAGTGCATCTGTTGTTAAAGGCACAATAATTATGACAATAAATAGCCGGCTGACTTTTATATTTGTTGACATGACATGGTTAGATTCTGATGGTAAATATCATATATTAAGTTGGGTGTCCAACTTAGAGATAATCCCCATTTTTATAATGAAAACATCCTATTTATTTAATACAAATAAAAAAAGATAGGTAATCATAAAATCATAAAATATAATTTATTGTTAGCCTACTACTGAAAATCTCCTTCAATGCTTTCAGATTCTTTACTTTTTAAAATCACTTTTTGATTTATTTTTAATATATTTGTACATTAACGTTTCTTAATGACAGTATATGTATTGAATTATTGTATTTATCAAAATAAACAGAAATTAGTAACTTTGCTAAAGTGATTGTTTTAAACAAATATTTACTTAGACATTATTAAAAACACAATCATTAGTTTTTTAATGACAGTATATGTATTGAATTATTGTATTTATCAAAATAAACTTTGCTAAAGTGATTGTTTTAAACAAATATTTACTTAGACATTATTAAAAACACAATCATTAGTTTTTTAATGACAGTATATGTATTGAATTATTGTATTTATCAAAATAAACTTTGCTAAAGTGATTGTTTTAAACAAATATTTACTTAGACATTATTAAAAACATAGTTAAAGTAGCCTGTTGGTATTTTTGGGTGGCCCCCCTCACCACCTCATACATTTATAAGATTTTTTTAAACCAAATAAATCACTTTTATGATTTATTTTCACACAAAATCTGTTGATCCATCAATGCTCAATACAAAAACATCTTTCTTCTGCAATCATACACTATGGGAGTAGTGAAAAGCACATTTTTCTTAGGGTGTGTGCCTTTATCCCGTTGTATACCCTAAATTGTTATAGCCTTTTCTAAATAGCATATCATCCATTAACAGAGGAATAGTGAAGCCCCCCGGGGTTCTTTACATCACTAGGACATTGCTGTGTTTTTTTCTTAAAAGAACAATAGAAAAGCAAAACCCCAATTGGAACATGTATTTTATAGCCTAGTAGTGTTATGACAGTTTTAGGGGTTTACGTCTCATGTTGAATGATTAATTTTTCGAAGTTTTTCTGCTAGATTAGATATCTCGTAAAGCACGCACACATGACTTGTGTTGATTAAACAATAAAGTCGTAAGAGCACTTTCTCTCGTTGCATTGAGGATCAAATCCCACGGCTAATGATATCTATAGCATACAGGCAGGGCGTTTGTTCGCTGTCTGTAGTGGCCTATCTCTCGCTGCAGCTCCTCCAATGGCTCCCTGCGCGCTGATAATATCTCCCAGCAGCCGGAGACTTTATATTATAATCATTAGTGATCCTTGCCCTCTCACCCGTACTGAAGAACAATCGCAGATGAACATTAATCTGAACTGGAAACTGCCGTGTCCTTCTTTTCCCACGTGGCTGTCGAGGTCGTGTTTTTTCGAATTGTGAATAATTTCTGAATGAATCCACTAAAACTAACTAAAATATTCAAATAGGCCTACATTTCGTTAATTATTGGGCTACTGGATGTAGAAATGATGGTGTAGCCTATATAACATGTAGCCTAATAATAGGCCTATAAATAATAAACAAAATATATATTGCGTAGCCTATAGAATAATTTGGCCATGTTTATTTCAGCAATTACACTCTAAAAAAAAAAAAGGTTCTATATGGCACCAAAAATGGTTCTTGGCTCGTAATCATAGGGGAACCTTTTTAAGTGCTATATAGCACCAATTTTGGTGCTTCAGTGGTTCTTCAGCGGTTCTTCAGAGGTTCTTCACCGGTTCTTTGACTAAGGTGCTATATAGCACCGCTAACTATGGTGCTATATAGCACCACTACCATATACAGAACATGTTAAGATATGGTGCTATATAGCACCAAAAGTGGTTCCTCTATGATTATGATGAAGAACCATTGGTGCCATATAGAACCTTTTTTTTTTTAGAGTGTAGTAGCTAAACTATAATAACCCATTTTTCTTATTATTTAGCCTAGCCTACATGTTGGAGGCTATTAAACATCAAATCATCTTGCATCAAGTTGCCTCAGATTGCTAACAAGCTTCAATATTCAGTCATTGCCGAGATTTAGGGTGATATCAGGTAAAATGGGCCATTTAAGGTTTGGGGGTCCCAGCCCCTCTGGAATTTAGAGCCAATGACTGAAAAGGATTTCAAACTGTTGGCATAACTGTTCTTGACAAATAACAGGTGATTTGATTAGTTTATGGTTGCAATGGTGGGCGGGGCAATAATTCAAATCAAGACTGCACCAGAAAGCTGCATGGCAAGTAGCCTGGCATACCAAATCTAACTAAACTATTATAAGGATGATAAATCTATTTTTTTTTTTAAAACATGCACATAAAAAACTAAGCATAATATCGGTCTTGATGGCATCCATCAGAAATAATGCTGTTATTTTGGTATATGAACATATTTTTTGGAAAAGTTATGTTTTTCTTGACGGCCCAATTTACCTTAACCCACTGAGCTAAAATGGGCCACATGGTTTCAGCTAAAATGGGCCATCCTCTGTGTCACTCACAAACACATGTGTGTGAGTGTGTGTCGGTGTGCAAGTGTGTGGGTGCGTGTGTATGTGTGTACACCGACACACACACACCGACACACATATGTTGGTGCAACAACATTATGAGGACTCTCCATAGGCGTAATGATTTTTTTACTGTACAAACCGTATTTTCTATCCCCCTACACTGCCCCTACCCATAAACACAACCATCACAGGAAACATTCTGCATTTTTACATTTTTAATAAAAGATTGTTTAGTAAAGCAATTTGATTTACGGGGACATTTAGAAAGTCCTCATAAACCAGCTTGATGTTGTAATACCAGTGTAATTGGTAAATGTCATTATACAAATTTGTGTTATGCACACACCGACACACACACGCACGCACGCACACACACACACCACTGACCAATGATCTAGCCTATGCTGTTACAAAATTTACTATTTTAATTGTACATTTTAATATGTGGGTTTGCACCCAAAATGTTTTTTTTTTTTTTTTTAATGACATGTTTTTATGTTTGATTAATGCAGTTTAAATTTATGTGGCTACATAAAATTTAAATTGATGATAAATCACTATTTCCCTTAGCAGTTTGACTGGCCCATTGGTTACCTGAAACAGCGGCCCATTTTACCTGAAACAGCGGCCCATTTTACCTGAAACAGCGGCCCATTTTACCTGAAACAGCGGCCCATTTTACCTGAAACAGTGGCCCATTTTACCTGAAACTGCTCATGCAAAAAAAGGTGGCACAGCTGATGTTTTAAGAACTATAGGGCCTAAATAATATTTTTTTTTAACATAATTTCAATACAACATTGTCAAAAACAGTCATTAAAAATCATAAAAACACATGGGAAAGGCATATATGGTATTGTATTATTGTCCCAAGCGATTTACCAAAAGGTGGCCCAATTTAGCTGATATCACCAGGATCATAAAAAGCCATAAATAGCCTACAATCTGTCGTTCTTTACAAGAAATCGTCAAGGTGCTTATGCATATCCATGTCTTGCACTCCGTGGGCTTTTATAAAAACGAACTAACTATAGTTGTTAATTTCTAACAACAACGACTGAATTGATCATCAATTAAGAAAAATAGATAGCTCTAAATAACTGCATTAAACACATACTTTTACAAAGGACTTCCACTGTATTTAAAATGTAATTAGTCAACATTCAAGTTTGTTTGGTAATAGCTAGCCTACTCAACAATGTGTTTCCAAATGGACTGTATAGGCAGCAGAAATTGCAGGGGAAAGTGTTTGCCACCTAAATTACTCTAATCTGATTGGTTCCATTCCAGCATGACGTCACATCGCAGGGAATAAGGTCTCTCGGCAGCATCCAAACGCGTGCCAGCGACTGAAGCAGAGCGAGATGCAAGTGGAAATTAAACAAAACGACCAGGAATATGTGCGTTTTGCTTTGAAATAATTGATTTTAACTTTTTTTTAAAACGAATTAAACACCTTTAAGTGTTTATTGTTCATGTTCAAGCGCTGGACAATTCAAACACTGGAGATTCCGCGCGCACTGCTGATTTAAATGTAGAATAAGTAACCATTCCACGTGAGATTGAACTAACACTTCAACTAAAGTTTGTTTTTATTCATCTTAATGGTAAACCATCGACGCACGTTTAATCGTCTGAAGAGGAGCTGACACTTGTCCGTTTATGTGCTGTCAGCTTTAGGCAAAATTTGGGATGCTATACATTCAATGCCTGCCTTTTTGATGACTTTTTGTTTACTTGGATCAAGGACCTCGTAGTGTTCTTTAACTTTTTTGTTTTACTTCTCCAAGGATAGCAACGTAGTGACTGGAGTCACAAAATATGGTCCACTGTGCTGGATGCGAGAGGCCTATTCTGGACAGGTTTCTGCTCAGCGTTTTGGATAGAGCCTGGCATGCAAAATGTGTGCAGTGTTGTGACTGTAAATGCAATTTAACTGATAGATGCTTTTCTAGAGAAGGACGACTCTACTGCAAAAACGACTTTTTCAGGTAAGCGTTTGAATCGAAGAAATCATTAAGCTCCTTAATCATTAAGCTTTCTTATTAAAACAGTCTTGAATTAGATTTTCCCCCCCATACAATATATATATATATATATATATATATATATATATATATATATATATATATATATATATATATATATATATACTCTAAAAAAAAAGGTTCTATATGGCACCAAAAATGGTTCTTGGCTCGTAATCATAGGGGAACCTTTTTTAGTGCTATATAGCACCAATTTTGTGGCAACAGTGGTTCTTCAGCGGTTCTTCAGTGGTTCTTCACCGGTTCTTTGACTAAGGTGCTATATAGCACCTCTGAAGAACCGCTGAAGAACCACTGAAGCACCAAAATTGGTGCTATATAGCACTAAAAAAGGTTCCCCTATGATTACGAGCCAAGAACCATTTTTGGTGCCATATAGAACCTTTTTTTTTAGAGTGTATATATATATATATATATATATATATATATATATATATATATATATATATATATATATATATATATATATATATATATATATATATATATATATATATATGTGTGTGTGTGTATATATTTAACATAAATTCGTGTATATGCAGCATAGTTAAAAAATAAAATAAATGCACCATGAAATAATAAAAAGAGAGATTTCGATACAACTGGTGCCCATTACATTTACAGCCCCCGAATCCTAGACAACTTGTTACGTGACAGACTAAAACAGTTCTCTTTGTTTACAAGGAATGAGTGTCAGGCAAGCAGGGGATGAGATTTCCGCCAGCACCTGACGGATGTGTGCCCTGCCTTGCCTCAATCTTCCGTAGCGCACGCGTTTGTTTGCAAAAGCTAGAGCAAAGATGCGATAAGTGGATTTGAATAATGAATAAGCTCGAGAGGAAAGCCACAGAAATCCAGCCAGAACGCATTTGATAACCATTTCGGTGAACTGCATTTACATGCACGCGCAGAGACAAAAGAATGTATATTGTCGCTTGCGAAGTTTATTCTGTTAATACATTCTGTCAAATCAAGGCTGAACATATGAGCAACTCTGAAAATTAAATAAGAGTAATTCTGCATACACTAGTTCATGCATCTTTGTGGGTGCATGTATTTAGCCTACTATGATATCTATCAAATATTAGCAATTTAAGAATTTTTTTTTTAAAACACAAAGGTAAAAAACATGTTAATTCTTTACCATATATAGGGTAAACAATTATATTATAAAGATCATTGTGTAATAAAATATTGTAATTTTTTTTACATGTAAAAGAGAATACATATGATATTTAACATGCCAACATATTGTTAAAATGGTGTTTTATTAATTAAAGTGTCGCCTTTATAATTAGGTTAAAAGGTCATTCCCAAAAATTCCCTGCACAAACCAGCACTTTTTTATCAGTGGCATGTTTTACCTTGTATGTTGTTAATGTTTCTTGCAATATTTAAGTGTCCCGCGCTTTGCTATTATGTTATTTGCTCTTATGCTCTGTCTTTATTCGTTGCTGGAGAGGCCAATTTTATTATCTGTTATTATCTGCACATTTTACTGTAACTGAAATATCTCAATGTTGGTACATTTATATTATATAATTTAATGACATAAATGATAAATAATTAGCACAAGCACAAAGTCACAAAAAAATCCTGTAATTAGGCCTACAGTTTGGTAAGGTTCTGGCAAACATGTAAATTAACACTAAATTAAAGTGCACGTGTATATATAATGAAATAACAGACCTATAAACCTGTACAATTAGGAATTAAATTTGAAATGTTGAAGAAAAAAAAGGAGAATTGGTATAACCTATACTTCCATGAAAGTAATAGTTGCAATGCTAACAATCTTTACATTTTCGAGTCTATTTTATTAGTTTGGTTTTGTGATGTTTTTTTTGCCTGCCATGGCTTTATTGTATATTGATGCTCTTCTCGCAGACGTTATGGCACTAAATGTGGAGGCTGCGCGCAGGGAATCTCGCCAAGTGATCTAGTTCGGAAAGCGCGAAGCAAAGTCTTTCACCTCAACTGTTTCACCTGCATCATGTGCAATAAACAGCTTTCCACTGGCGAAGAACTTTACATTCTAGATGAATATAAATTTGTCTGCAAGGAGGATTACATGAACAACAGCGTCGGAAAAGACACAAACCTTCTGTCAGGTGAGTCATTTTGGACATTGTGGGCCTGAGATTAATATACATTTGTCTGCACGATGAACTACACATTGGACATAGTTCAGGATAAACTCAAGACCATTAAGTATAAAGGATATGCAATTATGTGTTGTCTTCGAATTTGTGGCACACGTGTTGCATTTTGAAAGAAAATATAAATTGCGCAGTAGTTTATTCATGACAGTAACAACATTCTATGCGTTTTAGTCACTACGTGCAGTGACCCGAGTTTATCTCCAGAATCTCAAGACCCACAGGATGATAAAGACTCTGAGACTGGACACACGTCAGACAAGGAGACATGCAACAATGAAAACGACGAGCAGAATCTGGGTGGCAAACGTCGCGGGCCGCGAACTACCATCAAAGCCAAGCAGCTGGAGACGCTGAAAGCAGCTTTCGCCGCCACCCCCAAACCTACCAGACACATACGAGAGCAGCTGGCGCAGGAAACGGGCCTCAACATGCGAGTCATTCAGGCAAGTGTGCCTAAAACGGGGATGCATAGGCTACAAAAGTCTCTTCTCAGCGAGGGTGTATCTGATGAGTGCTCATAGATTGGATATAGGCGTGATGGTATGCAAATATGTCCCCTGCAATTGTCTGACGTAATGTCTAAAAAAGAAAAGAAAAATGACATTCAATAGTGCTGGATTGTCTTGTCGGCAGTGACGACTGTCGTAACGTAGCGAATGTATGGACTATTAAACGTGGAGAGCATTTTGCAGCAGAAATAACTACACGAGATTATATAGTTATAAAAACAAATTAACCAATTTTTTTTATTTTTTATTTTATTTTAATTTGACTTCTTCATGGATTATATCGATATTTACGCGCTTCGTCTGAATCTTAATATTGCAGTTACATTCGTTTTTTTTCCCCTTTAGTCGTTTGGTCAAAAACAACGTTACTCTCAGTAATGTTTCTTGGGTTTATTAATATGGAAACTAATGTCCCGTTTCTTTTGTGTATTTTCTGTCGTGCAGGTGTGGTTTCAGAATCGGCGCTCTAAAGAGAGGCGCATGAAGCAGCTGAGCGCGCTGGGCGCCAGGAGACACTTGTTCTTCCGCAGTCCGAGGAGAATGAGAGCGCTGGGCGATCGAATGGAACCAGGAGAGCTCATGGCCAACGGACATTTCTCTTTTTATGGCGGTTAGTTTATATTCATGAATATTAATAGGGAAAAAATGGTATAGGCTACATTGCCGCAGCAAGTCATATAGCCTATAAACAACCTGGTCTCACAGAATTCCGTGAAATGAACACGGGACCCTTAACACAAAATCCGTGGCAGTTTCACGGAATCGCCGAAAATTCCGTGATGGGTCCACGGAAGTGATTCCTATGCAAGTCAATGACAGTAAAAAGCAGACATGATTTTATGAATATTTATAGGCTACTTTTATATTTTGGAGCAACTAACTCCACTCCTACCCTAAACCTACCCACTTCTCAACAATATAAAACACATAACAGTCAAATACAAGTACAGTCACAGGTATTTATTGCAAAAACTGACCAAAAACAGCATAAAAGTATCAACTCATGTTGCATTCCAAGTCTTCTGAAGTCACTCGATGTCTTCATGTAAAGAACAGAGTTGATTTTAATGTTTTAATTGCTAAAATGATGATCCCGCCGCGCCGTGAGCACACTCATTCATATCCCATTCAAATAATACACTTGACTCTTTAGCGTGACGCAATCTGTCACGAGACACACGAGAGCCAATGGCATTTTACAATCAAAGCCGACGTCATGACGCAATTGGTCACGAGACATACGACAGCCAATGCTGTCAAAGCTGACGTAACGTTTTTTCCGGCGGTAAAATTTGAAATGTGTTTAGGATCTTTGGCGGATGGACTCGACGCTGCTGATCGCTTTTGAGGATTTTCTTCACACAAATCAATCGTTTGGCCTCGGAACACTTGGAATATTTGTACTTTTTGAATAAATTGTGCCTGCAGTCGTATCTGCCTGTTATATATCCTGTTTTTTTTATAATACACAAATGGTTAGGTTTAGGGAAGGGATTGGGTTACGTGTTCAAAACGTGTCTAAATACTGTAAATAAATAAAAAATGAAAATAATTATAAATACAATTATGCTGGCTGATTAAATCGAGAATCACACTCCATGTCATAATGGCAAAAAAAAATCATAGTTTCATGATGAAAACAATGCCCAACGCGTCTGTATACTGTCATTGACTTACATAGGAATCACTTCCGTGGACCCATCACGGAATTTTCGGCGATTCCGTGAAACTGCCACGGATTTTGAGTTAAGGGTCCCGTGTTCATTTCACGGAATTCTGTGAGATCAGGTTGCCACGGATTTTGAGTTAAGGGTCCCGTGTTCATTTCACGGAATTCTGTGAGATCAGGTTGCCTATAAATGTAGGCCTACATATGCAGTATAGCCTATATATATATATATATATATTACTGTTTCCAACTGTTTTATTTAGTTGTGCGTTCTACTTACTAATAGTAGCTAATAACAGTAAATTATGCATAATTATAAGTAGCTATACCTACCTTAAACCAAACCCTAAATGTAACTCTATCTAGGTAAGTCTACATGTAGTTAATTAATATTACTCAGTACCTATTTGAGTAAGTAGAACTACGTCACCTTAAAATAATGTGTAACCGCAAAAAAAATAGCATAGACTTTGCACAAATAGCCTAAGGATTTAAGGCTGTTCATTTATTAATGCTATATTATTAACATAACAATTATACAATTGCAGTTAATTTAAAACAATTATTTTACAATATATATATATATATATATATATATATATATATATATATATATGTGTGTGTGTGTGTGTGTGTGTGTGTGTGGCCTGGTAAACCCTACGTTATGGGGACAAAATGTCCCCACAAAGATGGCAATATCCTTATCCTTATCCTTGTGGGGACATTTTTTGGTCCCCATGAGGAAAACATCTTATAAATCAGACTAAGTGATGTTTTTTGAAAATGTAAAAATGCAGAATGTCTCCTGTGATGGGTAGGTTTAGGGGCAGGGGCAGTGTAGGGGGATATGAAATACGGTTTGTACGGTATAAAAACCATTACGCCAATGGAAAGTCCCCATAAAACATGAAAACACAACGTGTGTGTGTGTGTGTGTGTGTGTGTGTGTGTGTGTGTGTGTAAAACTTAAAGGGATAGCTGAACACAAAAGAAGATATTTTGAAGAATGTTTGTAACAAAGCAGATAGAGCAACCATTGAGTAGGGGAAATACCATGGTCGTCAATGGTTGCTCTATCTGCTTGGTTAACATTCAACATTCTTCAAAATATCTTCTTTTGTGTTCAGCAGAACAAATAAACTCATACAGGTTTGGAACAACTTGAGGGTGAGTAAATTATGACAGAATTTTCATTTTGGGGTGAACTATCACAATATATTACACAATGCTTACAAAAATAAAACATGCAAAAATAGCCTACACTTGCATTTTGCACAAATATATTAAAAGAGTTAGGGTTGAAGGCTGATAATTTATTATTAATACATCAATTAATACACAGTCATTAATGTTTCCATGGTTTTGCCTTTGTGAGGAAGTGCTTTTAATGATCGCATTTAATGATCATTTGATGATCTCCTCTTTCTTACAGACTATCAAGGCGAGTACTATGGCCCGGGCTCAAACTACGACTACTTCCCTCAGGGTCCACCGTCCTCCCAAGCCCAGACTCCAGGTGATCTAGGATTCATGGCCTCCTCTGGCCCAGCTGGAACCCCTCTAGGGAGCATGGACCACCATCACGGAGCACACCACCCCTCCAATGAGACACAATGCTTCAGTGAGATGATATCTCATCACCCAGGGGACTCCCCCAGCCCAGAGCCCAGCGCACCCACCTCCATCCACAGTATCTCTGACATGTGTGACTCCACTCCACCCTTCACATCCCTGAACTCTCTCAGCAGCAATGGATACAGCAATCAACTGTCCTCAGAGATGAACGAAGGGACAGTTTGGTAGCAAACAACAGACTAATTCAGGATACAAACATGGGGAAATGTTCTGTTCATTGATTTTATAGCAACAATATTTCTATTTAGTTAATTTATTGACATAATTGTCTATTTATTTGTTCATGCGTTTACTTATTTATTTAATGTATTTATCTATTTAAGCAGCATTTGTGTATTTTGAAAGTGGAATGTCATATATGGGTTTGCAGACCTTATAGCTGTGCTATAGACAACGACAGTTTAAGAAAAGCCGAAACAGAATGTTTATATTTACAACACCTGGTGTGTCTGTTCACATGTCTATCATAACCTGACGACTCGGACCTCTTTGCCTTTCAAGGATTTGCCATAGTGACACTTGAAATCATCTCACACCAAAATCTTTCTCTGCTCTCCTTGTGGTGGAGTTATGAGTTCCACCAAGTCTCAGAGCGTTTGCCTTTAAAAAGGAAACTTAAAATTGTTGGGACAAACCCTTTATTTGAAATGAAATATGACTTGAATTATAAGACAAAGTCTACCTTCTAAAAATCATTTCATATGGTCAGTGGACAGAGAGTCAATTGTTTACGTATATATTTTCTTCAGGGGTTTAAATATCAACGATGACTTAAAAAACCCTCTTGATACTGACATGAACTTTTTCTTCAAGCAAGGAACCAAACTTTTGTATTAATTCAATTTATATCTGACTTGTGATTCACTGTATTAGTTTGTATGATATTGTGTTTGCACAAAGAATACACTAAACAAAACCATAAATACATGTTGACAAATTAAGCACAAATACATACTGCAAATGGGCTTTTTATGAAAACCACTCGCACTGAGATTGACTGACTAGCACTGAGATTGACTCTTATGCATTAGGGTTATTTGATAATTCGTCATTTTAATCCTTAAAACTGTTAAACATAAGCACAGAGTCAAACATGAGGGACACAGAGGTATTCTTAGTGGGAAAAATTGCGACGGGTTTTATGGATTTTATTTGGGGATTGTATAATGTCAGTGTTAGGCGGTCCTCCTTGCTGCTAAATGTAATAAATGTAAAAAAAAAAAAAACAACATCCAAAAAATGACTTGCAAAATGTTTATTTTATGAACATTCACTGACAGGAAACTATTCTATTTGAGAATAGCAGAACCACATAGGCTGCTTATCTCTAGGAGCATATAAGTTGCATTATTTATCTAATCTAATGACATTTTAGATGTGTCAGTATGGCAGTAAAGTAAAATTAAATGGACTTTGCACATGAGTAAACAGACAATATAAAAAAGATCCATGCGATTTTCTTTAAATATGTACTTATTTCAAATTTACTAACATGCAGCTATTAATTCAATATTATGTCAAATGCTCAATATTATCGTGCTAAATGCAAATAGTGTATATTCATCACACTTTTTGTATAGGCCTACTCCTGCTCAATTGCCCTTACATGCTTTTTTAAAATCCATACAGGGAACAACTTGAGGGTGAGTAAATGATGACAGAAATAATATTTGGTTAATATAATTAATATTAACTATCCTTTTTAAAAAAGATATCCTCGATCTCTCGGGGACACACCCGCAGGTTTACCTATAGGCTATGACATAATGCACAGTATAAATTATTTAAATTTCACTAGCTAAAGTTTTTCCTTGAGAAAAGACAATTGACTGTGTAGTGTAGGCCTACTTAGCGTTTCAAACAAATTAATTAATTGCAGATATAAACAACATTCCAACAAATAAACTTTACAAGCAAACAATGGATGACAGTATAAAGTTATAATAGAAGAACAGTGGGAAGGAAAGTAAATACATATATATATATATATTAGTAATATGACAAGGAGTCAAATTACACAAATTTTAACAAATCATTGTATAATTATATAATTATACAATTAATATAATAACCTTAATATAATAAGGTTGACACTTTTTTTGTTATTAACTTTTTGAAGAGTCCTGATTAAGTAGTTCAAGTCACAAAGGAAATTATTAAATTTGGGTATTGATGATGAAAACTTACATTAATGAATATAGTATTTTGCCAGTAAGATACATACATTTCCTATGTAATCTATGTTATGATTACAATGAGAAAAATAAAAAATTATATCACACATGGTTAAATCAGTAACAAAACTGGACTTTGAAGCAATTAATCAGACCAGAATTCTTTGATAAGGCACATGTAGAAAAGATGATCAATTGACTCAATATTGGAATTACAAAAATTACAATACAAATTAACATTACCAAATTTAGATGTAATCTTGTTGGTTGGATAAGTATTATGCAAAATTTTTAAATGTAATTCTTTAAGTCACGAGACCTTTATGGTCTATGCACGAGACTCATGACTCCTCGGGCGCGCTCCGATGATGTCATAGAGGTGCAGCGTGGGACAAACATGGCAGCTTCCATATCACAGCAGCTCGAGGATTTGTTAAATCCTTTACCAACCTTCGTGGATCCCGAGGACGACCAAGATGAAGGTATTATATATATAAATACAATTACCGTTCATTTAATGTGTTGTAAGCCATTTTAGCGCTATTATAATGGCGAATCTGTCACTTTAATTGCAACTTGCAAGCACGATGTGTCTGCATGCCTCAGTGTACTGAGAATTTCACACTTATTAATACTATCAATGACTCATGACATTTGATTTAATTTAGTAATACATAAATGAGTACTTTAGCTGAATATTATATAATGCCAAATAACTCATATTTGTTTAAATGTCTGCTTATTTTAACCTTACACTAACACAATGTACATATACCACAATACATATGTTTTAATGTGCTGTGATAGTACCGAGTTATTCTTGAAAGTGTCATGTAACTACTATGGTACAGTATATGTTTGGTAATATGGTAACCATTCAGTGCCTTGGTATTACTGTGATACAATGATACCTATTACTACTACATTGATACCGTCATTGTACCATGATACTACCACATTTTTTATAAAAATATATTATATTAAGAAGATCATTATTACAGCAGGTGCTGTTGATAATTACACCACAACAAATGTGAAAGGCATTGCTTATGCTATAGTCATTTATTATGGTTTAGTGAGATAGTCAATATTTATGCAGGTTTTTTTGTATAACAAATGTATCACTAACTGTTAATATGATAACAACTGTAAATTCCTATGATTTCCTAGCAAAAATAAATCATAATACTTAATTGCAGAGACGAAAGCCAAAGTCGTAGAGAAGTTTGATGAAGGTGGTGTTGATGATGATGAGGCAGAACTTTTATCTGGCAATTTGCGGAGGCGCTCCGTTGCCATTCTGGCTGACGGCGATCGTCGATATTGTGGCAAGGCAACATCCAGAAAGGATCTACAGAAAGAGTTGGATGGATCAGGTGAGGTGAAAATGTTTGTGTAACAAAAAAGCTGCTTGAACAAAAAGAGAGATGTTTTGATAACTGAAAAATCAACTAAAGAATAACTTGCCTATAGCATAATAAGCTGGGAATGAGGAACTAAAACTTATATGCACATTTTCAGTGGATGATGATGATGATGATGATGATGATGAAAATGGAATGCTGGACAAGTACATGGAGTGCATCAAAGATGATGATGCGGATGAGGAGGATGATGATGAAGAAGATCAAGGCGATGTCGAGGAGGATCTCATTGTAGACGATAGCTCACAGATGTCCAGCTTGGTCTCTAAAATGAAGAGCACAGACTTTATGAAACTCACAGAGGGAATGGATGATCTGGGAGACAGTGAGGAAGAAGAGGACTCGGCTGCAAGTGAAGGAGAGAGTGAGGAAGATGATGAGGGATCATCCTTGAGGACCTTCTCTAAAGAGAAAGTTGATGAAGAGGTCGAAAAAGGGAAAGCAGTGAAAAATCAGCTCGGTATGGATGTACATTCACAATGAATGAATAAATAACAAGAATACATTTACAATATCTATTATTAGAAAAATAGAAAATGCCAGAAAAATAGTACTCGACTTTATGCTGTTTTCAAATCTCCAGCTCTTTGGGACCTGATGCTTGAAAGGCGAATCAAAATGCAGAAGGCTCTTGTGACAGCCAATCAGCTTCCACAGCCACAGACATTCCCAGAGTTCAAGAGCAGGGGAGGGGCTGAATATGCTGAAGCTTTAAAAAACAGTAAGTGAATTGACTATATTTTACCAATTTAACAGTAATAGAAAAATAATTGTGTTTTTCTAATCATTCCTTAATCCTAAATTAACTTTGGTAGTTGCAAATGTGCATATGTCTGAAATTTCATGGAACTTGGGTCAACTTCTAGCGATAACCTTTTCTTTTTTGATGCATTATCTATAGAAATGTCCAAATTCGGATTTCATGTATTAATACTTTAATTAAAGGAACACTCCACCTTTTTTTAAACTAGGCTCATTTTCCAATTTCCCTTGAGGTAAACAGTTCTACTAAACAGTAGATCATTGAATCTGATTAGACCGTTAGCATCTTGCTAAAAAAAATGACCAAAGAGTTTAGATATTTTTTCTATTTAAAACTTGACTCTTCTGTAGTTGCATCGTGTACTAAGACCAATGAAAAATGAAAAGTTACGATTTTCTAGGCCGATATGGCTAGGAACTATACTCTCATTCCTGCATAATAATCAAGGAACTTTCCTGTCATTCCATGGGTACAGCAGGCGCAATGATATTATGCAGCACCATGCAGGGTTCCCACGCTTCTTGAATGTACTTGAAAGTTCTTGAATTTCAGACACATGGATTCAAGGCCTGGAAAGTACTTGAAAACAAACATAGGTCCTTGAAAGTGCTTGAATTAAGCATGAACTGCATTTTGTTAGAGTAGCATGGTGCTATTACAAAAATTGGCCTTCATGCGCTGCCAAAGCCAGAACAAAACAGCATTACGGGCGGAAGGAATATATTTTTGCTGTTCCATAAGCACCATCTACTGTTCAGAGCCCTATTCGGATGGTAATTGTTTCTCGTGGGGTCATAAGGTATTTTCATCATTGACAGGGGCTAGTCGGAGATTTTATTGCCGCCCAATTCCAGAATGTCAGTGTTTTTCTCCCACACCCGCATAAAAATCCCCGGCCGAATTACCTACTGTTTTTAGACAAACACCAAGGACGTGTGGTCATTTAATTGCCGTCCGAATCCACATCTCAGAGTTTTCAAGATGAGATCACTTCAAAATGCACTGTTTATATCCTTTTTGACCCCTGCAGGCCACCGTATGGTTGCGCTTTGCTGTAATTTGGATGCATTTTAAAGATATGAGGCGTTTCTCAATGTCAAGGAAGGATCCTCGGAAGCCAGAATTCCGAGGATGCTACGTCATCGACGTCCGTCGAAGGACTGTTCCAATGTCGAGGATCCTCGGAATTTCAACCAAGGTCTGAGTCCTTCGTTCGAAAAATATGCCATATACAGGAAAGGATGCACACGAGTAGACTTCGCGCACTTAGCGTTCTCAAATCACCCACAATCCTATGCGCGCAGCTTTACTATCTTGTTCAAAAAATACAAATTATCGGACGTTGGCAGAGTCGGAGCGATATGCAATATGCATTCAAGTGTAAGTATTTACGTTACCAAACATTTGTTATAACCGTAGTAAATATAAGTAAAGTTTAACTTGTAAATGCCAGTACAAATTACAACCGTATACAAATGACGTTATTGATAACGGACGCTAACGGACCTTTTCACTGACGTAATGAGGCTGACGTGCACTTGCTAGCCTGTTCCATTTGCCTGTTCTCCGAATGCTTAAGAGGAGCCTCGCCTAGCCTCTGAAGGAAGTGACTTGGAAGGATCAGTCCTGCAGAGGAAGGATCCTTGACATTGAGAAACACCTCTAGACTTTCATTACTGAAATGCTGGCAAGTATTTACAAGGGCAATATTTCATCACTGCGCAAAAAATAAAAAGAAGAAAAGCACGTAAACATCTGAAATCTTTTCATTTAATTGGAAAATTCATGTATACAATATTATTTCTATATTTTGATGTTTTAATTAAGTAATGATTTATAAAAAAGAAAACTAAAACTAGTGTGAAATAAATGTTAAAAGCAGGAATAAGAGTGCTGCAATCTGCATCTCTCGTTAAAGCTCGCTCGCTCTTGTACACCAGCCTCTTTCCTCATTGGATTTTGTAAAATTGCAAATTTTTCCTCATTGGAAATTGTATTTTAGTTGTCAGTATATGCCTTAGCGTTACTGCATTAATGATAGACACCGGTACAGTAGGTATTTGATATATTGGCAATAACACACCCACCTTTATCGTATTTATTGTGCTTGATTTAAAATAAAAGGTGCTTTAAAAAGTCCTTGAAAGTCCTTGAATCTGGTGTTCATGAAAGAGTGGGAACCCTGACCATGACAAACTGCTTGCACAGGGAGCGTGCTGGGGACTATTTTCATTGCGCCTGCTGCACCCAAGGTACGACAGCAAAGTTCCTTGATTATTACGCTGAAACAAAATAACGAAACTCCTTGGTCATTTTTTGAGCGAGATGCTAATGGTCTAATCAGATCCAATGATCTATGCTAAGCTATGCTAAAAGTGCTACCACCAGACCCGGAGATTGGCTAAATGTATTCAAAAACGGTAAAACTCAACTGTTTAACTCTAGGGGAGTTGGAAAATGAGCCTATTTTCAAAAAGTGGAGTGTTCATTTAAAGTGTGCATGAAATGGAAGTGAGTCTTTTCTTCCCTATTGTGACATTTTATGCAAATGAAACAAGTTGTGACGCTACTAAGTTAACTGCATTTTTCAGTAGCCTGACAGTAGCTCAGTTGCTTTTAAAACAGTGTAGCTTTTCCAGTTGCTAACTTCTTTTTCCAGCAAGTAGCGGTCTAGCGCAACAAACCAACCTACATTCAGTTATGCTGTTTGAAGAGCCTGCAATGCATTGAAGTGTCGTCGTCTTATTAAATCACTAAAATTGTGCATTATCGCCATATATTGTTTCCTCGTGCATCTTGCGGCTTTACAGTTCACTGAGAAGAGATCGACTGATGATTATGTATAAGGATAAGGATGTACAGTTGAGATTTCACATTAATCAACTAGTAAAGGTTACACTTTTGTATGTAATATATATGCAAGCCAAAGATTAAAACGCTATCCGCATCGTAGACTTCAAGCACATACAGGTGAATAATAGCCATTTTAAATTCATTAATTGTCCTGCTTTATTGCACTCTATATCAAATGTCTATTTCTGATTTATGACATGTCATGGTTTAATCTCTCCCGCCACAATTTTGTAAGGAACCTAAAAGATCACCAACGTTGTGTTTTGCGCCATTGCTTTGGCAAAGCATCTGTCAATTGAAAAGACGCTCAACAATTATTCAGTTGATTGTAATATACAATGTCATTGTAAAAAAAACCCATCAAAGTAGTTTCAATATAGCTAGTGTAATGGAGGCCAGCTAGTAGTCGCTGTGTGAGTAAACCTCACTCCTCTGATCTCAAGAGATGCTCTAGCGACTGATGCTAAGGGTTGCAGTCTTTAGCCTCCTTGTTAGAGTGTCTGACTCTCATGCCAGCAGACCCGGGTTTGAGTCCTGCTTGGAGCGGTGCGGTTCGAACAGGAGGGGTTACATTGGTGCCATGACCCGGATGAAGTGAGGTTTGGGGGGGGAAGTGTAATGGAGGCCAGCTAGTAGTCGCTGTGCGAGTAAACCTCACTCCTCTGATCGCAAGAGATGCTCAATTGACTGACGCTAAGGGTTGCTGCCTTTAGCTTCCTTGTTAGAGTGTCTGACTCTCATGCCGGCGGACCCGGGTTCGAGTCCCACTTAGAGTGAGCGATTCGAACAGGAGGGGCTACTTTTTGATAGTTGTAGTGTAGCTAAATACTTTTTCAGAAGGGTAGCTTGACTATATCTTAACTACTTTAAAGGGATGGTTCACTCAAAAATGAAAATTACCCCATGATTTACTCACCCTCAAGCCATCCTTGGTGTATATGACATTCTTCTTTCAGACGAATACAATCAGAGTTATACCAAAAAAATGTCCTGGCTCTTCCAAGCTTTATAATGGCAGTGAATGGTAGCCCAAAATTTTAAAAATGAAATAATGAATATTTATAATGAAAAAAACGTAACGTCGCACGTACAGTAAATGTGAGTAAAGGTAAACTACAAAACTAGGGACTACAAAAAAATGTTGGGCAGGACTTGATTTTGTCCAATGGAATTGATTGGTCGTTGTCATTTGGTATTGCTACGAGACTCAGTGAACGGGAGAGGTTAAAGTCCCAGCCTTGGCCAGTACATCTTATCAGAGAAGAGATGTCATTGCAAGAGAGCGGGGAAGTTATTTTGATTATAGAATATGAGGGCACATGAATCTTAAATTAATGATGTGCATGGATAAATCATAATAAATGCTGCAATATATAAAAAAAGAAGTCAATTTTGATGTCATGGTAACTTTAATACTATAAAGGTGTTCCATTCCATTGGTCTTACAGTACATTTTAAATTTACTGTTTCATTTATTGGTCAACTACACTAAAGTAGTGAAGTCTACTTTAGGTCAGTATGATTTTTTTTTTTTTAGAGACATTAATACTTTTACTCAGCGAGGTCACATTAAATTCTATTTCAAATAAATGTTGTTGTTTTGAACTTTCTATTCATCAATGAATCCACAAACATAATGCAGCATGATTGTTTTCAACATTGCTATTAATAAGAAATGTTTCTTGAGTACCAAATAGTATTACAATGAATTCTGAAGGATTACGTGACTGTGAAGACTGGAGTAATGATGTGGAAAATTCAACTTTGCCTTAACGGAAACAAATTACATTTCAAACATTTTAAAATAGAAAACAGTTATTTTAAATTGTAATAATATTTCACAATATTTCAGTTTTTACTGTATTTTTGATAAAATAAACGCAACCTTGGTGATCATGAGACTAAAAAAAATCTTACCAACCAATAATCTTTAAAAGGTATTTTATATGCTTATGTTCTCCTAAAAGATGGTTAACATGGTTAGATGAAGAAAAGGCGTGAAACTCGTTGTAATTCTCCCATCTTATGTCTATTTTTAAATCTACAGTCAATGAGGAATTATATGAGCATGCAGTTAAATTTCCGCTTTTATCATCATTTAAACCTGACATCTTCTGTGCGGTTAACCAATATCCCCTGAGGAAGCACGACCCCAACATCACTTGTGGTTTTAATATCAGGATTCTTCTAGCTCTGAGCAATTAATACATTTGTGCACCTTCCTTCTCAAGCAGATCTGGGTGCTTCGAGAGAGTACCTGCTCCTCATTTGCATATTTATTGCATGGGTCCTATAGCCAGCGAATGATTGATGTGGGACCGTCCTTCTGAATTTTGAACAGCACGTTGCTTTGGGGTAGAAGGAGAGGGTGCTGTGCATGCATACTTTTGATTAGCTGTAAAGATGACACAATCTGAGCAACCCCACCCCCCACACCAGTCCTTTTATTTATTTGCTCTTATTATGTAAAGTAAATTTGTAGCATAGGTTTCAGGTTTTGTTTCAGTGCTAGTTCTGCAGGAATACTAGGAGGCATATTTTCTGTTTTGGGGATTTTTTTGTGTGCTTTCAGGTAAAATGTTGTACTAGAAATGCTTGTTCCTCCAATGTACGTCTATAGAATTCTTCACCTTTTAAGCTTGTTTCTATGCCATGGAATCAGAATCTTGTTTGATGCATTATTTGCCTTGGGCTGTAGAATTCATTTATTTGTGTGGTTTGATGTTTTTAACTTGTGTAGTGCAGAAATTACCAAGATAAGAGGAGGTGAGTTGTAATGACCCTGTGTTTACAGAAGTGTGCTGAATTGATGTTGTGGTTGATATGTGCTGTGTGATAAGCTCATATCTGTGTGTGGTAGGTCATAAAGCCCTGAAGGCTCTACAGAGATCTCTGCTGGAACTCCAAGATCTGCTGCTCTACCAAAACCCTGAAACCAGAGCTATCTCTCAGGGCAAGACCTGGGGAGCCAGCAGGTACCATATTCTACTTTTAAAGTAAATTTTTATTATGAAAATGTTGACAGAATATTCATTAGGGTGACTCATTCTTCATCGGCTCATAAACTAATTGCAGGTTACTATTTTTGGGATGCTTCTTACATGACAAGTTCTTTATATGTATCTCTTTTTGTCACGCATAGCAATTCTAAAGATGATGAAGAGATTAACAGTGAGGATGATATGGAAAATGGGGATGATGGCCAAGAGGAAGAACAGGAAGCAGTCCGGAAAGGACCCCCCAAACGAAAACTGGAAATGGCAGAGTATCCCAACTTAATGGCCAAACGGTTTGCCGCTTTTCTGCCTTACCGTGATGCCACCCTGCAGAAATGGTATGACAAGACGCGGCTAACAACGGGCAAAACCAATAAGGTAAAAATATTTTTTAATTATCAGTAGCGTCTATAACCTTAAAGGTCTCATGACATGGATTTTTTTAAATTAAATATTTTAATATGTCCCTTGAGGTTCACTATGTTAATATTTTTTTTATGCACAGAATAACAAATATATGTGCAGAAAATTATTTTTTTCAACCTTCATTCTGATCATCTGTCTGAAATTATCAATTTTTAAGGGGCATTTACAGACAAATCATTATCTCTAGGTTCGGTTTTAGGGTCATGGTTTCAGTACGGTTCGGTCTGTGCTGTGTTCAGGGAACAAATGACTACTGTCAAATAAAAATAAAGAAAATAAGAACAAATAATAAAACTACAAGCAACAGCACAAATAAATACAATAGAGCAAAGATAAATTAAATAAACAGTGCTTTTCAGGTTATCTAGGTATCTAGCTGTATTTTTCAGGTACAGAATTTGAATAAAGTAATCTCGTGTAAAACAGCATTGCATATAATCTTCACTGTATAAATTAAATAAAGATGAATCATTATTAAAGTTATGAAAGCTATTCAGTCAAGAGCAGTCCTTTGTTGTTTGATAAAAATTAAAAACACAGACAGCAGGAATATTAGGCTGCTGTCACTTTAAGAGCTAATGCACGGATCCAGTACACTGATACTGATACACATGCGTGTTCTTTTTCGACTGTTTACGTTCACTTAAGCCATAACCTATGTTTGCTAGGACACTTGCCAAGACAGGCATGTTGATGTCATTTTTGTGTGAATTTGTTCAAGCGCAAGACTTGAAAGAGAACTCAATATTTGCATCTGTCTGAGATGCGGCTTTCTGTGTGTGCACTTTGGATGAGTGCACACACAAATCTTCTCACAGCGCGCAAGTTCTCTTTCACGTCTTCTTGCGGTTGAATTTTTAAATTGGCAAGGCTTATATGAGTTTAGTTTAAACACCGATAACAACGTGCACTATCAACACCCGGGTGATGGTGGAATAAATGACTGGTCATATTAGAGCTTACAATGCTTTGACATAGTTTAGGGGAAGTTTTCAGATTTGAGATGAGAACTTCATCAGTGAATAAGAATAGTGGGCGAAAACCAAAAGTAAATAAGGACTATTGAAAACTAAGAAGGATTGATTCCCAAAATCACAGAACTTAATGATTTCTAAAATTATAATGAGGTCATAACTGCATTTATAATAATTATAGGAGAAATATGTTGTTTAATTTAGTTTTAGATTGAATAAAATGCCACGCAGTAGGATACTGCTATCACTTGATGTGTCAACTGCTTGTATATCTTCACTAGTAATTTACAATGTCTTTGTCTTTTCCATCACACAGGGTTTTGGGGCATTTGACAGGAATATCTTGACACAGGTGGAGCAGGTTTTAATGGACAAAGAGAGGCTGGTGAGACGTACACAGACGCGCAGGTCTGAATACAGAGTTCTGGGGAAGCCGGAGCCCATCACGCCTGAAATAGACAGCAGCGTCACAGAGGGAGAGGTAAGACATGGCTGTGATTTTAGAGGAGTGAATTGAATTGCTCTGTAGATTAACAGTGCTATAGCTAAGAGTGAAACATCTTTAAGTTAGTCAAGCCAGCCAGTTCAGTAGGTGACAATGAGTTTTTATATTTCTGTTAGTGTAATTGTATTAGGAGTAACACAATAATAATACTTTTAAAAATAATATTCTCCATCATGCTAGAAGACTGACTGAGCTCACTCTCTGTTGTTTTAGGCAGCTGAATTGGCACTGAAAGCTAATGTGCACCTCAAAGATATGGACGAGGAGATTTTTGATGATGATGACTTTTATCACCAGGTAAGAAAACAGACAGGATGAATTGTTTTATGCAGTTTATTTGTCAACAACAGTGACTATATTGATAAGTAGCTATAAAGAGATTGTAGACATACTGAGGTGATGAAGCTCACTCTCTTTCATTTTCACAGCTACTTCGAGAACTTATTGAGCGCAAGACAAGTGCTACAGACCCCAATGATCAAGTGGCCATGGGAAAGTGAGTGTGTGCATGCGCGCGAGTATATGTTTCATGTGTTATGTGTATTTGACCTTAACTCAACCTCTGATCTAACAGGCAGTGGCTTGCCATCCAGAAACTACGAAGTAAAATCAAGAAGAAGGTGGACACCAAAGCCAGCAAAGGCAGGAAGATCAGGTAAGTTGTCACACTCCTGAAAGACTCAAGAGATATGCTCAGAACTTTGTATATACAGGTGAATCTCACAAAACATGTCAATGACTTGTCCAAAAAAAAACAAAAAAAAACAAAACAATGAAAAATAGTGATGCACTGAATCCAGCATTCGGATTCAGACGAATATTGGGCTTTTTGAAGGGGGTTGGGTTTCTGCCGAAACTTGGAATTTTTTTCCACCGAACCCTATTGCACTACGCTCGCTACACTGGTTGACGTAATGACGCCGCCGTTGATTACGGGAAGGTGTTTACTAGGTGGACCCTTCAAATCCAGTAGGCTGTGAGAAAGTGAAAATGGAGCTTGTGAACATAAAACGTGTTGTTTGCGATTCAAGTCGAGCTACATTTTCAATTTGCAATGCCGATTTGTCTCGTGGTGGCAAAGACCCTAAACCGCTGTTAAAACATTTGTGTATGAAACATCCGAAAGAATATGAGTTGTGCATGAGTCTACAGACAGCAGCCAAAATGCAGCAACTTCAGGTACGGCAAAGGAAGGACAGTTATCCTGGCATAATGTTGCCTATTCCTAATTAAAGCAGCACTAGGTAGGTTTTGCTCTCCCCCTACAGTTTACTACTGTCGTAAACTCTGTCATCCTGCATCAGGGGATGCATCGCACGTGCATTTGTTGACATGACAACTATGATAGCCCTGAACACTGCAGGA